>CM052893.1:38002171-38026173 GCA_028534135.1 Potos flavus
CCCGCCCCCCCCGCCCCGCTGCCTCCTGACAAGGAGTGGGTAGGGGGCGACCAGGGAGGGAGGGTAGTCGCTGCGGCATGGTGGGGAGCGAGACTCCCGACTGTGAGCTCCCGCGGCTTCCCTCCCGCCTCTTGGGCCTGGGCCGGGGCGGGATTTCCTCCGGCACCTCCTGGTGCGAGGAGTCGTGACTGCGACCCTCCCGACCCCCCTCCCCCAGGCTGGTTTTGGGTGCGGTATCTCGATCTCTGGGCATGGGTGACAAAAAATATCGGGGGTGGCATTTAAGAGTCAGTCTTGTCCCTGGCTTGGGGGAGGCAGTGGCTGCCTTCCGTCCCCCGCCCCCGGGTTTTCCCGACTCCGACCCTAGCCTCTAACCGGTTTCCTGCTTCTGTCGACCACATTGTTTTCCTGGATGTGCCCAGTGCCGAGCAGGCTTTTTCCTGCAGGTCTCCCCCCCGCCCCCCCAAACATGCTGCTGCCAAGAGAAGCTAGTAACCAAAAACAAAACAACTGGGAGGAGGGGCAGTAGGGGAAGAAAAGTTGTGCCCGGGTGGCTTGTCCCTCCCTGGCTTTGATCCCTTTTGAGGTCCAGGGAGTTGCCCCAGCCGGGGATCAGGGGCCGCGTCGGAGCCACTGCCGAGAGTACTCCCTTCGGCTGGCGGCTGCCCAGCGCTGGCGGGGCTCGGAGGCCGCCGAGGTGCCGCAGTCCCCGCCCGGAGCCCCGCGTTCCCGCCGCAGTCCCCACCCGAAGCCCGCGCAGGCGGCTGCTCCAAAGTGTTTTCTTCCAGCCTTAAAACAAAATCCGGAGGGAGCTTCCTTCCTCTGCACCTCGCCGCGCCGAGCTCTGTGGGCCGGGCGGTGTTCGGCCGAGATGAATGGGCCCTGGCCGGGCTTGGAACGACGTCCCCTACCCCACCCCCGCCGCGATTAGGATCTGCGCTGGGGCTGATCGCCCCCTCCCCTTTTCCTTGCATTTACAGGCAAGTGAACCGGAGCAAACGACTTCCGATCCAGTCTGCGCTGCTGCGGCTCCCGTTTGGGATTTGATTTGCAGCATCTTCGAGCCTGTGCAACAAAAAACCGCGAAGCACGCCCAGCCCTCCCCGGCACCCTTTTACGCACCCACTCCCTCCCGGGGACACAGCTGGGCGCGTCCACACCCCCGCACCCCCCACACCATGTTGTGCGGAAGGACTTCCACTCCCTGCCTCTGTCGTTGATGTCAGACCCCAGGCCAGCCTCCGGGCGCTGCAGTTCTCCCGGCTAATGCTGAGGCTGCGGCTCCGGCTCTAGCACAGGAACCAGCCGCCGCCGCCGCCGCCGCCGCCGCCGCCGCGCCCGGCCCCTGCACCCACCGTCTGCATGTGCCCGCCGTAGCCTTCTGCCCAGCCCGCAGCCCGCGCTCCCCGGAGCGCTGGAGACCACCGCGGGGGGCCCCTTCTGCCCTTGGGAGAAGCGGTCTTGGAGGTATTGATCTCGGTGGTTGGATTTTTTCCGTGGATCTATCAGTTCACAATTTAAATTTGGAAGAAAGAAGGAAAACATGACGTCTCCGGCCAAATTCAAAAAGGATAAGGAGATCATAGCAGAGTACGATACTCAGGTCAAAGGTAAGGGCTTTGAAAAATAGCATAATGCATATGCTCTGTGGACCATTGGGGCTTGTATTTCCACCCTGATTTGCAGACTGTTCATTTCTTTGGGTGGAGCAGGTGGGGGCAGGCTGAGCCCAGAGGTGCTTTCCTAGGTGGGTTTGAGCCTCCGAGGGATGGGCTGTGCCAGAGGCCACAGGCTCTGAAAAGGAATTTTCAGAGTGGGCTTTAGGTTTGCTCCTGGAGGGCTGGCCCTGATTTTGGCAGCCCTTTCGCCCCAGGCTAGATAGGGTGGGGGGAGGGGCGGGAGGTTCTTGGAGAGAGAAAGGCGGCAATTTGCCTCTGGGTGTCTGGGTCAGGTTTCCTTGAAGGACAGCTGAAATCTGACAGGTGTTTGGGAATTTATTTCTGAGGTTGAAGAGGAGTGCAGGTAGAGAAAGGCAACCTTGAGAAGGTATACCATTTGGGGAGCCCTGGGAGAGGCGGTTTTTTTTTTTCCTGATGCACTATATTGAAAGGTTGCATTTGCTGTGGCATCGGTCGCAGAAAGTCTGTGGCCACCTTGGGTGCACCTTGTACCTGCCAGGTCTCTGGTTGCCTTGCATTCAGTCCGAAATCAGAACAGAAGAATAAGGTCATTTCACACCCTGTCTCCGCCCTCACCTAAACATGAATGGAGTTGGCATGTTAGGGTTGCTGGGTGGTGCTGATTCTGGAGAATGGGAAGACATAATTGTTTAACCCTTCTGTGTTGTCACCCTCTGCTCCAGAATGTGTGCTTTTAAAGGCCCACTTCCCTCTGCAAAAATGCGAAGGGTAAAGCAGAATGTGAACCTAGAGAAACCAA
This sequence comes from Potos flavus, assembly GCA_028534135.1. Taxonomy (NCBI): domain Eukaryota; kingdom Metazoa; phylum Chordata; class Mammalia; order Carnivora; family Procyonidae; genus Potos; species Potos flavus. Next base: position 38,004,611 of record CM052893.1, read on the forward strand.
CTAACCTGTCTGCAGGTTTAGTTGACTACCTGACTTGGTGCATGAATCAGAGCCCCTTCCCAGACAACCTTTTTTTAACCAGCCATTCCCGTAGGAGGGGTTCCCGCCTGTTAAAGAGCCCCAGAGTGTGTTTGTGCAAGGCACTGTCCCTTCCTGTCCACCACTGGGAAGAGCCATGTGCTCTAGCCCATTGAGACTTCAGCTGGGGAGTGGGAGAGGTGGGTGGCCTTGAACGTTACACCACATGGTTAGAGCTCTGGGTTTTCCTTTGTTTCAGAGTACAGAGGGAGGGGCCCCTCCTTCTTTCCCTGCACCAATGCAAGGAGACCTTTTCCTATCATAGAGGACTTGGGAAGGGCCATGTCTCCCTTCTAATGATTGCCCGGGGTGGGGATAGTGTAGAGCTTGAAATGGGCAGCTGTCTTATCTCTTGGAAGGTTGGAATGTAGTTTGAAGTCCCCATTTTGCCTGTAGGATCTTTTTCATGTCATCAGGTTGGTCAATGCTGGAGGTGCCCTGAGGGACCTTCTATCTACTTGGCTGCAAATATTGGTGGGTTTATTACAGAGATGGGGGAGTTGATTGATTGATAGCTTCAGTTGAACAGGGATTGGGAAAAGGTGTGGTTGTGAGTTATAATTGAGGTCTTGGCCTTTTGTCACTGTTCATAATCTGGGCCTGTTTTTGTAAACAATAGGCCACTGGCCTCTGCGTCCTGTCCAGATGCACTGTATTCTGCTCCCGGAATCCCCCTTACCATTTTAACCAGATATGCCACTCTATTTTTTTACATATCCTATTCTTAACTGTTGCCATAGGGAGCGATAATAACTTTGACTTTCCCAGATTTCTCTCCAGAAGCACGCTATTTGACTAAGGTGCAAAGTGATTTTACATGTTTATTTTTCGGAAGGTTCAGGGCTGATAGGTGTTAATAGAACCTTGTCTGCTGATTCCTATTGGTGAAAGATTTCTCACGAGTGTCTCAAAATTGAACACTTGTGTATTTACAAACATTGCTCATTGAGATGATGTAATGCAGTTGGCTATTTGGGGTTTCTCTTCAACCTTGCCACAAGCAGGAGGCTGTTTTGCTTTGCTCTGATATTTTCCATTGACACTCTTCAGGATCATAGAATTTTATAGGTGGCCGAGCATGATGTCTTACTCCGAGAAGGTGCCTGATAGAAAACTGATTTAAATGATTTAGTCCCTCATTTTATAGCGGAGGAGAATACAGAGAAATTAAGAGGCTTGTCCAAGGTCACACAGCTAGGTGGTGGTAGTCGAAATGAGAAGGAGGTTACCGACTTCCGATTCTCTGCTTTATTCTATTGCTATTTACCATGAAACATCATCTGACCAGAACAGGAAACAAGAAATCCTTAAGAAGCCCAAATCTGTCAATGAATAATAGTAGTAGTAATAATAATAATGGATGACATTTTGGGTGCTCATGATGTTCCAGCCTGTCCCAAGTGCTTTATGTATGAGTTGTCTTGCTTAATTCTCACATCAGCCGGGAAGGTAGATATTATTTTACCCCGCATTCACTGCATGAAGACACAGGCTTAGAGAGGGTGAGAAGCCTTCCCAAGGTCACACGGCCAAACCCTGGCAGCTTGACTCCATTCCCGTATTCGTCAGCTCTTTATTTAGTGCCTTCTGTGTGTTCTAGGGGCTGGCGATTGAGCAGTGGACAACACAAAGACCTCTCCCTTACGGAGCTTACATTCTAGAACCCAGGTTCTTCGTGGAAGAGCATCGAGATTGGAGACAAAGGACCCGGGTTCTAGGTTGGCTCTGCCCCCCACTAGGTAGAAGCCGTCAGCCAGAATTCTGACTTTCAGGTTTTTCTGTGTTATGTAGGACCGCTACTGCTGCTGGTCTGCTTTCACAGATGCCAAGATAAAAAAGAAAATTACTCTTTTGGTCTGGTGGCTGAGACCACAGGTTTTTGAGTCGAAGGGACCCAGGTTTCAAATCTCAGTTTGGTCACTTGTTCACCTTGTCCCTTGGGCAAGTTCCATGACTTGTCTGAGCCTCAATTTCCCCACCGGAAAATAGGCAAACTACCATGCATTTCCTAAGGCAGTTGGTAGGAGTCAATGGGACGGTATAAGAAAATCCTTTAGCGTGGTGTGTGTGCTCACCAGTAGCGCAGTCTACTCGCCTGGTAGTGGGCCTTGCTTCCTGCCGCATTGGGCTAACCGGAAGGCCACACTGCCCATTCACCCCCAAAGTGCCAGCTGTTCCAGGAGAGGAGAGAAGTCTGGGGATGAAACTTGAGTTCTATTTTAGGTTCCTCCAGTAGTGATGAAAGGTATCTTAAACCCTGTAGACCTCAGTTTACCTTTCTGTAAAATGAACAGGTAAACTAATTGTTGGCCGCTGTTACCTTGTATTCTCTGACCAGAGTCCTGGGTTTTGCCTTTTTTGGTCAGAAACGGTTTGAATCCAGTGGACTCGAAATGGACTCTGTGGGACCTTGTCTACCTGTGGCTTTTGCCTCCCTTTAAACCACCTGCTGGCATGTGCCCCGAAGGGCTTCTGAGGCTGCAGCCCCAACCCTCCCCCGGAGAGCATTTATGAGGGGCGTGCCTCCTTCGTCAGCCTGCCCTGTAGCCGCCTTCTTCAAAACCATCATTGTTTCTGGTTTGTGGGTGTTCAGATTCCTTTGAAAGTTCATGCCTCTCAGTGTCTGACTCAAAAGCAGTAATATTCTTAATGCTTTTACACGGCTCTTTCCAATTAATGAAACGCTTTCATATACATGAATCTGTGGAAATTCTTGACACCCCTGGTCAGGTTCATGGTCATAACCTGAGGCCTTTTGGCCTGTAGCCTGTTGGCTTCTTTCGAGATTGGAGCAGCACAAGGTGGTAGAGCCCAGGCCTCGTTATTAGAGGTGATAATCTGGATGGCTTCAGCTCACGGCAGGGTCTCCTGGCTGGCTGTCGTCCTGTCCTTATTCAGGACTCCCTTTTCTTTACCCTCCCCGTACCTTGAGTTTTTCTAGTGCCCCAGAAAGCTTGAGATTGACAGTTAATGCAAACATTCCAGGAGGAATCCTCTGAAACAGAGTGGCACTGTGTGCTGAGCAGTCAAATTTTCTTTCTTGAGAACATTGGGGGTCTTGTCCTCTTTTTTTTTTAAATGTCTTAGAAGGGCAGTATGTGTGCAGCCCAGAGCTGAGAAGTGAAATTCTGTAATTTCCATCTGGAGCATTTTGATAGAAAAGCCTCAGGCCTCTGCCTGGAACAGTTTAACCCTTTTAGGACCCTTTCTGAGCGGGAGATGAAATTTAAAACTCCATACACATTGTGTGTGCACACGCACCCTTGGGAATGTGGATTGCTGGTATTTAAACAAGCTCGTTCCCCTGGGAGGTCTGAGCGGTTCTTCACTCATGCCAACAAAGGTCTTCTCTGAAGCATCTTTCCTCCCAGCCCCCACTGCCCAAGGGAGCTTTAAATATAATCAGTTTGTGAAAAGCTGCAGTAAAACATCTCCTTGGAATCCCCAAGCAGATGCTATCATCTTCCTGCGAGATGATCGAAGGTTTCTCTTCCCTTGCTCAGGGAAACTAGGACTCTGCAGTCAGCTGAACTAGAAGGAAGGGGAGCTCTGGGAAGACCGGAAGGAGGGTGGTGGGCGAGGAGCTGTGGATGCCGTGTGCTGTGTAGAGCAGCAGCGGTGGGACGCGTGTTTGTGAGGAGCTTTTTTTGTAATTTCAGGCATCCTCTTAGGGCACGGGAACAGAGATACCTTCGGAGAAGCCCATTTGGTGGTTATGGCACGTGGTCATTAGCCGCACAGGTTGGAAGTCAGGACAAGGCCCCATCATTTCTCTTCTGTGAAGTTTACAGAGTCGGACTCGGCCCTGATCTGTAGGGTCCACACCCTCTTAAATCAGCAGCTACCCAGCTCCTGACTCACATGCTGCCATTGTTCACTCCCGATAAACACGGGCCGCCCGTGGTACCTGCAGAGCCCTTCTTCCAGAAGAGATGTTTCCTTCACGGGAATTGTGCCTACCTTCCACCCTAGGCCTCCGAGGGCTTTGTCAGGAAAGTATTAGGTCATATGGCAGGAGAAAAGAAGTCAGCGTGTAGATCTCTACTGGTAATAAAATGCAAGTAAACAGTTTTAACTTGGTGTCAGCTACAGACCTGGCCTTTGAGGGAGTCTGGGAAAGTTACCTCGGAAGTCGTTTGATTGAAATATCAATGAGAGCACTTAAAAAACCTTTTTAAGAATTACGAAATAACACCTTTACTGATTTTACAATAATGTGTAGGAACGTTCGTCTCTTTTGTGGTGGGAAAATACACTCAACTTAGAATTTACTATCTGAGCCATGCTTCAATGGACAGATAGATGGGGGCGGTTAGAACACGCCCGTTGTGCAAACCAGCGCTGCCATCCATCTCCACAACTCTGCGTCTTGCCAAGTTGAACTCTGTCCCCATAAAACAGTCCCCCCACACCCCCACCCTGTATCTCCGACTGCTCTAGGTCCCACATGTAAGTGGAATCACGCTGTATTTGTCCTTTTGTGATTGGCTTATTTCACTCAGCGTAAGTCTTCGAGGCTCCTCCATGTGGTAGCATTTGTCAGAATTTTACTTCCTTTTTAAGGCGATTGTGTGTGTGTGCCACATTTTGTTTACCCATTCATCTTTCCGTGGACACTTGGGTGGTGTCTACCTTCTAACTATTGCAAATACTGCTGCTAGGAACGGTACAATGTATCCCTATTCACAAAAATGTCCCCTCTCCCCAAGTTTTACAGGCCTGTATATGCATTTCTCTATAATCTTGTGTCCTGATAAATCTTTTTAGAGTTAAGATTTAAATATACATGTTCATATTTTCATATTATGAATATATATTTTCGTTCATAATATGAACCTTGTATGTGGGTAACAATTTTATACCTTTTAATAATTACATGAATTACTAAATTTTTATTGTATTTTTTAACAGCTTTATTGAGATTTAATTGACATGTAATAACCCACACATGTTTAAGGTGTACATTAGATAAGCTTTGACATATGTTATATACCTATGAAATCATCGCGATCAAGATGAGTGAGTAGAATCGTCATCACCGAGAGTGTCTTCATTGTGATGTATTATTAAATGAGTGACATAATAACCATATTATAGAAATGACATTAACAAAAATAAACAAGTAAAAGCCAGCTATCACCAAATTTAAAAGCTATTTAAATAAATAGTGATCTACGCTACCTGGATTAGTTCCTGGAAATTTTATTTATTTATTGCCTGAGTGAATAAAGATAAACAGTCTCCCAGAGAAGTTAAATTAATAATCGTGCCTCAGCCATTACTATGTGTTTGTGCGGGGAAGGTAGAGGATAGAGGGAGAGAGAAAAGAAAAAACAATCTTGGACACGTTAGGCGTTGACGAGTGACAGTATCTGTTTTTCCTAAAGACCTTGCCTGAACCAGTCCCTAGGGCCTCACACTTCTTCTGAAAGGGTCACAAGTGAACCAGATGCCAAGGGGTGGGGCTGGGGACTCCCCTGGGAGATCTCAGAATGCCCTGAATATGGCTTATTTCCTCTCATGACTGATTCCCTGCTGAGAAGAGACCAACTTGCCAGGTGAACGTTAACTTGGTCCTCAATCTTAGTCTCAATTTTATCATCAACCCTATCTCTCATTTTACTGTAAGAGAGGACTGGAGGCCTATCTGGACTATTTGCCGAACTTGAAACACATCTACTATTAGCTACCGTTCTGCTGTTTGGGGCTTACCGTGTACTTATGCTAAATACTTTACACAGATTGTTCCTAATCCTCACACTAACCCTACGAGGAATATATTGCTCTTATCCCATTTCGCTGATGAATACATTGAGGTGCAGGCAAATCAGTGACTCCCCCAGGGGCTGCTGCTGGTGAGTGATGGGGCAGGACTTAGGACCTGGCTTGTACCAGCGTCTCAGTCCGAGTGCTGTTTCTGGGGTGCCCCTTTCTCCCCGCCCAGTTCCACAGCTTCACCTACTGAAATCTCACCCTGCTGGGTGCCTTCCTTGGTCACCCTGACTATAAAGGACCCTTCTCTCTGGGATGACTCACACAGCGCTATGGCACTCAACTTGTACCGCCTGACGTTCTAAATATGTGTCTTTCAGCCTTCCCTCATCTTCTAGACTTTGGTGGGAATGTTTGGAAGTTGTGTAGTGCCATGCAAAGAACCCAGGCTGTGGGACGGGCCCTCAGTGGGAACCTTGTCAACGTCACCTCCTTGCCCTGTGGCCTTGTTCAGGTTACTCAGCTTCTCCTCCAAGCACGCTCTCCTGGGATGTAGAGATAGCCAGACCTACCTGTCTGGTTGATTGTGAATGTGTGTCAAGTATATGGCCAATTGTAAATGCTAAATACGTAGCTCTTATTATAGGAGACCCTTCAGGTAAGAGTGGGTCTGGAATAGTGTTGTAGCCCTAAGTGGTGGCTCTTTGTGAACATTATCAAATAGAATGATGAATGCATAAGTGCATGACCTGAACTACTGCAAATGATTTTTAAAAAATAGTTTCTTAATTTGATCTTGACAATCTATCTCATACAATACCACCAAGGTGACTTAAAAAAACAAACACACACTATTATGCTAAGATCATAGCATAGAAGACTGTTTATACTCATCACTTGGCTCTTACCCTGCTTACATTTTATATGATCACAAAGCCGAATTGTCTCCAGTTTCTTTACCATATCACATTATTCTGTGATTCTTGCTTTATCCATGCTGTGTCCCGTCTTTGGAATGGATCCTTTTCCTCAAACCTGGAAAGCTCAGTCATCCTTTAAAAGCCAGCCCAGATGCCACTACCTCCAGGAAGTCTTCCCTGCTTGTCCTTTCTCTCTGCAGAGTGATCCTGTGGGCAGGATGCCGGGCGGGATTCCTCTGCATCTCCCCTTGCTTTCTGCACAATCAGCGCACCCTGAGCATTTCCTCAGCAGTGTGCTGGTGCTTCCATTACTGCATTCATTCTATTACATTGTAATCTCTTTGTTTACATCTTTTTATTTACAACTCACTGAGCACCTTGGGAACAGACCTATCTTTTATTCACTGCCATGTGTCCAGCTTCTGGAACAAAGATGTACTAAAAAATGCTTGTAAATAGAGCCAAACGTTTTCCGAGTTGAGGTGGGATGTGACCCAGCCATGCTTCTGCCTTTCTCCCCCTACTCCAGTAAAAAGCCTTCTCCTTATGTTACTACTGTTGTTTGAAGTTCAGAGTGGGTCAAAACATGGTGAAGATTGTCATAATGGAAGGGCGAGTACACATTGTACAGCACGTGGATGCTCCCCAGTGTGGGGGGAGTGTGTGTGTGTTTTTCCTTATTTACACCGCCTCTACCCTCTTTAAAATCACTGCCCTAGAGCTCTATTGAGTTGATCAAATTTCGTCAGTCATGTTTCTTGCCTCAGAAACCAAGAAAAATATTAACTCTCAAATTGCAGAGTGTATAACAAAAGTAGGGTTTTCTGTAATTGAAGCAAAACAAATTCTACATTTGTCCAGGATTTATTTGTCATTTTAAACGGGTATTTGAAAGCTAAGGTTGAGAAAGTTGAGGTCCATTTTAAAACAATGGACTCCGCAAGGGGACTGTTTTGATACTTTTTGGAAGCATGGGTTTGGAGAGAGCTATTGGCTCTTTTGAAGCAGCTGTATGAAATGTGGAAAATGGGGAAGAAAGGGCCAAGGGAGAGACAGGGAGACTCCTCCCTCTGATTTCAAGTAAGTCATTGGGTATTCAATAGCTTTGACCTTATTTATACATTGTGAATGAATGGTTCTGAACTTGAAATTTATGTTCGTGAGGAAGGAAAAACAGCTGGGGAGTGCGCCTTCTCCATTTCTGTGGGTATTTTAGGATGCCATCTGTTAGGGAGAAGGCAGTCTTTTAAAATAACCTTTTTTTCTAAAAATGCACTAATCAGCGGGCAGGTGACCTGAGAGGCATGATGAAAGTTGGGACGTTGTCTTTGCTCTCTGATCCCAACAGATCCTGCATCTGAAATCATAGCTTGGCGGGCAGGGTCTGAGTGCGCTCCCTGGAGAGGATGACCTCACCAGCCATGGGCGTCCCGGTGGCCAGAGCTCCACAGGAAGACAAGGCACAGAAAACAAAGGGATCCGAGAGCATGAGCTGGCCAAGACATGACATGCCATGAGCTTTAAGAAATACATCCTGTTTCTAAAGAGTTGGCAACAGTTTCTTCTTGGGAGAGAGTTGGGATCCTTTAGAGATCTCCCTTTTCCACTAGGCTTTCTCTTGTGTTTTTATTGATTGATTGACTGGGGTGGAGGGTATCAGGCCAGATCTTGTCAGATGAGTAAGCTGGTCTTTGGGGAGGCCTCTTGACTGGGGTACCTATTTTGGAGCAAGACTCCCTTTGAATCATCACAAACTGAACTACAGGGTTCTGTGCGGGGAGAATGGTTTCAAGGGAAAGAGTGCCATTTGGAGGCAGAAAGTTTGGGTTTTAGTTTGGTTTTGCCATTTACCACTGTGATTTGGGGGGTAACTCACCTCAGGTCTCCAAGCCCCTCGTGTCCTCATCTATAAAATGGAGACAGTCTCATTCTTGGCCTTAGCTAACGATTGACGACGATGATGGTGGCTAACATTTATTGAGCACTCCTTATGTTTAAGCTCTAAATGCTTTACGTATATTAACTCATGAATCTCCCAACAGCCCTATAAGGTAGCTGCTTTTATGATCCCCATTTTGCAGATGATGCACGGGGAGGCTACGTAAGTTACTCCAAAGCACACAGCTGGTAAGTGATAGAGATGGAGGATGAACCCAAGGCGACTTGACACTGTTCTAGTCCATAGTTCCCATTTCCTAGGATCATGATGCAAAATGGAGTTCAGGCCGTGTTCTAAATGTCTTTCTGGGACACGTCGACTTGCCCCCACTCTGCCTTAGTTTTCTCATCTAGGAAATTAGGACTCGAATCAGAAAATTTCTAATGCCCTCCCAGCTTTCATGCTTATTCTTATTCTTGTTTACTTAAGATATTGAAGATGACAGTTTTGTCCCTATTAAGCAGGCACATTTGTGAGATCAAAACCCGCTCTATTCTCTGAACTTCACTTTCCCTGGTTCTAGAGCTTTGCTGTGTCTGCCTGGCTGCTGCACATATATGGGGCAGAAAGAAAAAGGAAGTGGGGTGATTGTCTTTAGTTATGATTTAAGAAATAGAGAAATGAGGGCTTTTAAATCCCTGACATCTGCGCTGGGACAAACTAGGGGGAGGCCATGTGGATGTGGAACTGGAATAGGGTTAATGTAGACATCTGGGCCGTGGGGGAAGTGACTCCAGGCTCTCCGAGGATGTAGGATGGCCTCTGCCACTTGTACCCTCTTCATGGGTTAGGCCCTTTGTCAACTAAGGGATTTGTGTGGGGATTGTGATGAGGTTTGCTGTAACGTGGAGTTGAAATGTTTTCCTGTTGATGTTTGTTTTCTTTTCACCTAATGAATAGGCTAAGAAACAGTCTGTTGTTTTTAAATGAGTACTATTAATAATAATGACAGCTCATATTTTTATCATTATGGCACTTAAAAAAGATCATTCACAGGGAGGCAGGGACGGTTGTAGGATAATGGAGGACCAGCTGCATAATGTTGGACTAGCCCTTTCACCTTTGGTATTCGCATCTCAGCGGGAAAAGTAGAAGGATGGCTCACTAGTTCTTTGCTTCATCATTTTTAGGACCTGGGACCAAAAACTGGTTATTATAAAGTGAGTTGCCGCGTAGCGTTTCCATGTTGATTCTTGTCCCGAGGGAAGTATAGAAACCAGAGAATAGATCCCATAGATTCTTCCTGCTCATCTCTCGTACTCCTGGCTTAAAGTTTTATCTTTAAATGACATTAATAGGCTTCGTGCCTTAGTCGCTGTTGGAGTCAGTTGTGCTGTATCTCTTGATCTCTCTTATTTATTCAGTGATTTGTGGTGATGTAACTTATCTCAACTCTGCTGTCAGCAATTTTCAACAAAACATCGAAGCAGTTTGGGTAGATGATGACTGTTGCTTTGATTAATTAGGTTCTTGATCTGGATATTTTAATGCAGGTAATGACACAATTTAAAAACACCTAGTATTCCTTAAAAACGTATGTAGCAGTCCCCTCGCCAAAGCCTGAAACCGATTCGTGCCACTTACTTCTTTCCAAGAGTCAGATGTGTGTGTGTGAGCTCTTATTTGTCTTTTGACCAGGGGAGCAGGACTGCTAGTCCAGAAATGCCAGGTCTTCTGTGTTCAGCAGCAAAAAGAGTTAATCATTATCTAGGTAGAAACAGAAACCTCCCAAGTTTTTAACCTGCTATGGCCCCACATCTCCTGCTAGAAGACCAGGCTCTCATGGGTGCAGGCATGTACACACACACACACACACACACACACACACACACACACCCTCCCTCTCTCTTTCTTTCTCTCTCCCTCACAGGCACACACACACACAGCTTAATGTAAAACGATGTCATGTTTATGAGAGCTGGAATTACTTGGGAGGGACACTTGGGTTCTGTAGGCTCAGTGGACACAATGTGAAAGCAGGCCTATCTGGCCTGTGGAGATTCCAGATAAGAGCGTGATATGTAATTGAGTAAGAATTTGAAAAATTATCTGATAACATTAGAAGCAGCAAAGCACCCGCTTGTGTGTTTCTTTTCCTTTTTTTTTTAATTTTCTTTTTCTTTCTTTCTTTCTTCCTTTTTTTTTTTCCCTCTAAAACTATTCAGAAGAGGAGTAAGGAGCTAGCCTTGTTTTCAGGGTGTGGGAACCCCCTCTCCACCCCACGAACCAAATATGTTTGCCCAGGCAGAGAGTGTGAGGCCTTTGAGAAATCTTGACAGATCATTTAGTACATTCTTCTGCATCACCCCCCGCCCCCGCCCGCAAATCTTCAGTCTAATCATTTCAGGAAAAGGGCCATCAGCTAACCTTTAAAATCTTTTCCAGAAGAGTACACCACAGCCTACCTTCCCATCTTATTCCAGTGACCCAAATTATAAATGGTCAATTCCTTCATTTGCAGAGCTTGAAACAGGATAAAAAAGGAGGCCTGATGAATTGAACTTGTATTTTTGCTGCTGCTGCCACACGCTCTGTATGGACCTCTGCTTCGTTTGGGTTCTCGGGTTTGGGGAAGGAAGAGGTCATTGATGAAACTCTCCAGGCGTTGGCTCAGGCTTTCTGGGGTGTTCTTCCCGGTCCCCTCCCCTCCTCACTTCTACCAATGTGGGGATACTTTGTATTAAACATGGAAATCAGGAACTCGTTCCCACCAGCACCCATTATCTGTCACCTAGTCTGTGGTTCTGTGCTAAGTTGTGGGCATATAGAGATACGGAACAAGGTTTTGGCTTTCAGGAAGCTTCAGAGTATTAAAAAGGATAGACAGGTTGCACTAGTACAATGAAGGACCACGGTGGAGGGATGTGAAAGCCCGGTGATGAGAGAACGGTCTGACAGTGAGTAATGGTTGGAGTGGAAGATGGCGATTGTACCTAGTATTAACCTTAAGCTTGGCGGTCTGTGAAGTACCTTTCCATACTTTATCTCACTTAACCTCTGAATGGTGCGACAGCGGGGCAGAGTGATTTTAGGCCTTTGAAAAATTTTTGGTCTTTTTAAAACTATCTTATTTTGAGATAATTACACATCCCTATGCAGTTGGAAGAAGCCTAAAAGGCTACATACTATATGATTCCACGTATGATATTCTGGAAATGACAAGGCTATAGTCATGAGAACAGACTGGCGGCTCCAGGAGTTAAGGACTAAGGATTAAGGGAGGTGGGATGAGGGGATAATAGGGGGGAGACAGGACTATAAAAGATCGACATGAGCGATCCCAGTAGTAATGAGGCTGTTAGGTATTTTGACTATATCAATGTCAATGTCCTGGTTGTGACATTGTACAATGGTTTTGAAAGATCTTAACCATTGGGGGAAACTAAGTAAAGGGTATTGCAATCTGTTGCTTCTTCTTTCACTTATTGAGAGGGTCCATCTCTTTCCCCATTGGTTTGTAATGTCGCAGTAGTATGGATGTCAAGTTTGCACGTATTTGTGGGCAAGGCGAACCATCCATCGAGCTATAGAGGTATTAACACTGTGCCACCTGGGATGAGAACTTCTTCTACATAGAACAGGTTTCCTAAGGCTTTAAACGACAATTTTAGCAAATTATGTTTTAAAAAATTTTCAGAAACGCCCAGGGGTCTTCTCTGTCATCTTGGGTTGGACACAGAGATACCCCTGTGGAAGCCAGGACCTCGCAGTGAGGAGAGCAGATGTTTGGCACCATTAAAAAAATACAGATTTTGGGGCGCCTGGGTGGCTCAGTGGGTTAAAGCCTCTGCCTTTGGCTCAGGTCATGGTCTCAGGGTCCTGGGATCGAGCCCCCGCATCGGGTTCTCTGTTCAGCAGGGAGCCTGCTTCCTTCCCCCTCTCTCTCTGCCTGCCTCTGTCTACTTGTGATCTCTCTGTCAAATAAATAAATAAAATCTTAAAAAAAAAAAAAGAATACAGATTTTGTGATTGTCAGTATTTCCAGGTATATCACCTATGCCACAGATAATTACTGTGTAGGTTCTGTGAGAGATTTAGAGGTGTTTGAAGTCTAGTCTGTATCCTCTACGATCATATAAACCGGTGGAGAAAAAAGCCAACGTATACGAAAAGTAATAAAAAAAAATTAACCCACAGCAACACAAGAGATGAGGTCAGCCAGTGGATGACTGCAAATGAGTAATGTTGATAAGAACTTGAGGAATTCAGAGATGGAGAGGTGTGGGCCAGCATGAATAAGACCTTGACTGATGGAGCAGGCTTTCGTGGACTCCAGAGTAGGAGGGAAGAACAGAGGCAGTGTGTGCGCCTCCCTCAGTGGCGTTCCCACAGCCGCCACCGTGCTGACAAGTCCTGCATCACTTCCTGCACCAGAATACAAGGATGGTTTTATCCGTCCTCACACCCACCTCAAGCCCCTTTCCCCAGAAACACGCTCCCTGCCAAAGGGACGCTTGTGAGCCCCCGAGGGTGGACAGCCCTTCACTGCCCTTTCCCAGCATCCGGGCCATGTTTGCTTGTGGTCTGCACCCGGGAAATGTTTGCTGAGTGAGTGAGCAGGCTCTGGTTGGAGCAGAGGAGGCAGAGACAGAGGAGGAGGATGGGGCTGGATGGTTCTGGATGATCTTGAAGGTCAGCCTGAGTCTGGCTCCAGGCTGAGGCCCAGGAGAACAATAGGGGCAGTCTGATGCAGGCGTGGTGTGATGCAGTTGCGTTTCAGAGAGACTCCCCGGCTGCTCCAGGCTGGCAAGGGAGGCCTGCTCCTGCCCACACAGTGGACGCTCGTCTGTGCCGGGCCCCTGCGGTGTGTGCTGCGAGGATGTTGCTAAATGTGACCAATTCGTAGAGCCACCAGTGAGGGAAGTGCGACTCTCCATTAACTGAACTAGACGCTTGTGCTCAGGCCCTCGATCCAAGGGGACCGGTGACTCAGGCCCACGTCTGTGTGACTCCAAAGTCAGCTTGTTCCTTTACCCCTGGTCCGTGCTTGACCACACTGGAGTCCAGGGGTACTACTAAGACGGGGAGCTGAGCTGCAGAGGTGGGCGTGGGAGCCACGGGAGAGGTGGGAGTCAGGAGGGCCAGAGGTTCCTAGCTCGGGGCCCGAGGAGAAGGCTGATGGCGATGGCAGAAATAGTCGTGGGCAAGTCAGGAGAAGATGCTGCACTTGGCAAGAGATTGAGGGTTATTTTAGACTCCTGAGTTTGAGGTGACAGTTCCATTCAAGGAGGAATTTCATCAGGTAAGTGACAGTGCCAGCCCTTTCCCACATCCCCCCCCTTCATTAAATCTGTCATTTTCCTTTCTTCTAAATTGGGAATGTTGCAGAGAAACTGAGATAGATGGCACCTCGGTGTACATGCCAAATACCTGACCTCGTTTGCAGCTTTTTTACATTTCAGTTTGAGAAATGTTCCCCCCTCTTCAAGGGGACTCACTGTTTGTGTTTGAGAATGAATAGCATTTTCTTTGCCCACACCCTGTAGGGGATGAGCCCTGGCTAAACAAGGAAAGGAAAAATTGGAGTTCCGAGCCTCTCTGCTCTGCTGCTGAGCATCTCTCCTGCTCTGAGAGATACAGAAGTGGATTGAAGCCCCCCCCCCACCCCCTCCACCCCCTCCACCTCCCTTGGTTGACAGAAAGCTGGCTAATGAACAAGTTATTTTAAAAGCATCCCAGGGAGTGTGGGAGAGGCTGAGTTCAGCAAAATATGACTGGGTGGTGCCGGTGCTGTTTCGTTTCGAGGTGTGGAGGCAGGAGTGGCTAATCGCCTTAATTTGAATAACTTTGGGATGGTGAGATAGCTCCTGGATCGAGAGTTTGATTGCAGACTGTGATGTGGGATTCCTTTCTAGAGGGGATCAAGCTAAAGCTATTTATAGGCAAATATATTTTAGATATTGGCAGTAGAACTGAACGTATTCCATCATCACCTCCAAAGGCTTTGAATTTTTAGTGTTATTTCTATTCTGAATAGAATGGCCTGTGATTTACTGTCCTCCGGTGTGTTGGATATAGGGAGACTGGAGGAATTACTGTCCTCCTTTTTATTTTTTCTTTCTTTTTTTTTTTATTTTTTATTTTTTATTTTTTCTTTCTAAGTAACAGACATTACCGACGGTTGGCTTGGGAACTTTAAGCCCCAATTTGGTAGAACGAAACTCCCAACTGGAGGTGGGAAGGCTTGAGTGCCGGACCCAGCTCCGACCCTTGCCGTTAATTGCTTAGCCCTGCATAATTCCCTAACCTCTTCTGGCCTCCGCTTCTTTAGATAAAAGATGACCATGTGATACTTATAACTAAGGGTTGTTGTGTTGATTAAATGAGATAACCATTTCATAAAGGCTTTGTAAATGACCCGGCCCAAACACATATAAACTAAGATTGTATTTGTTGCGACAGAAGGTGGACAGTGTCTTGGAGTTTGTTTTCATGGTACTGACCTACATAACATTGACTCAAGGATGTTTGTTAAAGTGAATCACCTGTTGCTCTCTGGGCCATACTTGAAAGGACATGCCGTGCCTCGGTGAACCCTTCTAGCACCACCCCAAGTTCAGGTTGCTCTTACACAATTTGGGCGAGATTTATGCACACACATTCTTCCCCCTTGGAAACAAAACAGTGACTTGGGCAGGGTAGACATCAGGAAAGTGACTTAGCCAGCAAATATGTGATTAATAACATAGATTTGGCCTAAGTGTTAGTGTGAGGCTCCGTACGCGGATGGGTAAACGATAAATAGCAAGTGTGCCAAGTGGAGCACGTTGGGGAATCCACTGGGCTCTGTGCTGGAAGCCTACTGTGCCAGGGCTGTGGTTGGTACTGAACTAAAGAAATTCATACCAGTCGACCGTTTTGCACTTATTTATTTGTACATCTTTCTTGCCTGCTCAGCTGTGAGCTCCTTGAAGGCGGGGACCATCCCCGCGTACCTTTGTTTTCCTGGCATCTAGTGTGGTGCTTGGCGCGTACTAAATGTTTACTGGGTTGTTGGATAGAGGGA
Organism: Potos flavus; assembly: GCA_028534135.1. Classification (NCBI taxonomy): domain Eukaryota; kingdom Metazoa; phylum Chordata; class Mammalia; order Carnivora; family Procyonidae; genus Potos; species Potos flavus. The sequence continues at coordinate 38,020,266 of CM052893.1, forward strand.
TGAGACTCTCTGCACTTTTATTCAGTTAGAGGGATTTTGTGGAAGTCACACACGTGTGATTATTTGTGTGGTCATCTGATAACGTTGCAGTTGTCTTCTCAACTGTTGGCCCTTGCTGAGGGAGAGAGACCATATTCCTGCATAGCTGGGTCATGCCTGCCGCCGCCTCCTGCCTCGTCTGCCTTGGCCTGATGGTGCAGTGGTGAGGGCTGACTGAGCGAGCACTCTTCCCCATGGACTCTTCACTAAAACTGTGCCCTACCTCAGCCCCCAGCCCCCTTTGCCTGTCTTCCTAGGCTGGCAGCTCCCCTCATTCTCCGTCAGGCGGTCTCGCTCACATGCACGCCCATCGTCTTCCTCACCCTCCTCTTCTCCAGTGCTTACCTAGCTATCAAGAAACTCTTCTCAGACCCTTCTGGATGGCGTATTCCCGTTCATGGGCTAAAACCCACGCTGAACACCCTCCTCCAATACGCCTTAAGCATGGCAGGTGAACTTGAAAAGCTGAAGACAGCCTGAAAGGGGGAACAGGCCCTCTGTGAGGCTCGCAGTGAAATGAAAGCAATAAAGCCCCAGTGCTGTCAAGGTCTAAAGCTTCTAAAAGTGCCCCTAAGCCTCCTTTTGAATCACCAGAGTTTCCCTTTACCTCCTCATCTTTCTCAAATGAAATTTCTTCTTTCTCAGATACTGGTCTTAAACAACAAAGCAAAACAAAACACTCCACACCCATTTCTCATTCAGTTTGGTGCTAGTGGATAGAGAACGGAATTGGGAGTTGGGAGAACAGCCCGGGAGTCCTGTCGCCGCTGTAGCCTTGTGACTCGGAAGCAGTTTCTAGGCCTTCTGTGCCTCAGTTTCCTCAGCCATTGGAAACATTACCGTTCTACCAAATACGACCCATCCACAGTGTTGTGGTGACGTTTATGTATATGAGAAACTCGGTAGCTAACAAAGCACCATTCACATGTTAGGTATTTCTGGTGTTAGGCCAGTTTTCTAGATCAGGCTTCATTTGCACACACTTGCTATTTCAGTTACACGACGGGCTGAGTCGGTTCTCTGCCCACCTGAGAGCTGAAACTGGTGAAGTGTGTTTGAAATTACAAATAATCTTATTATGTAACATAATCTGTTGGTAAATTAATTGAGGGCTGTCTCTAGATTGTTAGGTGTGGATGACAGGAATTCTATTTTATACTTCTTTGGTACCTGTCACTGGTGTTTAACGCAGTGCTGGGCGTTGCGGGTGATTGTGACGTACCGTGGTTGCTGATTTGAAAAGCCATCTTAATCATGACCGAGAATCATTCTTATTCACAGCAATCGAAGTGTCTTGACCTGATGTTGAGCAAATTTATTTGAGAGCTGAGAACAGAACATTGGAGGACCTTATAGATCTGTTTCAGTATTGCAGACTCCAAAATTGGATACATTTTAGTAAAGAAAATCAAATCTGTTTGCGAAAATGTTGTACAAAAGAATGGCACGTGTCCGCCAGTACCTATCAGGGCCTTTTTTTTTTTCTTTTTATTTATTTATTATTATTATTTTAAGTGGCTCTGTGCCCACTGTGGAGCCCAGTGCGGGGCTTGAACTCAGGAGCCTGAGATCAAGACCTGAGCTGAGATCAGGAGTTGGACGCCCAACTGACTGAGCCACCTAGGTGCCCCCCCTTTTTTCTTTTTAAAGATGACATTCCTTCTCAATTAACCCAGGGAGCCGTTTTCCCCACCTCTTATCTCATTGGGGTGTTTTAGGAAAAGACATACCAGGTGTGAGAACCTGGAAGCATGGAGTTTATCAATCAGCTTAAAACCAGTTTTCCTTCAAGTAGGTGATCTTAAAGGCAACCGTTGTCCTTTTGTCCACAGGAAACAACTCAAGTTGAGTCGTGTCCTCAGTAAGAGGTTGAGAGGCAGAGTTGACATCAGGCAGAGGCCGGGTGTTTGCCGAACGACAGAATGAAAGTATGAAGGAAGGCCGTGGAACAGTCCGTTCAGGAGAGTGTGGAGAAGGGGATGCTTTCTTAGGAAGGGTGTGGGGGGCTTCTGCGGGGAGGGTCTGGAGGCCTAGGATCTTCCAGCCTTCGTGCTTTTTCAGAAACTTCCTAAGTGTGTGCCAGGGTTGTATAATGGAATGGATTCTTGGTTAGGTTCCTTTTGTCTTATCTTGCAAGCATATCACTATGCATTCTTAAATCATTAACAACTCATTAAAACTCCTTTGGCCAATTTCATTTTCTACCAAGCTGCAGCCTGGGCGTGGTGGAAACCTGTGCCGGCCTGCTTGGTGGGGCACATGGGCGCCTGAACACCTCCCAGCACTCGGGCTGTGACAAAGGCCACTGAGTCAGCAGCCTTTGCCTTGCCGAGGGAGGCTGATCACAGCGGATCCTTGAAAAGAAGAGCTGGGCGGCCGCGGGAAGCGGAGGGTAGTCAAGGATCGCTCTCTTCAGCCTGAAGGGCTCTTCAGTAACAAACACCTTGACTCTCTCTTTCTGCAACATCCCCCTCCCCCCCCTTAGAGACTGTATTTGTACTTGTGTTTTTTTTTTTTTTTCCTCTTTCTTTCAGGATTTCTATAGCTTGTTTCTTTCAGAATCTCAAAGCGCTCTTAGTTCGGTTAACTCATTTGTTCTCTGTGGGGCCCAGATTGAAGGCATTGTTGGAGATGCCTTCCTGGCCTTGGGGTTAATGTCCCACAGACTTTGCAGTAGGGTGTTGCTGTGCTGTTAGTTACTTTTGTCTGATTTATAGATACATACATACGTAGGTATATATGTTGTGTACAAGTCCACATACACACGTGTATACATCTTACCTTATTCCAAACAAAAGGGGTGATGGTGTCACAGTTTTGTGTCTCCTAAAAGAAAATTTTAAGTATTAGTAATTTTCTGTATTTTCAGTATCTCAAGTCTTGTAAGTAAAGAAAGGAAAGACTTTCTGACTTGAGTTGTTGAGCTATTTGTCCCTTGGTAAGCTGATCAATTGCCACTTGGATTGTGAGAAAGATGTGCAATCAATCAAAATATTTCTGCTACATCGGCATGCTTTGTAATGGAAATGAAAATGACAGCATGTTTTTGTCAGTTTAAATGAATAGGTTTCCTTCAGATCGATGTCAGAGTTGGTGTTATAGATATCTCAGACTATGAGTGCCGATGATTAATTAGGGAAATGCCTGATGGAGGCACATGAGATCTCACCTCCCATCTTATAGATACCTTTCCCTGTTGGTAAAGTGTGTGCCAGTGTTGGTGTTTCTTGTGAGCATAGGCGTGGCCCAGGACGCTGTCTCTGTGGGGCCTACGAGAGGGCTTTACCCGATCTTAAAAGACCTTCTGTTCAATGTGTATAAAAAATACTCATTCATCATTTTTTCACTCAGGTAGCCGACGTGTAGTGATGCGGGTCCACTGTGTGCCAGACTCTGGCTCAGTGCTAGAGGTAGAGTGAGCGACAAGACGGAACAACTCTGCTTTCGGGGAGCTGTCATCTTAGTGGGAGAACTACACAGAAAACAGATACATGGAGCAGTGAAATTCCGGAAGTTGAGTGTAGTGAAGGAAATAAAAAGTAAGGTGGTGTGCTCAGAGTGGCTGGCGGGGGCAGGGCGTTGCTTACTTAACCCAGGTGTGGTCCGAGAAAGCCCGTTGGAGGTGACATCCGAGCTGCCCCGGGGGATGGGAAGAAACAGCCCACGGCAGTTCTGGGGGCCGAGGGAGCAGCAGGTGCTAAGGTCTGAAGGTACACAGAGCTGTGCATGTATGGGGAGCAGAAAGAAGGTCTGTGTGATGTTCTAGAAGGCAGAGAGCAAGCTGGAGAGGGTCCAGAGGGAGGTGGAAGTGGCAGGCAGGGTCAGGCCACACGGAGCCTAGAGAGCATGGCCAGGACTGTGCATTTGATTCCCAGTGCAGTGGGAAGCCGCTGGAGGTCAATAAGCAGGGGAGTAACACATCTGATTTGTTTTTTTAAAGATCACACTGCTTGCTGTGGGGGAAAGAGGCGTTAGCGGGAAAAAACTGGAAGGAAGGGTGCCAGTTACAAGACTCTTGGCAGGCAGGAATCAAGTGAGAGATGATGGTGGCTTGATGAGGTAAAAAGTGGACCAAGAGACTGGCTTCCTCTCTCCACCAGGTGAAACCAGAGTGAATGGTATTCTGAAGACGTGGATTTAAAAGGAGCATTAGCAAGGAAGAATGGCAGGGTGTGTGCGGAGCTCTGATTTCCATTTAGGCAAGACGTGTAATGCACCTATTCATGGGACGGTGTTACGGTGTACAGCACAGGCTGGAGAAGATAAGGCAGGCTGTGGCTAAGACAGGAGCTCTGCAGGCCCACTTGAGCTTCTTTGTTAGCCCACTTGAACTTATCTGGGAGAGTTTCAAGCTTTAATTCTCTATTTGCCTGAGGCTGGGCAGAAAACCACTACTGGGTATGATTTGGGGGCCGTTGTCAGGGCCCCTGTGTGAGGGTGGGCTGAAGACATCTCTTGCACTCTTAGTTTGACCTATTTAAAAATGGTCTCTTCCCTCATCTTACTCAAAAGTGCTCTTCGTTTATTTATATTTTAGTGTGAGATCACATTTGTTTCCCATAAGAGCTGTGGATAAGGGTCTAAGGCTACTAGCTGCCATTATGGAGAAGGAGAGGATCTTAGGGAAAGTGACTATATATTAGGGGGGGTGGCAGTTGTGGAGGGGTTGAAGCCCCTGCATTAGAACCTACCTAAAAATTTTGCTTAGCCTTGGGATGCCTGGGTGGCTCAGTCGGTTAAGCATCTGCCTTTGGCTCAGGTCATGATCTCAGGGTCCTGGGATCGAGTTCCGCACCATGCTCCCTGCTCAAGGGGGAGCCTGCTTCTCCCTTTCCTCCCCACTTATGCTCTCTCTCGCTATCTCTCTCTCTCTCTCAAATAAATAAATAAAATCTTAAAAAGTTTTTTTTTTGCTTAGCCTTGAACTCTTGTCCTCAGAGAATCAATTTCCTAGATTTTTTTGTTTTGTTTTGTTTTGTTTTTTTAAATGAAGAAGTTGGATCATCTCAGTGCCTTTTAGCTAACCCTTCCAACTGAATAGATTTGTACCTAACTGCCCATGCTTCTGTGTTTTTTCCCCATTTTGTCCTACAAGGAGCTCTCTCTGGCAATGCGTAAAATGCCAACTCACTAGTTTCCCCAGAAAGGGAAGAGTCCTCAGTTTCAGAATGGTATCAGCCGTGGCGTCTGCGTTCTGGTCAAGCAGCTGTGTTCAGAGGCTGTGCTCCCATGTCGGGGTGCTTATCTGCGGGAGCCAGAAGGGCCTGTGTGCCCACAGTAAGTCACATTTACATAGTGAAGAGGTGGGCCAGCAGATAGCCAGGAGAAAGAATTCTCAGGTCAAGGTTTTCTAGGGGAAAGATTTCTGAAGCATCAGCAATTAGATAGATCCCAAATTTCCCCTCCAGGCCTTAAGATCAGCAGGAAATGTACAACAAGGGATGTCCCAAGTGTCGTAGAACAAACCTTAACTACAAGTACCCCATATTTGTTTAGCATCTTGTGCTTTGTGACGTAAATTCACATATATGATGTCACTTGACCTTAAAGATCCTGTGAAGTAAGCAGGGCAAAAATTATTAACCATGTTTAACAGGTGGAAAAACTGAGGCATTAGGTAGGCTAAGTGGCTTGTCCAAGGTCACATAGTTAACAAGGACAGAGTTGGAATTTAGAATGCAGATTTTTTTTAATTTTTAAAACTTTATTGAGGTGTAATTTCTATACTATAAACGCACCCATTTTAAACTTACAGTCCAGTTAGTTCTGACCAGTGTACATACTTGTATAACCATAGTCATAATCAGTATATTGAACATTTCTGTACCCAAAAGTTCCTTCATGTTCCTTTGCATTAATTAATGCCCTC
>CM052893.1:38035187-38120030 GCA_028534135.1 Potos flavus
TTGAAGGGCATCTTGGCTCTTTCCACAGTTTGGCGATTGTGGCCATTGCTGCTATGAACATTGGGGTACATGTGGCCCTTCTTTGTACTGCATCTGCATCTTTGGGGTAGATACCCAGTAGTGCAATTGCAGGGTCATAGGGTATTTTGTGTTCTTTCTTTAGCAGAATGTCTGATTTGCTCTTTAGGATCCTTTTTGGTTAAATCTCATGGAATTGTCAGTTTGCAGGTAGTTTCATGTGGTTCAGAGTAATACAGAGACTTTTTTTTTAAGATTTTATTTACTTATTCGACAGAGAGAGACACGGTGAGAGAGGGAACACAAGCAGGGAGAGTGGGAGAGGGAGAAGCAGGCTTCCCGCCGAGCAGAGAGCCCGATGCAGGGCTCGATCCCAGGACCCTGGGATCATGACCCGAGCTGAAGGCAGATGCCAAACGACCGAGCCACCCAGGCGCCCCCAAAGAGACCATTTTTGCAGCCTTCTGGTCTTCTTTACATTTAGGACATGCACCGAGGGGAGGTTCTGGGCAGGGACTGGGCGTCCTAAACACGTCGCTGCAGGGTCAGTGTTTCTGAGTGTGAGTCTCCCATCTGGAGCTTGAGAGAGGAAGCCTGTGCACCAGCTCTTCCCGCGAGCCTCAGCTCAGGAGTGGGATCCCTCCAGGCAGTGCCTTTCTGCAGACTGGACGGGGAATGAAACCTTTTCTCTGTGCCTCTTTAAAAATATTTTCATTTACCTTGGAGAACGTACAAGAACAGGGTTTCCTGCGTACATGAGAGGCCACAGCAAGTGAAGAGGATGAGTAAGGACACAGCAGCATGAGTGGGCTGCTCTCCTTCGCTGGGGCTCTCACCGAGAGAAGAACAGGACACAGGGCGCTCCTGATTGTGGATTCTGGCTGCTGCAGGCGAGAGCCCAGAGGCTTCGAGTCCCAGGGAGACTCGTGACAGCTGCTGGTGTCCTCTAGACTTTCCTTTTGTGGTAGAACATTTTACATTCTGTGTCTCGGGCTGAGACGGAGGAGGGGTGGTTCTCTCTTCCGAGGGGGTATGGAGAGAAAGAGTAGATCAAGGCTGGGGATGCGGACTCCCCACCTGTCCTCCTCCTTCCGCAGGGGTGACCTGGGTGTCCATGGTAGACAGGGCAGCTGCTCTCACTTGGAGTGCTTTAGCTCCTGAGAAGGAGAGGGGTGCCTTGGCCGACTGGACTAAACCTTCTTTGGCAGCTTAAGAATTCTTGGATTTGTTGTTCAGTCTTTCATGTTGGGGTTGAACCGGATTTGCTTTTGAAGGTTAAAGACCAGGAAGAGAAATGCCTGATGTCTCTTACAGTCACAGTGAAGTGCTGGCCACTTTCTAGTTGCTCGGTGGCCACGGACTGATTTGAATATATCAATTTCTGGAAGTTGGACTAATCACCCAGCTTCCCTGTCTGAGCGTGTGATTGATAAGGGAGGGCTTTTCCACAGCATTGGGATGGTGACGGGATTAGCTGCGCTCTGTGTTGTCACTGTCACAGTCACGGAATGATCTTTATCATGCACTTACTGAGGCTGGGTGTGGTGAGGTGACAGAGATCCAGCCCGTCTTCCATGCTTGTTGTCTGACATTGACAACAGCTACAAGTCAGGATTTACGAAGGGCATGTCTTTACTCATTTATTTTTCTATTTATTTGTTTTTTTAAGTAAATTCTATGCCCAACATGATGCTTGAACTCAAATTTGGAGAGCAAGAGTCGTGTGCTCTGCTGACTGAGCCAGCCAGGAGCCCCAAAGGGCTTGCTTTTAATTAGAGCCTGCTATGAGATGAGATTTCTTTAAGAAGGGCCCGAAATTGTGGTATTACCTCAAGGCAGTGTCTCTGAAAGGGATGGGGCCTGTCTATAAACTGTTCTACTTCCTCATTTCTCTAAATGGCAAAAAAAATCTCATTTCCTTTCTTTCTTTCCTACTCGGAACACCAAGTCCATTCAGCCACCTCCGAAGACATGATAGCCAGGGCCTCCTCTGAGAAGTGAGGATTTTCCTTCCTAGAGAGTGATGCATAGGAACCTCACGTTCTCCTTTCACCTCTCTCCTGATCTGGTTAAGATTTGAGTGAAATGAATGTTGGGAAAATATGGAAGAGTCATTTCCCAGGGACCGGGAGAACCTGCCCAGTTTGGTGTGGACTGTGTTGCATTTACTTTCTCTGGCTTGTATTTGCTACTGAATTTTCATGTGAGACTTTTCCCCCGACTGCTGTCAATGATGTCAGTGACACCAAAGATTCCAGTGAAGATAATTTTCTGTAAGTGCCGTGGAAGCAAGAGGGCAAGAGAATGAATTTTGCCCCCCGAGCCGACAAATGGGTCATGAGTTCTGTCGAATACGGCAAGGCCTGGAGTTGTCACTTTGGGTGTGTTCTGGGACATTTGAAGTTCAACACGAAGGATGTAGCACAGAGGCTGGGCAGGGAAATGGCTTTGCAGAATAAAATCTTCATATGGCTGCCATCCCAAAGAACTTGCCTTTGGGTTTAGTGACAGCAAGGTGCTAGGTCATTTTCTGTGTGGGTCCAGAGTGTGTGAAGCCATCTGAAGTGAAGGCTGTCGGGACAGAAGAAATGATGTCTTTATTGGAGGCTGAAGGTCTCCTGATCTTTAGTAGAGGTTCCTCCGCTGTGGAATGTATTTTGTCTAGCTAATTGGATGTATGGTCTGGTTGCTGTCGCGAGAGACACGGCTGTTGGCCTTGGACTACTTAACTCTCTTTGCTCACCAAATTGGTAACATCAGTAATAAGGCATGAGATCTAATGCTTAGAGTATGTTTTGGGATTCTAGGTTCCTTGGTTAGTGGAGGGAACGTGGGAGAGGCGGTATGGAGTAAGTACAAACAAACAAAACCCGGAAAAGCAAGCTGTAGCCTCCAGAGAGACCTGGGGTCGGGTCCTGGCTGCATAAGGTGTGTCACTTTGGGTAAATTGCATCATCTCTCCGAACCTTAGTGTTCTCATTGTCAAATGTGAACAAAATGACTGGCTACCTTTGGGGAGGTCGTGAGGTTAGTGAAATGCCTGGTAAGGGCCTGGCCTGTGGGAGCACACATCAGCTCTAGCCGTTTCTGTTATTAGCAGCAGACTTAGCCACGTACACATCTGCCCCTGCAAACCTCCCCCTCTTCCACTTGTAAAATGAACTTGACATTCCTTACTCAGTGGTTGACAGGGAGCCAGGGGAGGTATCTGAGCTGGTGGGGACAGATCCTGGGACCCCACTTGGGGCTCTCTACGTTGCGATGTGTTTGTAAGTTGAAGGACTCTATTAAAAACACACCCTGGGGGCGCCTGGGTGGCTCAGTGGGTTAAAGCCTCTGCCTTCGGCTCAGGTCATGATCTCAGGGTCCTGGGATCGAGCCCCGCATCGGGCTCTCTGCTCAACAAGGAGGCTGCTTCCCCCTCTCTCTCTGCCTGCCTCTCTGCCTACTTGTGATCTCTCTCTCTCTCTCAAATAAATAAAATCTTTAAAATAAATAAATAAATAAATAAATAAATAAATAAATAAATAGATAGATAGATAGATAGATAGATAGATAGATAGATAGAAACACGCCCTGCTTGTTTCCCCTTCTCGGCCTCGCATTCAGAGGGGGCTCGCTGGCCTTGTGCTTTAAATAGTCCTCAGATGGTAACTTGGAGAGTAGATGCACACAACCCTTGCAAACTTGCCCTGCGCTTGGAAGCTCTATTCTTAGACCACAATCACCGGAATAGAAAGCCTGTGACCTGACATCCCACTGGAGCCATGTGTGCCTGGTCGCGGATTTTTTGGGAAGCAGGGACAAAGGACAGGGTCTGCTTCTGTCATTGAGCAGGCCAGGTCTGGGGCGGTCCCTTCCAAGCCAGACTCCTCCTAATTGGAGCTTGCGAGCCTGGCTTACCTGGAACAGCCCACATTATGACCCTCATTAAAGTTCAGCCTGTTTACCCTGCTCCAACCGAGAGGTTAAAGGAAAAGAAAGGCAGATAAGATATTTATGGGTGAACCCTTTTCTGTTTCATGTTTCTCTGGATCTGTGATTAAAGGATTGCCAGCACTTGTATTTACTGAGCAGAGCTCCAGGAGGGAGCCCAGCTTTAGCACTTATTTTGCTCCTTCTGTGAGCCCAGGGCTGTGGTCCTTCATTTAAGCCTCGGTGTCTTGAGCCCCATAATAACAGAGGTAGTAATTGAGGGTCAGGACTTGCCTAGGGGTTCATGATCATGGCTCTTTACTACTTCATACCTTGCACACCATCTCCTAATAGGCAACCGTGTGGCCATGTCAGGAAGATACTGGTGATTTACAAGCACCGCTGACTGTTTATGAGACATCCGAATGTAGCTATTATATACGTGAGACTGGGTTCACACACAGGGCTCCTGACGTGATCCGCAAGGACGCTAGCTCTGACCCCGAGTTTGGCACTTTGTTGGCCACCCAGCTCCGGAGGCATGGTGCTGGGGAGTCTCCGTCATGTGGGGCTGTTTCCAACAGCAGTCTGACCCTTTAATTATCTTACCAAAGACATTGCCTGCTCTTCGTGGAGTGTCTTTCTCCAGAAAACCTCTGGAGCTTCCAGAGACATGATCTCAGCTTCATAATATCCTTGTTAAGACCGGAGGGGGCTGAAATCATTTGCTCTCCTTTACAGTGAGTGGGAGACTCAGGCACAGATGGGAGACAGAGGCACAGAAGTTCAATAATTAGTCTGAGGTCACATCAAATGATTTCCGACTGAGCTGACAAATCCGTCCAGGACTTGGTCTCCCAAATGTCACAGCTCCCCTTACGGTATAATTTGGTCTCCACCGCTTTACATTGTCTTTTCTTTCTTCCTTCTTTTTCTAATTTGGTAAATAAGATGTTTTTCACACCTACTGCTGGATTAATGTTGGGTTTTAATTTAGCCTTTCAAGATGATCAATGACTTCATTGAGAAAACTGCTGCCAGAATATGGTTTATAAAACACCTTTGTCGTTATTTCTCCCTGATGCTGAATTTTCTGCTCTTTAATTTTGCACACTGTCAGTCTCTGTGGGTTAAGAACCTTGGGACTCTCAAGGACTCTCACCTTGACAGAGAAGCTTCTGGAGTTGGGCATTGGCACCTTTTTCAGAGCAGTGGTATCGGGGGCCGGGGGGGCGGGAGGATACAGGAATTCCTGAACTCTGCTTCACAGATGAAGGGGAGCACAGTCAAGGGTAGCCCACCTGCGTGTCTCGTAGGAATAGCACAGATTTGCCTTGTGTTTGCCTTGCTTGTTGTGATAATACTACTATTCATAATTATACCTTTCTAGGTACCCTCATGACTCAGTATTCATGAAAACATGAGATTACTCATGAAACGTTTCTCCCTGTATTTTAGGTGGGAGTTGCTGAGGTGGCGTGAGGTTTGGAGAATACACATGGCCTCATGGGGAAATGGCCAAGTTGTTCGGATGCTCAGCTACCTTGTGTGAAGTTTTGGGTCGGCTTCACTCCTTACTGCTGTGAAGTGAATTATAAAGGGGAACTTTTTACAAAAAGAGAGTCACCCAAGGGAGGGGGATCCTTTTTTCATAAAATATGTCTAGTTCCAGATGCTTTTGGTCTCCTTATGACCTATGAATCTGCAGATCTCTTGGTTTTATAATATATTTTATTCTGAATTCATTCATTCAACATTTTCTGCATACCCATTATGTGTGAGGTAGCCTACAGAGGTGAACAAACCCCTAAATCTTAGGATCTCACAGTGGGTGTTAGAATTTAGTGTCACTTGACTTCATTAGCTTCTGCAGTAGTTCCAAGATTTTTCAAGATCCTGTCCCCCACTGGCCTGTTGACTCTATTTCAGAGTGTGTCTCAGACTCTGAGTGTCCTTCATCACCCCCCACAGCAGCTACCCGGGGCCTATCTGCCATCATCTCTTACCCGGATGGTCTCAGCAACCTCCTATCTGGTCTCCTGTGTTCACTCTTGCCTTCTTTGGGCTGTTCTTAACACAACAGCTAGCAGCAGCCTTTTTAAAATGGAATTTAGATCATATTTTACTCCTCTGTTCAAACCCACCAGTGGTTTTGCATTCCCTAAGTGATCAGGCCCCACTACCTATCTGACCTTGCCTTGTGCTCCTCCCCCCTCTGACTGGATTGGAAAGAATCTGAGAGACCATTAGGCCCACTTCTCTCTTACTGATGTGAGAATAAGAGTCTAGAGGAAGTAGGGGAGTTACTCAGAGTCATAAAGCTGGTTAGGGGTCAGTCTGAAATTGGGCCTTTGACATCTGGTTCCATTGTCTTTACTATATCTAGTCTCCCCTGGCTGAGAGAGTTCACAGGCTTTCAGATTTGACAGTTCTCCCTCTAGACTACAAAAAGGAGCTGTGATTTTATCTGGGTATTCTGGGTTAGTGTTAGATGGATGGCGACCCTGTAATATGTGGAAAATTCCAAAGATTGACCAGCGTGAATGGGAACTCCTCGAGATGTGCCAGGAACACCCAGGCACGCTCACTCTTCCATTGGCAGGAGAGTGTAGGGTGGAAAGGAAACCAACATCAAGATCCTTTGCCGCTCTAGTTGTTTTATTACATGACACAGTCAGAACGTGTCTTCCATTTAAATTCAGAGTTTTTGATGAATGGCCAGACCAGCTGCAAGCCCTTTAGGCCTTGATCTCGCCAACTGTTCATTTTCTTGATGGACTTCCTTATTTCGGGCGCTTGTGTCTAGCTAGTCTATTGTGGACTTGTCAGAGGGGTGTAGAGTCCTCTCTTTGGGGTAGTCAGTCCCCCCATGCAGCATGTGTCCTGAAGCTGGCCTGCCTCCATCCTCTTTTTAAGTGCGTGTGGTCTTTTGTTAAGTAGGGTGAAGTGAGAGAGGACTCTTAAAGAGAGGAAAAAAAAAAAACAACTCCTCCAGCATTTGCTAGAACATGTTTGTGAGCTGACAGAGCTGTAATTGGGATGGCAGAAAAAAGACTTAAATTTATTAATTTCTTGCCATCTGTTTTGTGATATAAGGTGCCCCGATTTGAGTTTAGGAGGCACTTGGATCAGACATGAAGTGAGTGTCGTATTTAATTCTATACTGTGCGGCCTCTTTGGTGGTACCGATCATGCAAAAAGCCCATGTTTTTGCTGCATCTAGTTTTGCTCAAACAAAGTCTCTAGATTTTCTTCATTCACTTCAGCATATTTCCAGTTTCCATACGAAATGTACTCTGGGGATGCTGATTTCCAGGCAGCCATTTTGGTGTCAAAGGAAGCTTAGTTTCCTGAGTTATGGTAGCCATACTACCTGGAGGGTTTCATTTTGGTTAGGTTACAAAATTTATTTTAGCTTAGTTGTCTTACATGAGGTGGGCAAAATAATAAAGGCCAGAAAGTTTAGGGCTGTGCCCTAAGACACCCAGCAAAATGGTGAAACCTAGAATTAGAATTTAGGAGTCACTCTATTTATATTTTTTTCTTTTCAGGCTAGGCTAGTGGAGCTTCTGAGTACCACTGAATTCCCCTTTCACATCTTCAGATTTTGTAAGGTTACCTTTTAGCCCTCCGGGATTTGGGCAATGCCTAGGTCCCGATCGCAGTCACGCACGGGAGCCCATGATGTGTGCAAGGTGAACCTCGAGTAGTTGATTTCACACAACTAGGGAGGCGAGCGAGGCTCTACTCTTGGTTATGTACTTTTTCTTACCAAGGAGTTAGAGGAGCAATCTCAAGGTCAGGAGAACTCACCCTGAAGTTTTGGGTTGTTGGGGATTACACCGGATTCTGACTTGGGTTCTGTCATTAGATGCGGAATGCCCTGATCCTCAGAGGCAGAGGCAGCCTGTGGGGTCAGTAACCAGGAAATGGAATTCTTACCAATTCTTGTTTTCTGTACTAAAAGTTCTACTTTGAAATTTGGGCCTGCTTCTTCCTTTCCCTCTTTCCCTCTTTCCTTCCTTCCTTTCCTTCCTTCTTTCCTTCCTTCCTTCCTTCCTTCCTTCCTTCCTTCCTTTCTTTTTGCAACAGTTTTAAATTGCCTATTCATTTAGACGAAAGCAAAAGAATATTAACCCAGCCTTGGATATAAATGTGAACCCATATAGTCTTTTTCCAGCTTTTCTTTCTTTCTTTTTTTTTTTTGCTATCTGAGTAGGAAGTTAATTGTATTTCCTCTCTCAACCTCCCTGCTCCCCCCCCCCCCCCGCCCCATTTCTTTGGCAGACATTTCTTGGCTTGGAAGAGTAGATGAAGAGCTGTTTTTAGGACTCTTTGTAAGGGTGCACAGTACAGATGACAGCCTCAGCTAATGGTGACCAGAGCCAGGGAGGGGGGGTTGGCCTTAGCAAAGCACTTACTCTCAGTGGCAGCAATGCAGGTGACCACAAAGTGTTAAACACATCTGGAAAGGGATTCTGACATCATCCCCAGCATCTGTGGGGAATACACACAGCCTGTAGACCCATTCCTCTTTGACCCTATAAGGATTCTTTAAAGAGTAATGCCCTGAGTGGTTTTCTGGCCAGCTTGCCTGCTCATTTATCTTTGGGGAGATGGAAGGGGGCAGCCTGCCTGTGGAGTTCCACGGGCCCCAGAGGTGAATGGATTCTGCATTTGAAAGTGCTGAAGCTAAGAGACTGGATCTTAGGGGACCCCACGGGATCTGCTTTTCCTCTGCTCATTGTCCCTACAAAACTTTCCTGGCAGCCCGTGTAGCTGTTTAGATGGGCTGTTCTCTGCTACTTAAGTTGTTTGGCAGTGGTGTGTCAGGATGCGGGTTTTCTGAATGCTTTCCCAGCTGGTTGCTTGAGCGGTGGTTCGGGTGGGGTGCTCCGAGCTGCCGAGGCAGGCTCCTGTCTGGGTGCTCACGGGGGACCGATGGGGAGAACGCCTCCGTTCGATGGTGCCGGGGTGGCTCTTGAGATGCAGAGAAGGGTGAGTCCGGGGAGTGTCGAGGTCTATTTTTGTTTCTTTTGGTGAAGTAGTCCAGACTGCAGGATCCAGTGTGACTTTTACCCTTATTGTTGGCGCTCTTCTGTGCTAGCCATTGCCACCTTCCTCGTGCCTTTCATTTCCCCAGCTCCTCTTGGTTGAACTTGTATAAGGCCTCCATTTTCAAGACTTTTGAGTTCCTAAGCCTCTTAGGACTGAAAAGTGAGCTCTATAAGCAGCCTCAGATCCACTACCTGGCAAACCATGCTACTCACCAACCTGGGATCTGGGATTCGAGGTCAAGTGCGGGGCACCAACCATGATGCCTCTGAGACTTGGCCTCTCACGATATCCTTCCAGTTGGCTCAGCCCATCAGGGCTAAAATGGCCCCTGATATCCTAGTCTGTCTTATAGGCAGACGTCTTGCCTAAACCTTAAGGCGCTTGATTCATGTTCTCTATTGCTCGTTTCGGTCGTGGTGGTGGTGATGAGGTTGTTCCATATACACAAAAGAAATATAAGGAACCTCTATTTACCGAGCACCCAGACAAAGCAGTTATCCCATTTTTGTGTAATCTTTTCCCAGCCCCCTGAACATTTACTTTAATACAGGAAAGACAGGATAAATGATTAATTTCCCACCTTCTTTTAAAATCATTTTTCAGAATAATGAATTATTAACCTTGGAACCTCCAATAGTGACCAATAATTTTTTTTGTTTTTTTTCTGAGTACCATTACGAACTCATAGATTTATTGTATATTTGATGTGTTTCAACCCATTGCAGTCATTCTTTATTAACTGTTTTGGATGCTCACCATGTCTCATCTTAAGTCAGGTGGCATCCCTTCAAGTTGACTCCTGTTCTTTTGACATGACCCTGTTTAACTGTGATAACTTTCTTGCTTTCTGGCACAGCAAAATATTCCAGGTTCTATATTCTGCAGCAGATGTGGAATCAGCCATTTCTTTGGGGGCCTTGATTCCTTTTAGTGGAGAACTCAGTCTGGGCTCTAGGACTGAATTACTTTTGTGAGGCCCCCCCTGCCCCTGCCATACACACAGCCTACAGCCTGCTCTACTTACAGTCAGTGTGAGACTCTCGCTGGAATGAATAGATCAACAATCAACCACTATGGAGTTCTGCCTCACTCTGGTAAAGAGTCATCTCTGAGAATCTTGTGCTCTCCCCCTGGTTCTGCCACTTCTACTTCGATTCCCCCTGAATTTTGCTCTCCCTGTGTATGCCGTGCCTTGGACTGCCTTCCCTGGCTAGAATAGTAGAATAGTAATCCCAGCCCATGCCTGATACCCCGTAAGAAAGATTCTGTCTGGGCTCAGCTTAACTTCTGCCCTTTTGGGCCCTGTGTTCTATCAGTTCCTAACATTCCATTTATCTGAAACTCTCCTTGTCCTCATCAAAATCGTATCTGGTCTTTCAAGATTTACTGCTGAAGAACCAGCTCCGGAGTTCCTGTTTCAGTTTGAGAACCTGTAGGTCTGTCTCATCAGTTTAGTATCAACCTCCCGAGGATCAGGCGGGGTTGGGGGGAGGGTTAGAGTGTGCTATTGGCACAGCATGTCGCTGGCCGACTTCTTCTTAACCTTTTCTTTCCTCTTGTAATCCCTGGGTTTCGGCATCTTCAGAGTGGTGTTTTCATAGGTTATCCTGTTGCTCTTCTGCCAGGGAGTAGGGTGCTTTGGCTCTGTACCACTGGCAGAGGGCTTTAAGGATAGGTAATGGGCTACCGTGTCGTTAGATGGAACAATAGAAGATGGCCTTGTGGACGGACTTGGCAGCCGGACTCATTTGAATGGTTGGTTCTTGGCTCCTGTGTTGGCACATCCTTGACAGGAATTTTGAGTGGTCCCAGATCTGACAAATCGCTGATTCTTCCTTCAGAGGCAAGTCAGTTAGTCACCCTCAAGGTTGATTGTGTAACTGTCTTGAGTTTTGTTGAGTTTGCAGTTTTGTGGATCTCTGGAGGTTCTGCGTATAAGGTTTAATTATTTAATTATCTTAGTTTAGCCTGCTAAGCTTCTTTACGTGGAGCTAATAAATGTGGAAGAGAAGCAGACATTAGGGTTGAAAAACCCAGAGCCTTATTTCCCCCTCCCCTCTTTGGGTTGTGTGATTGGACCTCTTCTTAGGTGAGTAATGAAGAGCTAGGATCAAAATGAAGTCATCCCAGATCTCGGTCTGCTCTGTGCTTGCTCTAGTCCGCCAGCCAGATTTGCTTGGAGTAGCATGTAGAGCTATCACTCGGGGCTGCACTAATTTGCACTTCGTTATATCACATGGGAGACCCAGTAATTTATAGCCTATCATTTTTGGAGTCTGGAGATGGCTTAGCCTAGGCTTTGCTGAAACAGATTCTATTACATTAGAAGAGAACCTCGCTGGCTGCACCCAAGATCCTCAGTAAGAAGGCCACGCAAGGGGAATAGAATGACGTGGGAACTCAATCGCCCACCTGAGAAGGGGAGTAATAGCATTCTGGCTTGGCCTCTTTTCATTTCCCTTTGATTCTGAGTAATAAATTCGCTCCCTACGTCCCAGATGAACGATTTGGGAGTCTGTATTCCCTAGAAAGACTCTATTCTCGCACCCATCAGACTGAATTAGGTGCAAACTCCTTGGCCTTAATGAATGTTGAAGGATTTCAAAGGGCTAATGGAAATTCTTCTAGAAGTAACAATTTCCATTCTATTGGTAAGGCAGTTCTGCAGAAATTGCCCGAATGCCTTGGGTTATTTTAGACAGCAAAACAGCTAGCGTTGGGTGTTTTTTGCTAATAGATGACAGAATGTGGACATTTGGAATTCATGGAGAATCCCTAAGTTGCATCTTAGCCTGAGCTATGTCTTTTTTCCTAACCCCTCACCAGAGCTGCTCACAGGGAAGGGCCTAGAGAGATTCACTTTACTTCTCTCTCGGCTTCCTCCCGCTGTTCTTTTAGAGTGGTGAGTGGCTGGCTGCCTGCCAGGTAGAATCCGGGACAAAATCTAAAGCCAGATTCAGAGTTACAAGCATAGACCCTGCCCAGGTTGCTTACAAAGAAAGGAAAGGAAGGGAAAGCAAAATCTTACGTCGTTGGCTTTAAATTTGGTATTCACCGAGTTACCAATTCTAATTTAGCTTTGTGCAAGTTGCTGTACCCCTGTTGATTGATTAATTTCATTCAATGTTTATGGGGCATCTACAGAGGGGAGCATCGGAAGGTGTGACAAGAGCTATCCTAGCCTGGTCACATCATTGGCATTTGTATCCTAAAGCCAGTGGGGGGCCGTGGAATTATCCTAAGCAGGGGAGTGACATGGTCCAGTTTGTATTTTAGAATGAGGATGCTAGTGACTTAGAGGTGGTCACATTTCGGACAACAGGTATTTATCGAGCCCCTGCTTAGAGCTGGGCACAGTTCTAGGTGCTGGAAACCTAGGGGCAAACAAATCAGACGTTCTAGAGGTCATGTGAGGTTGGGTAGATGACAATATACATGCAACAAATGGTGTTTTCAGATGGTGATAAATAATTTGAAGAAAAAATAAACAGAGCCTTGGGAGTTAGAAAGGGCACTGTGGTGGATGCTGACCTGTCGGGGTAGTTTTAGTGAGAGCCCTTCTGAGGAAGTGACATTCAGACTGAGGCAGCTTTGGGGAGATCAGGGAGGAGTGGTCCGAATGGGGAGAACAGCAAGTGCAGCGACCCCGAGATGGGAACGTACTTGACGTAGTGTTTGCGTGCCACAAAGAAGGCCGGGGTGGCTGGAGGATAGAGGGCAAGTGGTATTGAGATGAGGTTGGCGGGCCTGTGGGCCATGGGAAGGAATTCAGATTAATTCCAAAGGAGTGAGAAGCTGCAATTAATTAAATCAGGGGTTGGCAAACTACGGCCCCTGGGTCAAGTCTGGCCTGCTGCCTGTTTTTGTAAATAAAGCATATTGGAGCACAATCGCGCCCATTGGTTTACGTATTGCCTGTGGCTGTTTTTACATTAGAAGAGCAGAGTTAAGTAGTTGTGACAGAGAGCATATGGCCTGGAAGCCTTAAATATTTACTTGCCAGCCCTTTATAGAGGGAGTTTGCTGACCTCTGAATTAAATGATCTATTTAATTTTTGAGAAGCTACTCCGGGTGCTGTATAGAGAATGGTAGGAGACAAGGGTGTATCTTTTTTTTTTTTTAAGATTTTATTTATTTATTTGACAGAGAGAGAGAGAGAGATCACAAGTAGGCAGAGAGGCAGGCAGAGAGAGGGGAGGAAGCAGGCTCCCCGCTGAGCAGAGAGCCCGATGCGGGGCTCGATCCCAGGACCCTGAGATCATGACCTGAGCCAAAGGCAGAGGCTTTAACCCAGTGAGCCACCCAGGTGCCCCGACAAGGGTGTATCTGAATAGTCCAGAGAAGACTCAACACCAGAAAGCTGGAATCGTACTGCTTTTCTTCTGTTGAGAAGCACCTAGCTATGATCTATACACATTAAATATTGTTGAATGAATGATGAGATACTGAATAAGGCAGTGACAGTGAAAACGAAGAGAAAGCAAGGCTTTGAGAGATATTTGGGAGCTAAAAAGTCAGTACAGCCGATCATTGAGTGGGCGGATAGAAGTGGGGGCGAACAGAAGGAGTGTCAGGTATTTTGGGTTTAGGTATTTTGGTGCCTGGCGATACCATTAACCGAGACAGGGAAGGTGGAGCTAGAAAGGGCATATGTTGTCAGGGAGAAGACTCTTTGGGCACGGGACACCCAGCACATCCAGGTAGTGATGTCAAAGGGTAGTTGAAACAAGTCTGGAGCTCAGTGGCATGAGGCTGGGCTGCTGGGGGCAGGGATTTTGAAGTGATCAGCTTATGCTTGCTCTCCCAGGAAGAGGGCAGGGGTAATCGCACAGGGCATTTATTTCCTATACAGATTTGGATCTAGGAGGGAGGCAAAGCTAAACTAACTGTCAGTTAGTTGTCAGTTAGTCTGGTTGTGTCAGTTAGTCTGGTTGTCTCATGACTATAGGATATTTTTTCTGTGGAGGCTGGTGGGTTCCCTGGAAGGCCTGCTTCACACGCTCTTCTGGACGCCATCTTCTTTCTCCCCCGGTGGGGCAACTGGGGCAGCTCTGCGGACTCTTCCTTACCAGACTCCCTGCTAACACTGGCCTTTTAACTCTGCTCCTGATTCATGTGTGCATTTATCTACTTGAGGGTATGGATTAGTAGTTGAGTCTTCATTGTCCTCGGAGTTTTGTTGGAGCCAGAATTCTCTGATACTAGGGTTAGACAGTGGCCTTAATGTTACTCATTTAATGCCCACCATCTTAACTCACAAAGCTAGATAAACCTCCGATGGGCCCCTCTTCTTCTGTCTTCTTTGTTTTTGTCTGGGGAAGGGGAACCACGTAAATGATTTATAAAAAAGCACTTGTATTGAAAGTAGCCTTAAGATAGTTGTAATCCTAGACATGGGCGTAAATCTTCCATTTTCACCAAAGTCCATTATGAAATCCCAAAAATAAAAGCAAAATTGTAAAGGGAGAAGGAAGGCCGCTCTCTACCTGTTCTCCGCCACCCGCACCATAGTTAGCAGTGTCACAATTCTGCTGTGTGCACGTTTTTAGGAGGCCGAGTTCATCTAGTCTCACATATAGTGTTCAGATTTTCTGCGCCCTTATGTGTGATCAGTTTCTCCTTCCCTAAGAAAACAGTCAAGGGGCGCCTGGGTGGCTCAGTGGGTTAAGCCTCTGCCTTCGGCTCAGGTCATGATCTCGGGGTCCTGGGATTGAGCCCCGCATCGGGCTCTCTGCTCAGCAGGGAGCCTGCTTCCCCCTCTCTCTCTGCCTGCCTCTCTGCCTACTTGTGATCTCTCTCTGTCAAATAAATAAATAAAATCTTTAAAAAAAAAAAAAAGAAAAGAAAACAGTCAAGTCGTAGTCTTGACACTTTTCTGACCTAAAGTATTACTATCCTGTGGTTAGTGACTTCTACCGGGTCGAGGTAAGAAGTCTGAAGCCTGATCACTTGGTCCCCAAAGTGAAGGTAACAGAGCCCCCCAGCCCTCGCCACCAAATGAAGTAGGTTGTAAAGATAAATTAAAAACATGAAAAAAATTATTTTTGAAATGTGCATATTGAGAAGTGTTACTTCCATCTCAGTTCTGGTCCACTCCATAGACCTCCTACCCCTTATTATATGCCTCTCAGTAGTTTCTCATGTAACTGTCTACTCATGTAGACAAGTAACAAGTTACTCATGTAACTTTCTTTATGTAAATACAAGCAAATATGAATGTGTTCTTATTCCTCCCACTATTTTTTTTTTTAAGATTTTATTTATTTACTTGAGAGAGAGGGTGAGTGAGCATCATCAGTGGAAAAGGCAGAGGGAGAGGGAGAAGCAGGCTCCCCAACGAGCAAGGAACCCGATGGGGGATTTGATCCTACGACTCTGGGGATCATGACCTGAGCCGAAGGCAGACACTTAGCTGACTGAGCCACCCAGGTGCCCCCTCCCACTACTTTTTTTTATACGAAAGGCTGCACGCACATTATATACCCCGTTCTGTAACTTGCTTTTTGTCCTTAACGGTAAGTTCTAGGGATTGTTCTGTGGTGGTGCAGAGAGAGCGTCCTCATTCTCTTACCAGAGCTGCATAGTATTCCATCGTGTGGATGCGTGCCTCCTGGCTTATTGAACCAGTCCCTTCAAAGGACACTTGCGTTGCTTCCAAGATTTGCTGTTATAAGCAATACCTCCGTGAACAAAGGCAGCTCTGTAGAGGGTTATTCTTCATTCTTAGAATGCTGGTTGGTTTTATTGGTTGATAAATTCCCAATTACTGGGGATTTGTGAGTGAAGCATTGGTGATGGGACCGACGTCCCTTCATCGCTCGAGAATCATTAGTATGACTGCCCCACCGAGGCACACTGCTCCATCTCAGGTTTATTTTAATAATAAAACCTTTGGAAATTTTAATAATGAAACCTACTTAGGGCCCTTTGCTCAAGAAGTCTGAATCACTGATCACTGCAATTACTGCCATGGCAGCTGTAGAGCAATTTAACAGGATAATAGTGAATAAGATAAATTACACTTCAGATTCTTAATGGATTGATGTGCAGAAGTACGCGAGGGAAGGTGGGGGCGGGGAGGAGTGCCTTCCACATGGCAGCATACGGCCGTGTGAAGTAGGGAACTAGGCCACTGTAGCCATTGCTACTTGCAGTGAGTCATTCCGTGCCAACCTCTGGGCTCTGTGGTGGGTAGAGCGTCCTGTTTATTCCACACAACAAATTGCGTGAATTCTCTTGTTCGTGTGCCTCCGTGGAGTGGGTGGGAATTCTAGGTGACTTGCTAATTGTCTTATTTCGAGGACTCCCCTTTCTACTAGAGAAATACTATTTCTGGTGTGAAAATAGGGAGGCCGACCAGTTTTACAAACAGCTGTTGGCCAGGGGAATAACAGTTTCTGCCAGGTGAGTGGTTAAAAAAAGGCAGACTGGAAAAATAGCTGTGGGATGGTAAGTGTTCTGCTCTTATTTACCAGGCCCACATAGTCTGCCTGTGTGTTGGGCAGGGGGGAAGGGATAGATCAGTTAAGAAGTAAGCACAGTGCTGGCTTTGTATGTCCCTCGATTTGTGTTTAGGGGAGAATAGTAACGATGTCGGTCACGTGGCGGGGGAGGGGCTCTCAAAGGAGCCAAAGGAAGCAAATCCAGAAGACTTGGCTGCAGTTCCTGCCGTACGGACATTCCTTGGCACCTCGTCACATTGTGGGCACCATAACATCTGCGGGGTATTGATCTGCTACCTTCATTCTGAGTACAAAACATTAACACCCATTATCTTGTTCATCCCCACCAAAGCCCTAGGAACACAGGAGACGAGAGCAGAAAAATGAAGTCTTTTCTTTCTTAATGTTTAATCAGCATTAACACACCTTGAAGTGCTGTTGGATTTGGAGTAGCGTTGTGTTAATATTTAAGCAAACTAAATGGCCTTAAAATATAGAATTGGATGGAGGAGCAGGGATAAGCTGAGAGGACAAGGCAGGTGAGAGTGCTCTGTGCTCCTCCGAGCTGGAAAAGGGCTTGTGCCCAGGGAGGATGCCTCAGACAATGAGGTCAGAGAATTTTGTGTTCAAATCTTAGTCCTGCCTCTTGTCTAGTTATATCACGTCTGATTTGCAACTATTTTAATCTGTAAAGTAAGGAGAATGATCTCTCCTGTGCAGACTTTTAAAAATGATTCAATGAGATCGAGAGATACCAAGGAGGGTCTTATAGGTGGTAGCTGGTACTATTATTAGCAGAGACTCTTCCAGAGGGGCTCATTTATAGATTTGGCGAGAAAGAAGGTGCTTGCTCTTGCAAGAGGAGACTGGTACTTCTGGCAGTAGATCAAGAGGGCTGCCTTGAAGATTGGGAAACATATTGACAGTTTGGAGGAAGGTGTTAGTTACCATGGCAACTTGGGAATTCATTTGGAGGGAGAGTTGTAAGTGGAGGTTATCTCACTGTAAGAGACTGACGATGGAGATGAAAAAAAAGGCCCGTCTAGCAGGAATGAAATCACATTTTATACCGGCAGGAAATACCAAGAGACATGCGGTAGAGAAAGTTCTGTACATGGGTCAGGCTTTCCGAGGGAGTGGGGGTGTGTCATAGTGGGCCCAAAATGCTGCTGCCGGTTAATTGCTTTTGTTCACAGGTAGTGGGTAGAAAAAATAAATGTATGAATGGGTTTTCAATGGGGTGTTTTTGCCATCTGAAAACATGACATCAAACTGTTGCACGTTTCCTACAGTTGGTTACCAGTTCCCAAGAGGGTTTCAATTACAACGAGCGTGAGTACCGAATGCACGTTAATCATTTAGTTTGTTCCTAAGGTAAATGACATAATGAATACTGGTATTTCCTCTTGATTGGGCAATTAAGATGTATTTTCTTTTTATAAAGGCTCTTTCAGTGATATCAGTCGATTACTGATTTTGAAAAGCTTTTTGGTATGATGTATATAATGTCCATTGTTGGTTTGATGTGTTAGTACATCTGCTGTTACCTGTTACCTTTTGTTAATTGCAGTCTTGCCCAGACACGGAGGAATGGACCAAATGAAAGCCTTTATAACAGCATGATTCTAGATTTGCTCTTTGATTCTCCATAGGCCTTCAGTGCACATCATTCCACTTCTCTCCTTCCTTTTGCAGTTGGGTGTGGCCACATGACTTGCTTTGGCCAGTGAACTGTGGCCATATGTGGCCCTTCTGGGCAGAGGCAATTGCCAGTATGAGACAATGCAGTGTTCTCCTTTCCTGCCTCCTAATGTGAAAGTTTGTGACTAGGTAGAGCCTCTGTCAACCTGGGTCCTTCAACAGCAATGATGGACATATTCTCCCCTTTAACTCCTGCTGGGCACATATAATAATGAAGAAATGAGCTTTTGTTGTGTTAAGCCACTGAGATTTGGGGGATGTTTCTTACTACAGGAGGACCCAGCTCATCCTCACTACTTCAGCAGACATTTAACACATGTTTATTGAGTATTTACTGCATGCTGGGCATTGTTAAGTTGGGATATAACACTGAATAAGACAGATAAAACCTCTCTCCTATGATTCTATGAGAGAAGACAGACAATAAATAAATAAACGAATAAAGATGATTACAAATTGAGATAAGTGCTCTGAAAGAAAATAAACAAGTTCATGTGATAAGCAAATATCTAAAGAGCAAAGAGGTCATGAGAAGAAAATGGGAGTCCCCTGGAATCCTTGTCAATGTTCTTTAATAGTTCCTGACATGTCTTAAGACTCTGGGTGCTTCCAGAGTAGTTTCATTTACCTTGGCAATAAGAGAGCACTAAAGGTAAGAGAGAAATGTGTTGTTTCACTTGACAGCATTGTGACAAAATTAAGTAGCTGGTACGTTTCAAAATAAGATGACAGCCGAGAATGAGATCAGTGTGCTTTTTTATCTTTGAAAACTCATTAGCATCCCACTGGGTTTACTGGAGATGAAATCTGAGCTTTGTTTGTGTGTTGTGGTAAGTCTCTCCCGGAGAGTGCCCATTTCCCCCATTTCCAGCGGCCAGCCTGTCCTGACATCCGCTTGCTTGGTGGACACTGGTCCGGTTTAGTAGTGTTAACTTGGCTCTTCAACTAAGGGGAAGTAGAACAGAAATAGATACAAATCCTTTTGTCTTATCTAAGATGATTTTGGAAGCAAAGACAATGATGAAATATTTCCTTAAGTTTTCCATAAATGTCCCCAGGGAAAGTCTGTAGACTGGCTATACATTTTCTGAAAGAAGTGTAGGGATAGAGCTCAGGTCTGGTTGTTGAGAGACATTGATTCCATTGCCCGCTGGCAGTGATTTGCTTTGTGGGACCGTGAGATGGTAAGAGGTCTCTTGGTATTGAGAGTGGGCAATACCTATTCTGGGAAGAAGTGGGAAGAAGTGAGAAAAGTGGTGCTTGGAGTTGCAATGGGGAAGGGGAGTTTTATCTGCTTATCTTTTCTCTCTTTTCTTTGGGGCAAAGCAGAGGATTGAGACTGGGAGAAGGTCAGGAGAGGAGGCATGTTGAAACGAGAGTTAAAAGAATGGACTCATTCAAAGACTGGGCATTAGGAGAGAGTGTGGACTGCTGAATTCTGTGTGCAAATTCAGAAAAATGGTTTTGTGACCATAGTGAAAAGGATACCGGAGGCTTCTGCATGCTGAAGTTTGCCGTTCATCAGTCAAACCAGTCTTTTGATCATCATCCTCGGAGGTAGATTAGGAGTCTGTAAGCTGGAGCCCAGACTTTTTTTTTTCCTGTCTTGAATATTTTAGTCATCTCATGTTGGCACATGCTCTGAAAATCCCATCTGGGTGAAACTTCAGGGAAGTAGGAAAATGGATAAAAGTAAGAACTACCCAGCATCGAAGACATATATGTCCTTGCAAATACATGGCTATGTTGATGTAGTGTAAATTTTCGTGCCAGGACACATGCCAATAATTAAATGATGTGTATAGCAAAGTTCCTTGTTAGCCCCATTCAGAAACCCAAAAATGAGTTGCAATACTGAAAGTATTGAAGCTGAAGGCCAAAAACAACGATCATATTACCTAGGGTCTCATGAATAATTCAGCTGACTTTAATGCTTTTTCCATGGTGAAAATAAAGCTGAAATATTTGGCATAATGCAGGCAAATTTTAACCTCTTGGGGGGGGGGGATGGTTGGTTATGAGGAATGTGAGGAAGGGTGGAGAAAAATAAGGAATCTTTTCATATTTCTTTTAACCAAATATATGGGATCTCTCAACATTCCACGTCTAAAAAAGTAACTATATAAGAATTCAAGTTGGGAGTATAAAAGTGTTTCCTTTGAATGCTCATTAATAGCGAAAGATTTTGTTTAGGCTTAAGAAACACTCAGAAAATTGCTCCTAAAGTCATAGAAGGGTGGTCAGAGACCTACCAAGAGAGAAGGAATGTCTGATATACTTGGTGATATGCAAGCCAAGAGTGTTGGTCTGTTTCAGGAAAATAATAATAAAATAATAATAAAGCAATAGTCCTTGGACATGAACAAAAAGGGTTTACAGATGTTCTTGAAAGTGTGTGCAAATTGGATTACTATAAATTGAATCATAATTTAATGAGTCTTTTTAGGAAAACAGTATAACAAGACATGCCAGAAGATTAGAATTATTTTTCGTAAAGTGAACATGCTTTATTTCTCCAACTTTAAATCTCCAAAATTTCTCTCCAGACTTTTAAATCTAGGTTTTAACTTAAATTGAGACTTTTGCTATCCTGGGGATAAAAGCTCTGGACATTCTGTATCTTCAGGCTCTAGTTCTTATCTCTTAAATAAATACATGAATTGTCCTATTTTTTTCTACTTTTCTCCTAAAAGTAATGAGAAGACAAGTGAGTTAATAGACTGTAAGAATGTTCTGGCTAAAGGAGCTTAGAGGTCATCTAGTGCAAGTCACTCATTTGACAGAAACCAAGGCTTAGAGAGGTTATGTGACTAGTCCAGAGTCTCCTATTACTGTAGGGAGGGTGACTTCTTATGAACAGGGCAAAAGAATCCAAAGGAAAAAATACCTAATTTATTAAAAAATATATGGAAAAAGAAACAGACCTGGTTGACATGGTCCATTTCTTTCATCCTCGATGCTTTTTATTGCTTGAATATGATATGATGCCTGGAATTTCAGTTGCCATTTTGTGATATAATGTGCTATGCTAATTCACTAAAGAAGAACAGATGGTGCACTGAATCCCTGATGACAACATCAAGGTGCTTAACCAGCTTTGCACTTCCTGCCTCTAGACTTCTGATTGAATTTCTCTGAATATCGTGGACGAGGTAATTCCACATAGAAAACCAACAAATAGGACATAGTTTTTAGAAATCTGTTTGAAGTCTTTGGAGAGCTAACAAAGCAATAAGACATGATGGGGCCAAGATTCTAGAGAGTAGAGTATAGAGTGGCACTGGGGCAACTTTCCCCCCAAGGGCATCTGCTGATTCTAGAAGAGGCAGGTGATAGGCTAGAAACCTAGTAGAACCTAGAAACCTAGTAGAACTTTCAAACACTCATGGGCTGAGGGGTAAAAAATTGTATTCAGAATCTGCCAAGAAGAGTGGGCTACAGTAAATATCCTGAGCTTTGGGTTGATAACTCTGTAAGGCTGAACTTTAGGATTAAGCATAATTGGAAATTGGCTAGTTTTCCCGAGGACTGAGGCTTCATCTTTTCTCATTCCTTGATTGGATCAAGGATTTTGAGTGGATGATTAGTTTCCTTGAATCCTGTTTGGAGAAAAATAATGTCATCCTACCTCTTATATTATCATATAACCTTTTCATACAAAATGCTCAGTATACAGTGAAAAATAACCAGACATACGAGATGATATGATGACATGATTTGAAACCAAGAGAAAAAACAGGCAATAGAAACAGATCCACAGAGGATCCAAGCAATGGAGCTGTTCGACAAGGACTAAAAAAGCTTTGCAAAATGGGCTTAAGAGTAAGAAAAAACCAAAATTGGTAATTCTGGCAGAGAGCTGAAAACTAAAAAACTGATATGACAATTAGAAAAATTAAAAAAATATGATAAATGAAAGTAAGAAAGTATTGGATGGGTCTCATGCAGTTGAAAATAAAAAGAATTAGTAAGCTAATGATAGTAGAAGGAAGAACAGATACCAAAATTATTTTTAAAAATATGAAAAAGGATACTGGAGATATAAGCAATCTCCCATAGAAATGATCTAACACACTTAGTAATTGGGAGGCCCAGAACGAGAGGACAGAGAGACCAGGATAGAAACAATATTTAAACACGTAATGCTGCATTGTTTTCCCAAACTACGAAGTATATCAAACTACAAATTCAAGAAGTATTTTGAATCATGCAGAATAAATCAAGAAAACCACACCATAGGCAGTCATAGTAAAACTAAGAAACAAAGACAAAAGGAAAATCTTAAGAGCAACCAAAAGGAAAACAAAGATCGATTATTATCTTCAGTGGAAAATCGATAAGACTGACAGCCAAATTTTCAATAGGGGTGGGTGGGGGAAAGAAGCCATACAAAAATGAATTGTTGCCTTCAAAGTGTTCATAGACTATTTTAAGATAGATTTAAGACAAAAGCAAAGGAAGGGATAAGAGCAGAAGAGTAATGTATATAAATTGTCTATGTTCTGACAAATAGAAATAAAAATGAGAGTAGAAGAGGAGGAGGGCACATAGAAAAGAAAGAATAGGGTCAGATTGCCAGAAAATTAATGCACAGATGTCAAAAGAGTCATTGAAAGCTGACAAGCCAAATGGTAGGAGACCAAGTAAGGAAAAAAGGGGGCTATGGATATTATAAAAGTATTAGTGTAAAAGATAACCCCTAGAACAAAGTATTTACTCTCCCAAATAGAAAAAAAAAAAAAAAAAAGGAGGACTATAGAATGAATATAGCATAATAAAACAGTAAAAATAGCATAAAATGATGGGGTTGACACTGAATATATCAGTCATATACAAGTATAAATTAGCCAAAATTCACCTAAATGAAAGAAAAATATTTTCAGGTGGTTCTCAAGCAGAACACACTTCTACTGCATACAAAAGACATACCTAAAACAAAAGGATTCAGGAAGGCTAAAGTTATCAGTAGACTGAAAAACATCTACAAGGATGTTCTTAGTTACCAAAATGCCCATCAGAGGTGGAGTAGATACAGAGATTGTGTATCGTCACACAGTGGAATGCTACGTCTATATCAGTAAGAATATATGAAGTGTATATATGAATATATGAATGAATATATATGAATATGTAAGAATATATGAAGTGTAAGTACATATGGATGAATCTCATGATCATAATTTTGAGCAACAGAGACACAAAACAAGAGTACATGGTATCTGATTTCATTGAAAAAGTTTTCTATTTTATTTATATGTGTTTCATCTTTATTGAGGTATCATTGACATATAAAGTGGTAAGATATTTAAAGTGTACACCATGGTGATTTGCTATTTGTATACATTGTGAAAGGTTTCCCCCCATCATCTTACTTAACACATTCATCACCTCACATAATTTGTCTTTTGGGGGGTGAGGGTGAGCACATTTAAGTTCTATTTTCTTAGTGAATTATAATTATACGATACAGTGTTATATATGATTATTATGACCATAGATTCCTTCTGCCCGGTTTTAAATTTCGTATTGATTCCATTTATATGAAGTTCATAAACAGGCAGGCAGAAGGAACCTGTGGCGATAGTCATCAGGATTGGGGGAGGGTGATGGGAAAGGGGCCACAAAGGGGCTTCCAGAGCCACCAGAGCACCTTTTCTTGATCTAGGTGCCGGTTGCACGGTTTTGTTTACTTTGCTGAAAAAATTTTAAGCTGGATACAAAGAGTTGTGTCTTTTCTTGTAGGTATGTTACATTTTAATAAAAGGCTTGCATTTAAAAATATGAACTGTTTACAAGCAAAAAACAAATCAATTGGGTAAAGTCTCATGGAATATTGTATTTAGAGTCATTGGAGAGAGTGATTTTTAATTCCAACTTATGTGACTACTGTCTCTAGGCTCTTGAAGACCATTTCCTTTTCCTTATGGTACCTCAGGATTGCTCCCTGGATTTGTTTTTGCCATCTCCACATTAAAAATAGAGTCCAGAAAAATAGGATAGAGAATTCAGAAGTCGATCTAAATCCATGCAGGAATTTAGTGTCGAGTAAGTGCGTTATTTCAAATTGGTGGGATAGGAGAGAAGAATGGATTTTTTAATAACTAGTTTTGAGACAACTGGGTAGCCATTTAGAAAAATTTTAATTGGATGCTTATCTTCCTCTTTAAATGAAAGTAAATTTTAGATGGGTTGAAATATGCATGTAATGAAACCATAAAAATAGAAAAAACATGGGAGAATATTTTTTATAAGACCAGTGCTCTAACTCCTGAGCTATGGAGCTGCTCCTTGTGAGAATATTTTTTAAAACCGTGGTGTATAATCTAAACAGGACAGAAAATTTAGAAGCTATATGAGTAAAGATCAGTAAATTTTAAAAGTTCTGAATGATTAAAAAATATGAAGTCAAAAGATGAAGTGGGAAATATCTTTGTAGCGTATGGCAGAGTGCTCATTTCTTTTATGGATAAAGTGCTCACACAGTTAACAAAAAATAAAAAATAAATAAAAAAAAAAAAGATCAGTAATCCAAAAGAAACTATGAGCAAAGAGCATGAACTGTTGTTTCAAAGAAACAAACAAAACACCAGACTTATTGCAACATACAAGCATACCAATGTAGGAAAAGATGCTTAGATCTCACTCACCAGAGAAAAATACAAATTTAATTGCAACTATAGTACTTAATCATTTTGCACATATTAGATAAAAATATCTGCTAATACAGTGTGTTCTCAGGGTACAGGGCAGCAAGCAATAGTAATCTTATTCATCATTGGTTGGGCAACATCTGAAAGAAGTTGAAATGTACATTCCCTTTGACCTAGCAATTCCCTTCCAAGACTTTATTCTCTGGATATACTCATGTGTGCATTCAAAACAGTGTTGTTGTAGCAAAAAATTGAGAACAACGGCAGGGACCATCAAAAGGGGATGGGCTGTATGAATGAAAGCACAGCAGTCCAGTGGAATACTGTGCAGCCAGTGGAAAGAAGGAGCAGACTGATGTGTACAAATACAAAAAATTCTCCAGGATACGCTGTGAAATGAAAAGAAACATGGTGGAGAGCTACATTTTAAAGAGGGGGGACGATGCCTGTATACAGATACTTGTTTATACACAGAATATTTCTGGAAAGATATATAAGGAAATAGTACCAGCGTTTGCTCAGAGGTATAGAACTTTGAGGCAGGGTCTGGGATAAGAGAGGAACCTGCTTCTCATTATTTACTCTTCGAAAGTGGCCTGTGTGCGTCCCTGTCCCTGTCTCCGCCCCGTGCATGTTATACCCATTTAGGAAAACATAAGACAAGGCCACTTCTGTCCATGGTGGTTCTTAGCAGAGATGCTGTTGCCCTTTGGGGTTCTATTGTCCCTTTGAACTAAATGCCAGTAGCACTTCCCCCAGCATCGTGGCAACCCCGCAATACCCCTGTCGGTTCCTGAGCATCCCAGGCTGTGGGGTGGGGTGGCGGTGCTGTTTGAGTTAAGAATCTAACTTCTCTTCAGGGTTTCTCAGGTCCCGGGTTCTGTTGGCCTACCAGGGCCTCCAGACCTTTACCCGGAGGAGAACCTAAGTCAGTGTCCTTTCTGTAACTCAGGCTTTTCAACCAGTACTAGTGGACTGGTTAGGGAGCCGTGACTGGGCCATGACTGGTTAGGGAGCTCTAACTAGGCAGAATTACACCTTCGCTGGGGAGAGGGGTAGCGCTCAGGCTTTGGTAATAGTGGGCAGGAGTTTAGGAAGCAGGATTTGGGTTCCCTTTTCTTAAAAGGCGTGGAGGATTGGTTGTATCCTAATAGGATTGGTTCATTTTTTCTGTGTTGTGCTTTGTAGCTTTCTTGTAACAACAACAACAAAAATCCTCCCATGCTATTCTGTGCCAACAGTTTCCTGAGCTGGAAGGGACAGATATTTCAGTCGGGAAATTGGCATGTGTCTCGCCCTTCACTGCGGTGTGTGTTTCCTCCAAGCCCAGGCCCATGTAACACTGAAGTCACATTACGTTTCTCATGAGATTCATGGTGAAGAACCTACCAGACTCCGCTCTTGCTGGAGTCCATAGAAGACAGAGATGGAGGCTGAGCGGCAGTCTCCCGGGACAAGCGGGAATGGTGCGCGTGCCTGGTCCGCTTCACAGTGGCCAAGGGATGGTTCTGGCCCAGGAGGCAAGCTTTCGAGACACGAGAGAAACCCTAAGCCTTTGGGGTTCTGTTGTCTATCAGGGTCTTACAGCCCTGACACGTCCAGGGGTAAAGCCATGCCTTCTCAGAACATACCCAGAAATACTGATTCTTTATTTTGAGTACTTTCTTGGGCAGTGCATTGATCGAGTGCCTTCGGTTAGAATATTTTTTCTCTCTAAGTGGCCCACTAAATCATAGGAAATTCCCACCTTTTCCCAGCCCCCCAGATTTTCTCCTGTTTTAAAAACCTGGATTTTCTTTCATTCTTTTTCTTCCAGCTTCCCATCCCCTGCCTCCCCTCTCACCACCACCACCCCTCGCTCCTGCTCCAGGGGTGGGGCGCCCCCAGACCCCTGCCTCAGAGCATTGTGGGCATAGTGCTTATGCTGATTTTTAAAAACATTTTAAGTCACATGTATTGCTTTTTTTTCCTAATTGGAAAAGCAACATGTTTATCCTAGACAATTTGGAAAATACGGGAAAGCAAAATGAAGAAAATAATTATCAAGGAAGTCAATACCTTTTTCTTTTAAAGCATCGTTTTCTCTCCCTCTTTGCAGCCCAAACTCCTTCACTTGTCATTTTACATCTTTGACAATTTGGGAGTTGGCGCAGATAGCTGGAGGTCCCTGGAGCTCTGTGTTATAATTGTACCAAGGTATTGCGGGCGGCCCCTGGCTGTCTCTGAAGCTTTGCATAATGGGAGAGGGCACTGCACTCCTGAGGACATTCGGCTCCAGTCACCTTCCAAGGAGAGTGGCTTCTGGGAGGGAGGAACGAGCAGGAGTAGTGGGTGTACTAGCCACAGTTTTCCTTCCTAATACCGCTCAGCTTTTCCTCTTGGGCAGGGGAAGAGGATGTCTGGGGATTTGTGTTTTCTACTAGAATTCAAAACTCTGTCACCCTGGCTCTTCCTCTGTGTCCTTGCATTTTTAGGGCGGGACCTCTTTGTTGTGAAATACCGATTATTCATGCTGTTGAATTTTTCAGAGAAGAATTGGGATCCAGGGTGAGAACTCTTCTGCTAGAAGGCTCTGGACTGTTGCTCTTGGCTCATTCCCGGCAGGCACTGACTGTAGGACTAAGCGGCAGAGAGGTCTCGTGTCCCTTCAGTTTCAGACTGCCCCCGGCGCCAGAGCCCCTCTTGAGGACGGCAGTGTGAACGGTCAAAAGAGGTTGCCCCTCAGACAGAGTTAAGGCTTCTGGGAGAACTTTTCATTCTCCCAAAATCCCTTCTGCGGGTAGTCATTATGTTGAGAGGTGACAATTTACAGGCTTTTCCAGCCGATGCCATTGTTGTGATATCAGTAACGCGTTTCCACAGTTAGGTGTTGGTCTTAGGGGTGTAGGTCATCGTGGGGCAGGCAGCCTTGTAGAGTTCCTTTGCTCCCAAATGCTTTATTTTTTCCCACTCTTTCCCCCCAGTCGATTCTGATACCTTAGCATCCTTTCCTATACCGAATCAGGAAGTATTTTTACTCCTTATTCTCTCTCTGAAAATTCTGTGTCTTTCAGAACAGGGGGAAAGGGAAGCAAGCAGGCTTATTAATAACTATGGTAGTTTGAAAAAAATGTTGCAGATTATAATTTTTCAGAGAAGAATGTGACGTCAAGAATCTTTCTGCCACCCTTCCTGTCAGGCGGCTTATTAGAAGCATACATTCCTGAGCATCACTGGCCGCCATCTGATTTCTCTCTCCGCTTCTGTCTTACATTGTTTAACTTTCTTCTTTGTCCATTCTGGGATGGGAGTGGCAGATGAATCCGGAGAAGTTGTTAAGAGAGTGGCCTTTAGTTGGGCATAGCTTCTTTATTATGTATCTCTAATCAAGAGCCTTTACTACATTTCCCCAAAAGTCCCCTCTTGGCACGTGGCTAGGAGCCCACTGTGGTTTTGATTGATCAGGGCTCTGACCAATCACTTCTTGTCTTTCCCCACAGGGCAAAGTAGTAGGTGCTCAATAAAGATTTATTGGATTGAGGCGGTTAGAATTAAATCTGACTTGTATGTAATTTTATATTCAAATAAATCTGTTCCCAATCTAAGTTTCTTTTATATGTTGCTGCTCTGAAGATTGTCATTTCCCGAATTATCCTTTCTTGGTTCCTTTTCACCCATTTGCTTCCACTGTTCCAAATTTAGGCATCTTGGAAGTGAGATTAGGTGGGTGTGGAAATAACTTTGTCGATTAAAACGTTCATT
Organism: Potos flavus; assembly: GCA_028534135.1. Taxonomy (NCBI): domain Eukaryota; kingdom Metazoa; phylum Chordata; class Mammalia; order Carnivora; family Procyonidae; genus Potos; species Potos flavus. Next base: position 38,063,714 of record CM052893.1, read on the forward strand.
CAGGGGGAAATAGGGGAAATGGCGCAAACCATCAGAATCTTTTGTCTGGGTTTTAGGGTCAGAAAGTGGGAACCGTGGTGGAGCAGAGGTGATGGGAATACCTTGCTTTGCTTTGAATCCCAGTTTGGCTTCGAGCGTCCATCCGCCCTGCAGTGACTGCAGGCCTTCCGGAGTCCCTGGGTTTAACCCCCACGGTCAGCAACAGCTCCTGTGGGATGGATGGGGAGTACTCTTCCCTTCCACGGGGCCTTCCGGAGTCTTCTAGGCCTCCCCAAACCCCTTTTCCTCCCCTTCAGTTCTTGGTCCTTGGCTTCCCGCGTCCATTCCCCACACACCTACCCCATGAAAGTGAGGTAAAAAAGCCCTAGTTTTCTGTCTGCCCTGCTTTCCGTCCTCTTCCCAAGGCAGCAGGAAGTACAATCCCAGCCTCTTTCGGCCCCTTCTATGTGGGTTGTTAGACTGAGCGTTTAACTTCTCCTTCTTCATGAAAACGCACATTAGCTATTCAGAGACTTAATCTCCTAATGATTTGTGTACGTTGGTAAAGAGGAAAAGCCATCATCCCTGCCTGGTACACTCAGATGTTCCCTTTGGAACACTGATGGCAGGATTTCAGAAGCGAAGGACCATTTAATTTAATTTTGCAGATGGCAGGAGGTACTGCAGGAAGCTTGGTCACAATATGCCCCCTCCCAGGAGAGGAGCTCCAGTAAATTCAGGTTGCCTGAGGGGCTTGGCTATGAGGAATCTAACCCTCTGACTTCTTTTCGCCTCCTCTCCATTATAAAATCTGTTTTGGGGGAGACGAGAGGGGGAGGAGAGAAAATTGCCCGAGTTGAAAAGCCGGTGACTGCTGTGGGATTGCCATTTGTAGCGATGCTGCTCTGGACATATGGATTATGACCAGCTACAGATTAACCCAATACCCCTTTAATTGTTTTATGGCCTCGTCTTTCTGAAATTGCCCCCTCGTGGCCTGAAATCCTTCTTGGGCTTTTCCTTGGTCTGGGGACTGTGCCTGCCATTGAGAAATAAATCTTCCCCTTCCCTGGGCACTAGGTCCTCATTGACATGAGGAGAGGACCAATGGGGAATGTTTTTTTAACTCTTAATTTTATTTTTAGGGTGATGTCTTCCCATAGAGAAGCAGGCTCAGGCTCCTGAATTGGTACTGCAAGCAAGAGTGGATATTTGCTGCCCAATCCTCTTAAGGTCTCAGGAGTGGAAGTCCCAGGCTGTTGGCTTTTAGGCCAGCCCCCAAAATGTGTGCCTATGTCACCCTTGGGGCCACCCTTGGCGGTGTTCACGGTCTGGCCATTGGATAAATTTGATTTCAAATCTTGCCCGAGTGAGAACGTGTTTCTCTTCATGTTTCAGAGCTGTGCTGCTCTGTGAAGAAGTCCGTGTTGGAGAGCTACAAACCTATTTCTTCATAAATCATTCTAGATGTAGCTATACGCATTCAGAGACTTGAACAAAAATATCTTCCTAAAACTTCTGTGTGTTTCTCCGTAGGCGAAGGTAAACATAAATAGCTCACGGATAAGTTGTGAGCTGTTAAAAGTTCCTGGTTTTTTGGAAACATCTTTCCTTTCTTTGCTCTTTTCTCTTCATTTGTCGTGGCTGCCATTCCCACCTGCGGGAAAACTATGTGTGAACAGAGGAGGATCTGATAGTATTAATTTCTCCTTTTGGCTTAACCAGTATGGCTGAGGGTAACTGAACATTTGAACTTCAATCATCGATCTCCATCTGTGACGAGGAGGTCCTGATCTCGTTTAGCCATCACCAAGTAGGTGATGGGAGAGCTGTCATCTGCACTATAGATTTATTCATTTCTTTATTCACTCACTCATCTGTCCATTCAACATATTTATTGATCATCTATCATACCAGACACTACTTCAATGCATTGTTTTATAAAACCAAGATCTCTGAGAGTTAACATTCTTGCAGGGGAAGTGGGAGATAAACAATACACGTGATGAATATGTAAATTACTTAGTATTTAGAAGGTAATAAGTACAATAAGGAGGATCAGGATGGCTGGGTAGTGGGGTCAGGTTGCATTTTTAAATGTGGAGTGGGGAGCTTTTAGGGGAGGCCTTATAAAGTAGGTCACATTCGTGCTAAGATTTGTGCAGAGATTTGAAGGAGGTCAGGGGGTGTAAGCGGACACTGGGAGCAGTCCAGGGAGGGGCAACAGCCAGTGAAAGGACCTGGGGTAGGGCCCTGAGGCTCAAGTGTGCTCGCTGTATTTGAGAAATAGCAAGGAAGCCACTGTGGCTGAAGCAGAGTGGTCTGGTGGGGGAGTGGAGGGGCAGCAGGACGTGAGGGCAGACAGAAGGGGGGGTAGAGAGGGGAAGGACATGTTTGATCATGTTATGCCATGTAGGCCATTGGCTTTTACTCTGTAAATATCTTGTGTGTATCCATATCTATATCTCTCCATCAACATTTATATCTGCATCCGTATCACTCTTGGTATGGTTAAATCTTACAGCTTTCCATCTCTTCCATGTTTTTAACTCCATACCATCAGGTGTCTTTAGGAGTTGGGGGTGGAGGGGAGGTTGATTACGAGGGAGGGTATAGGAAGACTTGCATTCAGACTTGCTGGAGACCTGGAGCCTGTGCTTTTCTGAGACTTGGCAAACTGATGAGATCCCTCCCCTCCCCTTCTCTGACCCACGGAGCAGGAGGACTGTATGGCTTTCTCTTAATCCAGCCTCTCCCCTTCTTCTGTTTCAAGAATCTCAGCTACGATTTCTGGCATATTTGGCATAATTTTAGTCGCTTTCTCAAGGTGCTTCCCTCCTGTTAGCCCTTTTACCCCAGAGAGCATCCCAGATCACTTTTCCTTCTATACCACCTATGCGATACTTTCTCATTCTCCTTTCCGACAGCGATTAAGTGAGGAAGTGGCGGCAAAAGCACCCCGAAACTCCTAGCTCCGGGAAGCGAGGGGCTGGCTGCGTCACTCTTCCTTACGCACGTGCACACCCACAAAAGCACGGTCAGAGGCTTACTCATGAGGCGTTTCATAGGGGAATGAGTTCTCTCTTGGCCTCACTGGGTGGCTGGTGGACATATCTGGGTCCAGTTCAGCGCCAGCCTTTTGACCAAGTTCCCTCTATTTCTTTGTGCTAAGAAGCCCAGGGGTGGTGTGGTTTTCCACGGGGGGGGATACGGAATGGTTTATTCTAGAAGAGAATTTCATCAGGTCCCCGATTTTCTGTTTGTTTTCTTTTGAAGAGCTGTCGTGTTACTGCCCGAAGTCTCCAAATTGCTCTTGAAAACACTGACCAGAGCCCTGTCCATAGAGCGTTTTTCCGACTTCGGATCGTGACCCCTTTGCTGAGTGGGTCGTGAAACCAATTTAATCCACCGCTCACCAGCTTTTTTGAAAACGTAAATAGATATAGGATAAAAAAAAGGATAGAAAATATCAAAGTGAATTGGATGTAGAAAAGATAAATATTGTTGCATCAGATTTTTCTTAGGGATGTGTGTGTGTGTGTGAGCGTGTGTGAGTGCACGTGCATGTTCATATTGGAATCACAATGTAACGTGCGTTGCTTGTTATGGGCCATAGTCAACAAAAGTTAAACACCGGCCTAGGCTATCCAGAAGTTGTGTTTGCTTTGTATGTGACTGATGAGGATAGATGAGCAGTGCGTTCTTCAGAAGGTTCTATCTCCATGAGATAAAAGTAGAAGTTCAAATGACAGTTTTTCATTAGAAAAACAACCCAAATTAGGTTCGTTACTCCTCTATGAAGGTAGAATGTGCCAGAATATTACGCTGTTCAGGTCAACAGGAACTAAGCTTGTTGTTTCTCTCTGCACAAAGAATTGTGCAATTTCCAGTGGGAACTCCCCTCTGGAGGTGGGGAGAGAAGGGGAAGGAAGAGTGGAGAAAGGAGGCAGTTAGGCAGAAATCTTCATTGTGAGTCAGGTTGACCCAGGATCTGCACATAGTTAACTTGAAGGCTTTGTTGGAATCTGCCAGAGATTCATTGTTGAAAACAGGGAAAGCACAACTCATTTCCATTTATTTCAATTCAACATTTATGCCAGCTCTGTGCTAGGTGCTGGATATAACAATGAATAAGACATGGTCTTGGACTTGTGGCGCTCCTAGCCTGGCAGGGAAGACAGATGTAAATTGCTAATTACCGTACATTGTGCTGAGTGTCATAATAGAGAGTGTGTATAAAATGCTCCGGGATAGCGTTTATAAATTAGAGGAACTATGCTTTCAGGCTTTCATTCTGAGAAATGTGCCATTTAATAATAAAGAACTGGAATAGGGGTTTCTTATCAGAAAGTTCGAGAAGACACTCCACTGGAAAGGAAAGTGAAATTTCTGAGAGAATCACGTTCCTCCAGTCAGACTACTGTGTTATTTTGTGTCTTTTACTCTGAATGTATTTTGATGTTTTTAAAAAACATTATTTTGTAATACATTTAGACGTAACCCCTGCCTGGAAAGTCTGGAGACACATAAAATAATTAAAACAATTCTCTATAATGTCCTTAAAAAACACTGACATACCTAACAAATAGGAACTTGAGTGCTTCCTCTGATGGAACCCACAGTGCTTTGTTTTTACTTTTTCATTGATCTTTAAAATCAGTAGTAACTTTTCGGGACATGTAACGTCATGACTAATTCTACATGAGAAATAGGAAGTCACAGAGTGTGTTCAAGGTCTAGAACGTGGGTCTCTCAAATCCAGGCTAATTTACTTCTGTCAACTGCGTGTGGCCCATGACCACGGAACCAGATTGAGTCAAGAGCTGTGTTTTAAGGTCTTTTGTTTAGTTATTTTATGAAGTTCAGTGGTGTTTGTTTTTATTTATTTATTTTTAAAGATTTATTTATTTTAGGGAGGGGGTGCAGAAGGAGAGAGAGAAAATCCCAAGCAGACTCTGCGGCCAGCTCTGAGCCTGACATGGGGCTCGATCTCACGACCCTGAGATCACAACCTGAGCCGAAAGCAAGCGTTGGGTGACTAAGCAACTGGGCCACAGGCATCCCTGTTTTTGTTTTTGTTTTTATTTCTTAATTGTCAGCTGACTTCCCTGTGAATTTTGTTCCTGCTGACAAGTTGCGAATATACCCATCTATGGATTTGAACGGCAGAGTGTTTTTTTCAGAGGTGTGAAATGATCAGGCAGCCTCATAGCTGTGGACATACTGTATATTATGAAGCATTTTCTTCCTCTTGTCTCTTTCTGGGACTGAGTAAAAGCAGCTGGTAAAATCCTTTCCACTTACATCGTTTGCGACATGGCCTTCAAGTGGTGTGAGGTGGGTGGGCAGAAGATAAAGACTTAGCACAGTTTTTGGATGAGGAAAGTGAAACCCAGGGACCCAAATCTTCTGACTCATGCAGATATCCTGCTGCTGCCTCCGAATGTCTAAACGATGGCACTGATCTACCCGCAAGATCCCAGCCTGTGTTGTTTTTGTTGTTGTTGTTTTGTGTTAATGTTTGGAAGCACTGGACTTTTTGTGTCTCGGGAGGTCTTTGCATTTTACTTTATTTGGAAAATTCAGTTTGAGGGAATCATTATAAGAAGAGTTTTGGAAACCTTGAACTCTCTGAAAATAAAAAGTCTCACATTTCCCCTCTGCTTTGGCTCTCTGTTGGAGGAGAGCACTTATGTCATTAAAAACACTGTAGTTTGCTTATCTAATTTCTACTCTGTGTTCATATTAATGGATTCTCATCGCTCTTAGCAAAAAATGCCGTTCTTCTTCAGACTATTTGTGGTACTCTCCAGGCTTTACCCCTGCCTCTCTCTTCATCAGTCTTGTCTTTTTTCATTCTCCCACTTAAACTCTGTGCTCCAGCTACTTTGAATTCCTTAGATTATTTCAATTCCTTGCATGTAAGTGGCTTCTTTTCTCTTGCCTCAGGGCCTTTGAACGTGCTGTTCGCTTTGGGCTGTAACACTTTTCCTGCCCTCTTCCTCTGGCTCACTATAGTCCTCAGGTCTTCTGGGATCCCATCACTGAACCCTAGAACGTCCATTCCCACAGCGTCTGCTTTTCCTGTGTTAATGGGCTCGTCACATTGCAGTTACTTTTTATAGTCTGTCTTTTCTGATAGACTAGCTTCCTTGGGAAGGCAGGCCTAGAGTGAAGAGAAAGGAAACTAGTTAAAATTACTGGAGTCTGATTAAAAAGACTTTTATATTAGACTGGCATTTTGCAACATTTTAAAATTTATGAAGTCCTTTCAGAGTAATATAATTTCGTGAAACCCCCTCAGGAGTTTAAAAAATAATGGTGTCATTTTTATAAACTATGAGAAAGAAGTGAATTTAGGTAAAACATTTTCTTTTATATCAACATTATTAAAATTACATTATACAGCTTATTTTAATAGAGACTTAAATTTTTAATAGCTTCCATTGTATAGAAGATAATTTTTTTCTTTCCTCATTGAACAAGTGATGTGCACTATTTAATTTTTTAGAATCAATGATGTAGCAAAGAGTGTGATTTGTCAAAAATAAATTTAAAAATAAAATATTGTGCTTAGTTTGGGACCAAATATGCACGAAAGCATAGTTGGGAATTTAATGACCTGTGAATACATTTTTTTAAAAAACAAGAGAAACCTTTTTTTACCTTATGTTTAGAATTTTTTTATTTTGCACTCTATCAAAAATATGACTTTTTAAATATAATTTTTAAGTTTTGTTTCTAAATGGTGAGATACTACAGATGATTTCCACTGCGTATCCGCAAGGCAGTAACACATTATAGGTATGAAATGCCTTTCTTCCAGCAATTGAAAAGCCAAGAAACTGTAGCATGCTCAAAACCACGTCGGCCTTGAAGGGAGGTTGCTAGGGGTTGGGGGGAAGGGGAGAATGGGGAGTTGGTGTTTAATGGGGACGGAGTTTCAGCTGGGGAAGAGGAACACATTCTGGAGATGGATGGTGTGGATGATCGCACAGCAGATGGGAATGTACTTAATGCCACAGAACTGCACACTTAAAAAATGGTTAAAATGGTAAAATTTATACTGTGTATATTTTACCACAATAAAAAACCACCTTGGCCTAGTTAGTGATGTTTGACTCATCACTACCAACCGTTGTGTGCACTCACGTGATATGCAGAGGCTCTAAACTGTCCAATTTTAAAAGGAAGATTGGGAAAACATTTCTATTGTTGATTTTTAAAAAAGACAATGGAGCAGCTGCCATTGGCTGTGTGAAGGCTTTAGAAGACATGTGTCCACTGCTGGGAAGTCACAGTCTATTGCTTGGTCAACAGCCATAGCAAATACAGGTGGAAGGATCGGGAGACCAGGTTTTGAGCTCTACCCAGGGACGGATGGCCTCTACGGTAAGCCCCGTGATGCCAGGTCACTAGACCACATTTCCAGAGAGGACAGGTATTGCTGCTTCCTTCCTAATCGTGAAAAGAGCAGAAGATACAGGTAACAGGTGACAGGAATATAAAGGAGAGACACTGAAACCATGGCCTAGCCTTGTGTGCCACTCATACCTCATATTTGCCATTGGGCTTCACTCATCCGTGACTGGGGACTGTCTTGTGCTCCCCACCTTTCCCTGGGCCTCTTGCAGCGGGGAGGAAGCAGATCCTGCCACTTGCTGACTGACACTGGTGGGCGTTGCTGTGGGTTGGTTGAAGGGACAGGGACATGAAGGTTTCCTGGTGGTTATGTGTGTCACTAGGGCTCACAGGGGCCCTCTGTAATCTTCTCACGGGCCTGTGTGATCTCTGTAATTCTGTAACCCTGGTGGTTGCATGTTGAGAAAGCGTGAGCTTATTGGAAAGTGATAGTCTTATTTTCTATGTAAGTATTATCAAAGACTATCACACCTTTTCATTTGTAGTATGCTAACAGATTCTGGCATCTGGATTATGGAAGCAATATTGAAAAAAAGATTGCAATGGGAGGTGATATTTAGGAAAACCTTGCCAATTTACATTCTCACAGGGGAGGCTTGTCTTCACTCTCTTTGGTCAGCCCTGGGCAATTAAAACTTTTGTTCCAGTAAAGTTTCCTCCTAAAAAGGTTTCATTGTGAAAAATGCCCTGTGGGCATTACGTCGTGAACTCTTTTGTGGCTATCATCAATAATGGGGCAAAAACACTTGTCAAAATAAGGTAGAGCAGATTAGATAATGCATCACTCCCTTGATTTTTGGTTGGCTTTCTGTTTTAATTTTTAAAGGAATAGCTATTGCTTTCTTACAAAATGAGAAATGCTCATTATAAAAAATCCAAGCGAAACTGGAAAGTACAAAGAAGCGAGCAATAAATTGTTCTAACTCCCAATACACCAGAAGAGTTCTTCATTCATTCATTCATTTAATGAATATTCCTTGAGTGAGTGCTTACTGTGTATTAGGCACCAGGGATCCGCAAGGAATAAAGCAAAGTCCTTGCTATCTTGGGGCTTATGTTCCAGGGAAAGGATGAGATGATAAATAAATACTTAAATAGATTTATAAATGTCATGAAGAAAAATAAAATGGGGAAAGGACATAGAGGAGCTCTTTCAGGTGGAATGGCCGCAAAGGCTGCTCTAAGAAGGCGACATCTGGGCCGAGAACTGAGTGAATTAAGGGAGCTAACCATGTGAATGTTGGGGAAGGATGCTTCAAACCAAGGAAGGCCTATGCAAAGGCCCTGAGGTGGGGTTGTACTTGGCATGTTCTATGAACAGAGAGGCCAGTGTGGCTGGAGACCAGTGAGTAAGAGTGAACATAATGGAGAAACTGGTGAGACGGTCAGGGACTAGACCATGTCAGACTCTAGAAATCCTGCAGCTTTTTTCTCCAATGAGAAGCTGTTGGAGGGTGATGAGCAGGGGATAGACTATAGGGGAGTGAAGGCGGCGGCAGCGGGACCCTTAGGAAGCTCCCACAGTAATTCAGAACAAAATGATGCTGATTTAGATTTATTTGGGAATGGTGGGAATGGTGGAGGGGACAAGAAACGATTGAATGCTGGGCACATTTTGAAGGTAGAGCCAAATAAGGATTTGTTCGTGAATTGGATTGGGAGTTTGAGAGAGAGAAAAGAGTCAGTGCTAACTCTTAAGGTTTTTGGTCTGGCAGGTGAATGGGGGTGCTCTTGGCGAGATAGGGAACGTGGGAATCAGGATGAGTGTCAAGAGCTGAGTTTGGGCATGTTTAGTTCTAAGTACCTGTTAGCCATCCGAGAGGAAATAGTAAGTCATTTATAGGAGGCAGGAGTTCAGGAAGTGGTCTAGACTGGAGATTCAAGTTTGGGAATCACTAGATACAGAACTGGAAGAGATCTACTGAGAGCAACTAGGGACGGAAAAGAGGTCCTAGAACTGAGCCCAGGGAGCAATTAGAGATTGGGAGGAAGGAGGAAGGTCCAGCGAACGAGACTGAGAATGTGCCTTCAGGGGCATATTAGGAGAGGATGGTGTCCCAGGACCGGGAGTGAGCCCCTCTCTCCAGCCTGGTGGTGGGCAGTAAGCCACGTCCTGAGAATTCGCTGTGTTTGGCATCGTGAAGGTCATTCCTGCCACCACGATAGTGGACAAACACTGGCTCCCGTGAGCTAAAGAGAAAAAAGGAAGAGAGAAAGTGGAAGCAGGGAGTATGGACAACCATTTTGAGTTTTCTTGTAAGGAGAAGGCAAGATGGAAAAGGCTCGGAAGGAGCGGGGAAGTCAAGGGAAATGTGTGTGTGCGTGTGTGTTTAATAAGATGGGGGAAATACAGCCTGCTTTTTTGCTTGCGGGAATGATCCAGTAGAGGGGGAAATGATGATACAAAACATAAGCATATGATTTTAGTGAGCAAGAACTAATTTTATAAGAATGGGATTAGGCCATATGTGCTTTTAAAAATAAAAACAATTGAATTTAATTTTGCTTGAATTTAGCAGAAGAAAAAGATATTGAAGTGAAGGTGAAGGACTTGCCGAATGCCTCATAAATGTTTCTTTGCCACAGAAGATCATAGCTCTTACAAGCTCTCCCAAAGGCTAAGAAAACGATTAGGAAGATCTTGAGGAGGCTGAAGTCATTGTTAATATTTTAAACTATATTTTTAGCTCAGTCTTCACTTCGAGACAGATTGGCTGATTCCTTGCCTGGCAGGATTAGGTGATTCATATTCTTACACTTTCTTGTACCTCTCTTCCCCATCTCCTAATTTTTATAGCTTATCTGGATTTTTTTTTTTCTTGCTTGGCAGCGTTGCTAACATTTACATTCTGCCCTGCACGCTCTCCTGTGCTTGCTCTTGGCACGGTGTCTCCTGCCTGTTCTTTTACCACAGTGTCTCCTGCCTGTGGTTTTGTTTTATCTACCGGGTGCAGGATTTCTGTTTCTTAGGAGGGGTTCATGGGTCTATATAGGCTGAGATCTTTCAAGTCTGCAAATGTTGGAGTCTTTTACACTTGACTCAGCTTGCTGTACTATTCTTGGATCATAGTTAATCTCCCTGAGAATTTTTTTAGAACATGGCTCCATCATCTTCAGGCCTCTATCATTGCTATGGAGAAATCTGACCTCTATTTTGTTAGGAGTGTTGCTTTTCCTCCATTGATTCTTAAATGATTCTTTCTTTAGCCTTGATGTTAAAAAACGTAAACATCATATGTCTTGATATTGACGGTTTATGTACATTTCCTGGTACACAGTATGCTTCTTCTACCTGCAGATTTAGTTCTTTCATTTTAAGGAAATAGATCTATATTCTCTATCTGGTTATTTGTTCTGTCCTATTTATCTTCTTTTGTGTTTACTGTATCTTAAGCCTCCCCTTTTTTAAACATGCCATTAGTTAGATTTAAAAAACCCTTTAATTATGAAAAATTCCAAACATATAGAAAAGTAGGTAGAATAGTGTTATTGACCCCCATGTACCCGTCACCTTGCTCAGCTCACGGCCAGGCTTGTTTTATCTGTACACTCTCACCCCTCCCACTCCCCTCCATCACTTTGAAGCAAATACCAGACATTATTGATCCTTGAATATTTCAGTACTTATCTCTAAGAGAAAAGAATTTTTTTTAAACTTAACCACTAACAAAGTTTATCTATTGTGTTTATGATCCATTTATTATATATATAATGGCATTGCTTTGTTGTGTTAGATCAGCAGCTTTTTGTTTGTTTGTTTGTTTGTTTTGCTCCAAAGATACGATGATGGGCGACTGTAGTTGCTGGGTCTCAAAATCAGGAAGGTGAAACCAAGGAAACAAGCCAGGGGACTCTGGTGCAGATGGTGGCACATTCGATCGGGCAGTCACAGAAGTTGTATAGACGGGAAGTGCCTGCTGGTTCCTTGGTGGTCTCTGAATTTCTAGTGTTCACGTGAACTGTGGAGGGAATGGGAGGAGGACCCAGAATGTACCGTTTCTTTTCCAGCAGGAAGTGAAACTTAGGCCTTTTCTGATTCAATAATAACCATGAAGAAGGAGCTGAGTGGTTTGAAGACTGTGTTCTAGTTCTGTTTTTGGTGGTCATGTGGTTTATTCTAGAGCTGTTTAATCTGTAGGTCGAGACATCAGCAGGTCATGAAATGAAATTAGTGGGCCATAACTAGCATTTAAAAAGACACGGAAGAGCGCCTGTGTGGCTCAGTTGGTTAAGCGTCTACCTTCGGCTCAGATCATGGTCCTGGGGTCCTGGGATGAACCTGGCATCAGGCTCCCTGCTCAGCAGGGAGTCTGCTTCTCCCTCTCCCTCTGCCTGCTGTTCCCCCTGCTTATGCTTGCTCTCTGTCAAATAAATAAATAAAAACTTAAAAAAAAAAGAAGATATGGAAAATATGAGTTTATAGCTTGTACTACGGATATGTAGTTCATGAAACTTGGGGGGGGGGGAGGGCTTGTAAAAGTTTGGAAGTCACTAATTTATTCTATTTGATTCCTATGACCTTCTATACTTTCTTGTCCAGAAAGTTATAGGATTGAAGAGCCCATGGACAGATTTGGTTTATGTGTTTAACAAATATATATAGGACAGTGTACTTTGAATTGTTCTAATTTAGTTTACAAATATTAACTCGTTAAATCTCTAAGAGGGTATCATTATTGTGGAACTTTTATACATGGAGACATTTGGGCACAGAGCAGTTAAGTAACTTGCCCAGGATCACACAGCTAGTAAGTGGTGGAGCTGGCATTTTGAGCCCAGCCAGACCGGTTTCTAAGTGGATTTTGCTCTGCTGCCTCTCCAGCTGAGAGCTTCTGTAGGTGGGGGCATGGACTTTTTCTTGCTATCACCTTCAAGAAGAAATGAAAAAAGTTGTTTTCCTACTCCACCCCGTGCACATATACTTAAACATTCAGAGCTAAGGTTAGTGCGAATGAGGACTTTATTTATTTATTTTTAAAAGAATTTTTATTTATTTATTTGACAGAGAGAGAGAGAGCACAAGCGGGTGGGGTAGCAGATAGAGGGAGAGGGAGAAGCAGGCTCCCCACTGAGCAAGGAGCCCGATGCGGGGCTCGATCCCAGCACCCTGGGATCATGACCTGAGCCAAAGGCAGATGCTTAACCGACTGAGCCATCCAGGCACCCCAGGACTTTTATTTGTTAAATTGAAGAAATTCAGGGATCCCTTTTATTTACCAATCAACATTGCCAACTTAGAACTGTAGGATTCTGGTGTGAAAGACAACCAGATGAGTCTGAATCTCAGCCTAATACACGGATGCAGGGGAGTGGTGAAGAGCACTGATTTTAGAATTAAACATATGTGGTGCAAATCCAGTTGTGATCTTTAACTATCTGGGTGACCTCAGGCAATCAACTCATCTCTGAACTTCAGTGGTCCTTCGTCTGTAAAGTGGGAGGAGTCAAAGTTGACTTTTAATGACGACTCTCGGGGCACCAGGCACATAGGAAGCCCTTCATCTCTTCAGTCTTCGAATCAACCCACTGGGATGGCTGCTGTTACAGGCTTCTATAGATAGTGAAGCAGATTGACAGAGATCGAGGATTTCATCCAGGGATACACAACTCGCTTGTGGCAGAGCTGGAGTTGAAGCTCTGGTCGCTCTGAATGCAGAGTCTGCTCTCTTAGCCACTCGGCTTTACTGCAAGCTTGCCCCCATTGGGATTTGTTAAGGATTAAAGGAGATCATGTACCTTGACACTTGAATGGTGACTTGACTTTCTGTGAGCTTGTTTGACTCATAGTAAGTACTTAATAAATGGTTTCTATGATCCCTGTTGAATGTATAGGACAGTGCCTGTCTGTAACTTTAGTGGAGGCCGTTTACCTTTCGAGAAAAAATAAGCTGTAGTTAACGACATTAGTTCTTATAACCAACCTATCACTTGATGTATATGTTGACTTCTTGAAAAATAACTGGGTAGCTATTCTCAAGGATCTGCTGAGCAGATACTTCCACTGGAATAAGTTTCATCAAGGAAGAGACGTCTATGCCGTATCTAGAACAGTGCCTGGTACATGGTAAGTGTCTTAGTCAAACACACAGGCTTACACTTTATTTGGGAGAGCCATCCCGGGGAAGCAGGAGTGAGAAGGAAAGGGAAGTGAGAAGTGGCAGGGAAAGAGAGCAAATACAAGGGACGGCTTGTAAACTGGGGACAGCTTCATGAGAGGCCGATGGTTTGTCTCGTGGGACATCTTCGGAGAAACCGGGTGAAGCTACTGCGTCTCTGAGCAGTTCCCTGGGGCAAGGAGAGAGAAGATTCCATTTGCCCCCTCCCATCTATTGGTTGAGGGTTGACTGCATGGAGTTTCATCTCTCCTATGCTTCTTGTTCGCATGGCTGATGGCCTGGGAAGTCTGTCCAAATCTCAGGCCTCGGTGGCAATGAGGAGACCCTGGGGCGGGACTTGAGAGGCCTGCTGCATGGGTACAGGGCCGGCGCCGTCAGGCTTGAAGGCCAAGGCACAGCCGCAGTAGCTGGAACAGCACGAGCGGTTCCAGCCGGCCAGCCGGGCAGTTGTGTTCATCTTGGGTGATGTATAAACTGGGTCTGGCGTAGCGGGCTCTTGATAATGATTGACTCCTAACTGCCCAAGTTACCAAACTCTCTTATTTAAGTGCTTTGCAGTTATTGACGCTTGTAGATCTCTCTTTCACTCTCAGTCTACTTTCCCATCTCCTCTTCCTTTGCTTTCCACCTAAATGGAGGTGTCCGTAGGCGTAGGCTTACTTCTAGATCATTCTGCATGCTTTCTATGGGCAACTGTGTTCACTTTTATAGTTAACTTCATACTTATGTCTACTTGCTGATGGCTCTCAAATGTCCGTTTCCAGACCTGACATTCTCCTGGGAGCTCCAGACTGGAAAATAGAGCTGCCTTTTCCAACAGGAAGTTCCACAGGCACTTCAAAGGCCAGCTGCATGTCTCGGTCCTCTGTAATCATCTTTGTTCCTCTTTCCCCGCAACGAGTAGGTGCTCAGTCCATGCTAGTTGAATTATACCTGGACTAACGTGCCGACACCTCATGCCAAACTAGATCCTGCACAGAATGAGATGAACCTTCCAGAGCCAGCTCTCTAGGAATTTAATATTCATCTGGTTTGTTTTCAGTTCGACTGTGCCAGAGCCTCGAGCAGCCTACAGTTTACTGTTGTCCATTACTATGGTGGACATGTTTAAATTGACATTTGTTCTTTTGAAGCATTGATCAGTTGGAGATCGCTTGGGTTTGGACTCTGCTTGTGCTGTCCTCCTGCCCTCCTGCTTTTCGAGCCCCTTACCTCGCTTTATTCACAGTTTATGGAGGCTTTTTGAATTGTGTTTGTATCTGATACACATCTTGCTTTTTCTACTCCCCTCCCTGCCCAACCCCCCCAACCCCTTACCCTTCTGACTCGGAAGTGCTACTCAGAGCCTCCTGAGCCAGATCTGCCCAGTTCTGCCTCCTTGCCTTTGCTGTAGTAGCCACAGCCCTCCTTCCTCTGGTACCTTTCTGTCTCCGTAAATCCTCCCCAGCTCGAGGCCCCAACACTAACTCATGTCCACACGGGTTTATACTGATCTCCTCCTCTCTGAGCATCTCAAACATTGTTTTGGTGCTTAGCATGCACAGGCTTATACTGTTCAATACTTTTGCATTTAGTGCCCCCCCTTTTTTTCCCCCTCTGGATGGTAAACTCCTTGAGAGTAAGACAGTGCATTATATTTTCTTGTGTGGTCCCGTGATTCATTACTCGGACCTTTGCACAGAGACAGTGGAAGATAAATATTTGTTGGATTTGTTGGTTGCTTACTCTGGTCCTGGGGAACCGACTTCCAGTTGGCCTCCAGCAACGAAATCAGGGCCATCAGGTGACATTTCCCAGAGGAGCTGTTGGTCATCTCGTTGCAAATCTTTAGTTTGTAATACAAGTTAATTCTAGACTTTGGACTTCAGGAATTTTGTTTCTTAAACATCTCAGGCAAGGCCTAGGAGCTAAAATTACTACTTTGGCATTTGATGTGGCAGCTTGTTCATTTGGGAACCTTTTGTCTTTGACTTTCTGTTGAATCACTTGAAAGACCCAAGGCAGCTTGCCAGAGCAATTGCGGATGATTCAAGTTCATTGAGACATTCCTCTTCGCACCCTCCTCCCTCTCGGCTTTACGAGGTTGCCTTCTGTGTTCATTTGGGGGCTTGAAAGTTAATGGAAGACAGGGTGTCCTTTGGAAACTCCTAGGACCATTTTTCTCCTCTTCCTTCCCATGGGCTGGTTTCCTTTGGTCTCCAGAGCTGTATGCGTTGTTTTTAGATGGTGTGAAGTTAATGCAAGGGGAAGAGAGGTTCTTTTTTCATAACTTTGGGATCATCTACTGCTCAGGGCAGACAGTTAGGAAGATGGCCAAACTTCAAAGTACAACAGAAAGAACCGTAGTCAAGAGGAAAGCCAGGGAGACCAGAACTTCACTGCTGCCTTCCTCCTGCCAAGACCACTGTTTTACCTTTAAGCCCAAAGATCTCTGTGACCTGTCCCCTTTGCTCACCACCGCCTAGGGAGGGATAGTTTAGAATCACTAGCTTCAGGACCACTGGCTCTGAAGCGTGTATCATTACTAATGGCTAGAGTTGGTGTGGGCGGGGATTTTCCACTCATGGAATTCTCCTGCTCATGGCGACTTCTGTACCATTCAGCCTGGATGGCTCATTAATGCTCACTCCGTCTCTTAATTTAGAAGGCCTCGGAATCCATCCAGCAGACCTCCTCTGATCTTCCTTCAGCTCTGTTTTCATCATGACACACACTCTGACCAGCTCCCTCTCTGGCTGCATAAAATCCAGACTCCTCTCTTGGCTTTGGAGCTGCTCCTCCCCATGCACCCTTATCTCTGACCAGGCCTCAAGGTGCCCTTTGTTCTAGCTCAGCCATCCTCCTCACTCCCTCACAGAAAGGCCATGTTCGAACATTCCCATTTCTTGGCTTACATCTTATCTTCCTCTGGAATATGGTCTCCTCACCCTTCCATTAACTGAAATTCTACCCACCCTAGGAATACTTGTTCGGACTTCTGTGTCCTCCCTTCTTCTTTCCCTCTTTCTCTCCCCTCCTTTCTTCCCTCCACAAATTTGAGAGCTTGCCAGATATTGTTCTGGGTCCCAGAAGTATGTTCGTGAACTGAAGAGATAACTTATTCCTCTCAAGGAGTTTAGTTTTCATCAAGAAGCCTTGCTTTAGTCATCTTAGTCACCACTACACTTTCTGAGTCCTCAAAACTTTTACTAGTAGTATTTATTCCTAAATTCAAGTATGCAATATGCAGTACACATCATATAATATACAATAACAGAAAAATTTATGTAATACAGGATATCTAGCACAAATATCTGTTAAATAAATATCTAGCATAATTTATGCAACATAACATCTAGCATAATTTATGTAGTATATTAATATATAAATTTCAAAAATGTATGTTTTGATCCTATCTTCACAATTAGATTGTAAATTCCTTGAGTGTAGGGAACTTCATGCTTCTGAGCACTTCAGAATCCTTCACTTTATTCATGAAGACTCCTTTGTTTCTAAGGAACCAAAAATCCAATGCAAACTATTTTAAGCAAAAAGTGAATGAGTTGGCTTATGAGGCTAAAAGGGCCAGGGATAGGGCTAACATCTGGCCATGACTTGATTCGCGGGCTCGAGTTTCCTTTCCCTATCTCTCAGCTGTTTTCTCCAGGTCAGCTCCATTTTCAAATAGGCTTTCCAGTCATGGTGGCAAAATGGCGACAGCAGTCTCAGATTCTCCTTGTCTTCAGGTCTTGGCCTGCAGGTAATGTCCACCGTCTTTGGAGAGGGCAGAGGTGGAATCCGCTTTACCAAAAGCACATGGACTAAGAGTTGGGGAGGATGTAGATGCAGAGAAGGAGAAACGATAAGTATCTATCACATCTACATATTTTGGAAGCTTAGTAGCTATTTTTGGTTAGTTGGTTGGATTAACTCATGTCTAGTTCTATGTTGTATTTAATAGGGTAGAGTAACGATGATAAAGACCATCGGTCACTCTTCGAGGAAGGATATTTGCTGTTTTCTACTTTACCAAAAGTAGCTTGATGATGGCCTTTTCTTGGAACAGTGACTACTCAGCCATAAGTGATAGTATCAGGCATTGAAAGAAGGGGTGTAGCAGGTGGATTGAAGCTGATATATGTCTCCTTTTCCTCTCCTATCACTATGAGCATACCTCGTTTATTTCTACTATTATTTCACCTTGTTTGCTATAGGCTTTTTCACTGATTTCTTCCCTAATACTGTGCTAATTTGGAGGGAGGACTGCTGTCTTTCTATTCTTGGTGCACCCGTCAGGTACCCAAATACATTTTTATGATAAGAGTAAGTAAGAAAGGACATTGGCTTGGGAACCCAGTGACCTGGGTTTCAGTCCGACATCTGCAGCCAAATAGCTATGTGATCTCTGGCAGTTCCTTTCCTTTCTCTGGGCTTTGGTTCTGTCATCTGTCCAACAAGGAGTTTTAAAGGCCCTCCCATTACTGAGTTTGTAGAAAAGCGCACCAGGGGAGTGAAGAGCGGACTTGGCAGGACATCTCAGCATTTTGTTTCCTGGGGAACAGTTTTGATAGGGGCTGATTACCCTTGAGATAAGAGGTCTTGGTAAGAGATACGGAGGGTAGAGCCTGATGAAAGCTTCTGTTGTCTTCTTACATAACACTTGCTGGAAAGGTACTAGGAATTAATATTCCTGAGGTGGCTGAGGTGACATCATGTGTTTGTGAAAGGGCTAAAAGCAGGTGAGGCAGATTTTGTGGAAAAAGACTGGCAGTCAGTCCCGGTTCCAGGAGGGCACATGGGCTGATCTCATGCCCTGTGATCTGAACAGAACCCGTGGGAGTTGCAGCGCCGATCCCTTAGGTGCCAGATCATCAAGGAGAAGGGAAGGGCCTGCCTGTGTTACTCTCCTGTGAGATGACATTTTTCTCTTGACCTGCCCACCCACTCTCATTTTCTCCTCAGAAATGTGGGACTCCTAGGAGGGAGTTTTGTGTGACTTCATCAGAAAATTCCTGAAGAAGGAATTTTGAAAGAGGGGAAGAAAGGGACTAATATCTCTGGATTGAAAGCAACAGACTGGACAAAATTCTCCTATACTCTGCTGACTGGTGAATTCCCTGGGTGTCCTCAGAAGTGAGGACAGTTTTCAGAGGACTGTGTCGCCTGTGTTGGCAGATATGATATAATTTAGAGTCTACATGATTATAAGTGTGGCAAGGCCCTGTTTTTGCTAAATGATCAGTATCTTGCTAGGGCTAATTTTTCTACTAGTTTCATCCTTCTTGTGATCTTTCACCCTCTTTCCAAAATGGAAATGAGCCTCCTTCTAACTCCCAGGACAGGTGTAGTTAGGATCTCAGCTGTGGCCAAGCGTGGACAAAGAGTCAGCACTTGCCGGGGGAAGGCTTGCTGGATGCGTCTGCCGATTCCTATATTTGAACTCATGCATAAAAGCATTCCTTGCTGGTTTTAATCTGACACCATTCGGAAATGATGGAACGATGGTCTGCCAGTGGAGTTCACTGTCATGGCCAATCTTGCCAGCCAGAGGGGCAGCTTCCGGTATAGGCTTTAAGAATATTCAATGCAGAACTGAGATTCAGCCCATGCAAATGGAGAAATGGAAACCAAGAATTCCTTCCTCTTTTTGGTGCCACTTTGTTGGGCCATTTTCCCCTTAGCTGGCAGGATGGTGCTCAAAAGAACATGATTTTGGGGGGCGTTAAATTTTGTAAATGAGATGTAATTCACATACCACAAAATTCACCCTTTTTGGAAAGTACACGAATTCAGTGGGGTTGTTTTTCAGTACATGCACAAGGTTGTGCAGTGATCACCACTATCTAATTCCACAACGGTGGGATTAAATTTTGACTTGAATCTTTGAATGAAGTATCAACCAAAGGCCAGCTCTGATTTTCAGGAAACTAGTTTTAAAACTTTGGTTCTTTTTGCAAAGGAAGCTACAGAAATGTCATTAAAAAAAAAAGTAATAGAAAAAAGAGCCAGAGGATGTTGAATCTTTCTTAGGCTTGTCGTTTGGTTTCTTTTGTCTGCTACTGATGATTTTTTTTGTTATTGGTCTTTGAGTTGGCACTTACTCCCGTGACTATGTTATAATAAAGAGTATTTAAAGCAAAAGCAGTAAGACTGTCTTTGCTTTCTTTTCTTCTCTTTTTTTTTTGTCAAGCCAGGCTTCGTTAGGGCAGGGCAGGGGGCTGTTTTATCATCCCCGCCATCACCTAGCTCAGGCTCCGCTGTACAGCGGGAGCTCAGTAAAGATTCGGTGAATAAATGGGCTGTGTTCGGTGCCCAGGGGAGGTCATTTTGGCATGTATCACTCAAGGCTCATGGTGACCTTGTACTTGGGCTTTGTGGATGGCCATGGAATTCATTTGCACCTCTTGAGGTACAGCTGCTTCTAGAAAATGAGAGCTTGACTTCTTCCTGTGTAGTTCTAGGGACCGACCTACAAGGACCCCATCATCTCCAGTTCCCAGGGATGCTCATCCAACCGCATACTGGATCTTGAATGCCTTCCTGAGTGGATATGGTGAAGCCCAGCGTGGGTAGTGTGTGTGTGTGTGTCCTTGAGTATACACCCCCGTGCATGTGCGTACTCGCCTGAGCACACGATGGAATTGTGAGGAATTCCTCCAGGTTTTTATAAATTGCCCCTTTCTTCTTTCTGCCCCTGTAGTTTGTTGGTAGGCCAGGGTGCAGAGGGGCCTCCAGCCTGGGCACATGGCCCAGGCGAGCTGGCATTCAGTGGCCTATTGTTTCCTGCCCCTTATGTGCATGGACAGAGGACTGGGGCTGGCACAGCTGCCTTCTTGGGGACCATTGTTTGTCTTTGCAGCAGCAGCAGCAGAAGTCTGAAGCAGCACATTTTGTGCCGGACAGAGCAGCCATTCTGTCTTGGAGCTGCAGGCCTAGAGGTGGGGGTGGTTGGAGACCCCCTTACATGTCTGTGCGGATGCTCTGAGGACGGGAGCCAGGGACGTTTCTCCTTCTAGGCAGGTTGTGGGGGAGGGGAGGTGCTCAGTGGACGGGATCACGAATCAACCACAGTAGCAGGGGGGTATCTAGTAGCGGAGACGCTTCTTTTCCTGAATCAGGTAGGGAATATCATTGCTTTCGCACTTTCTCTGCCCTCTGGGCATACTGGCAGACCTCAGGGTGTGCTCCCGGGACAAGAAAAAACACTTCCTCTAAAGCTGCCCTGCAGGGTAGATCGAGGAAGCAGGGAAGGGACCCAGCCCAGTTGTGAGCTAGTCGGAACACGGGCTAGTTATCGAGTCAGTGGGCCAGTCCAAACTTGATTCTGAATGACTTCTCAGCTAGAAGGTGGAGAAGGGGATATTCCATAGGTGGGCGCTATAGAAGCTGTAATTTACCCAGAAATACTTCCGGAGACTCCAGGCTTGTGTTCTGTTTCTCTTGTTTCCCTGGTCCATAGTCAACCTCTTTGGCAAGTTAGACAGACCTTCATTTAGCTTCAGCCTCACTTGCACCTAGTTGTATGACCCCTTGGGAAGTGACTTACAGGTCTTATTTCATTTTTCTTACCTGTGCCATCAAGATAATTGGGGATACCTGATGGTCTAGTTGTGGAGATGAGATGACATGATGCATATAAAGCCCCCTAAAGGGTGTTCAGTTAACCCTTCTCCTCGGGGTCCCTGAGGGGATGCCTGAGAGTGGGGTGCACTTTGTATTATGCTGCCCACTTGAGGCACCTGGGAAAGGCAGGGGGGAGTCTGTGTTGGCTGGATGCGCTTGGGGGCTTCTTAGATTAGTTCACATATTTCGGAGGCCACCTAGGAAGTGCTAATTCCCTGGCCAGGGCAACCCTGGAGTGGCCTACCTCTGGAACTTCATGGGTACCATGGGAATCTGCCCGGACCCCTCTTTTTTTGGTGGGGGGTGGCGCATAATGCATTTTACCGTGTTCCCTTTTGCTCTCCTGGTTAGTGAGATTATTGAGGCGAAGTCTTACATGAATTATAGGTGACTCTGAGGGGGCGGAGAGCCCCATTACCCACCCACATCCTCTTGCAAATCTGGAACTGACTGGGTACCGGGAGAGCCTTTTGGCCCTAAGATGCCCTGATTCTTCCTTAATGGGCAAGTTGTAAGGAATATCAATGAGCATTGTGAATGTGCTTTCCACCCACAGTCCGCCCACCCAGTGGCTACTACTGCCGGCTTCTACTTCTGTCTACCAAGAGGTAGAAGGGGGACAGATGCCTCTAGGAATAGTATTGACAAGGGCTGTTGCCTTTAAGAACCCCAGAAATCTCTGGCAAGAGCTAGATGCCTGACATTGCCCTCTGCACATCTTCCCCCAACACCCTTGTAATCAGACTCCCAAAAAACACAGAACAAGGGAGCTTTGATGAGTGATGAGGTAGGCGGCTTTTCAGCTCAGCCTTCTGTCTGCTTGAAACAATCCTCCGGGGCTCAGTTTCAGTTCAGGTGAGGTTACCGTAGGCCTGATTGGCATTGATGGTTGGCAAGGGGGAGGCATGGGGACGAAAAGGGTGAGAACCGAACTTACAGATCCCCCGAGATCATCCATAAAGGACCAGATACTTGTGCTACATTCTGATATGGGTGAAAACAGACAAAAATGAAGATAAGGATAGATTATGGACGCCCAGCTACTTCGAGGCAGAGCTAAATGCACCATTTGCCCCTCATCATTGCTTCATAAGAGCGGCCGGCAGACCTTTCAACCTCACAGCTCTGATCCTGGATTTGCCCCTGATTTATCCACAGCTCTGATGAAAACTCTAGATTGCCCTACCACCCCCGCGCCCATGCATTACATGGCATAGACAGAAAGCATTGTTATGACTCCACGATTTGGGAATGAATTTGGAGCACGCCTAAGGAAAGGCATAATTATATAGGTGCTCTTTCCCCCTGGGACTGGAGTCACGGCCCCAGCCTAAGGCACTGGAGCTGAGCAGGCTTGCGGCGGAAAGGGATGAAAGAAATGGCTCCATTGCGACGGGACTGGGGATTGGAACATAACTTCCACAGCATGGGCACTGCAGGCCCTCTCTGAGCTGAAAGCAGTTGGTTTTGGCAGGCTGCTCCCTGTGGGTGCCAGGGCTCTTGTCAGTAACAAATGCTGTCTTGCATTTGAGGCAGCTCTGGGTGCATCTGGAGCTACGTTGCTGCGGTTCCAGAGAGGGTGTTGCAAGCTAGAGCTTAAGCCAAAGTATTTCTAGCTTTGACACAGCAGAGGCTCTCTGAGCGTCCCTGAGGATGAAACAACAGCGGTATGAGTGATATTTGTAGGTGAAAAAAAAATCAGCGCCTGAAGATTGGTTTACATTCTGTGATATTGGAAACTATGAATCTGATCGTCGGGGAGAGGTTTGCTTGCCTGGAAGTCTGGTGCTTGTTGCATCCTTGATTGCCACTATTTGATCTGGGGCAGGACCCTGTGTATCTCCATTAAAATATCCCGACCGTCACTCTCCTTCTCGAAGATGTGGAAAAACATTTTGAAACGATGGGAGAAAGTATAAAAAGCAGGAGCTTGGGCTCTAGAATCGGTCTTTCTGGGTTTGAATCCCAGCTGCAGCTTGACTTCCTTAAGAGTCAGTTTTCTCATCTTTAAAATGGGGATGAAAGTAATTCCTACCTAATAGGACAGCTGAGAGGTAAATCATTAGGCTCTCAGCCGAAGAGAACTCAAGCTCTGGCACTGTGCCAGAAACACAGTAACGCGCTCCTGGTAACCGAGTATCAGATGCCTGATAAGCAGTTTCTCTTAAATGATTCAGCAGATTCCTGGTGCCAGTTTCTTAGTGGTCCCAAAAGAGTTGGTGGAATTTTGGGGGGTGCCTCATATCATACGGCCATTTTAAGCTTGAGCCTTTTTTTTTTTTTTAATTAAAGTCTTTAAGTTCCTAACTAAATAAAAGGGGTAAATGTGGGTATGTATGTTTTGTTTTGTTCCGTTTTGTTTTTAAGGCTCTCGTCTGACGGTGTGACCTTGTTTGTGTTACAGAGATCCGCGCCCAGCTCACAGAGCAGATGAAATGCCTGGACCAGCAGTGTGAGCTCCGGGTGCAGCTCCTGCAGGACCTCCAGGACTTCTTCCGGAAGAAGGCGGAGATCGAGATGGACTACTCCCGCAACCTGGAGAAGCTGGCCGAGCGCTTCCTGGCCAAGACGCGCAGCACCAAGGACCAGCAGTTCAAGTAGGAACCCCGCGGCTGCTTCTCGCGGGGACCTCGGGAATGGGGCCGGGGAGGGGGTGAGGCGGGGTATGCCACCGAGAGCTGTGCGCTCCACGGGATCCGTGTGCATTCACGAAAGGTGCCCCGGGGACTTCCGATTGGCTGAGGGTAGAGCGCCCTCAAGGACTTCTCCTTTTCCAGATGGGTCGTATGTGCAGGTCAGGATCCTGGAGGGGTCAGAAGAGATGGTGAACCGTGCTAATAGTAACAGCAAACACTTTCAGAGCGTTTCCTGTGTGCTAAGCGTGGTTCTAAGGGTTGTACGTATGTAACTCATTTAATCTCCACAACAAGTTTGTGTGTTGGTCGTTGTTGTATCCCCAATTTACAGATGAGGAAACCGCATCATAAGGAAGTTAAGGAACTTGCCTAAGATCTCTCTCTCTCTCTCTCTCACACACACACACACACACACACACACACACACACCCACCCACCCCTCTAGTAAATCAATAGCAGAGCTGGGATTCAAACCCAGGCAGTCTGGCTCCAGAGTCTGTGTTCTTAACCAATGACCAAACTGTCTTTAACTGGAAGAAATGAATGATGCTGTCGCCATACGTCTGACTCACTGCCCACACGGTCTGTTCCTTGGGTAGCATTTTATGCAAGTGACCCTTTCACTCTGTCCTCACTGCCATTGCCCTAGTTTAGATCATCATCCCTGTTGTCTGAATGATTGCATTACTCCCTATCATCTACAGCAGAGGTTCTCGGCTCTGGCTTCACATTAGAATTCTCTGGAGAACGTTTTAAAAATGCTGAAATCTGGGCCCCATTCCAGAGCAATTAAGTCAGAATCTCTGGGAGCCGGGCCCGGGTAACAGTATGGTGTGAAAGCTTCCCAGATGATTCTTAATGAACAACCAGCGTTGGGGTCCACAGTGTATGGCGTCTCCCCATTCCAGTCTGCCTGATCCACTCTATGCAGATTTAGCCTTCCTGGAACACACACTGGAGATCGGGCGGGTTCTCTGTGCAATGGCTTCCCACTGTCCATGTTCTTGATGCTCAAGGTGTGGTCTCGTGATATCAGCACTTTGCCCATCCTATTATTTGAACTTAGGTCCCCATTCTTCACATCTCTGCATGTCAAAGACATACCTGTGTTTTGAGACTCATTTCAGCTGCATCACGGTCCAAGAAACTTTCTTGATTCTCCCAGAGGAAAGAATGTTCTCCCCTTTCTGAATTCTTACAGCATTTTATTTGTTCTTTTATTAGGGCGTTCAGTACTGTCTGCCTTTCATTTTCTTCCCTTCGTGGCCAGTGTAAGCTTTTTTTGCTTCGTTTTTCAGCCTCCCACAGTGCCTGGTGTAATATGTGGTATATAATAGATGCTCACTAAACATGATTGGATGAGTAAATGAGTGAATGAATGTAGGAACTAATGCCAAGTATATCTTGTTTTCCCCCATTTTCTATTTTTATCACTCTAATAATTTGGGACACAAATTATCCTGTACAAACCAGCTTTGAGTAATGAATATGGAGGCTAAGTTTGAGGAGAACAGATGACACTCTCAATATAAGCCAGAATGAGAATTTCCTCCAGATGTTTTATCCTCAGAGCTCCTTATCTTTCCCAAGTCCTGTTCTCTTTATAATAAGCAATCCGGAGAGAATAAAATGTTATTTTAGTATATGATAAATGAAGATTTGGGAGAGAAATCATTTGCTTTAGAAAAATGACTCAAAGTTGGATTTATTCTGTTGGTAAGCTACTCCTAAGTTTAAAATAGCATTTGATTTTTAGCATTTGATTTTAGTACCATCATATTTTCAGCTTAAAGACATATTTACTATAAATTGAAGTACAGATGTGCTAATCTCTTAAGTCAGCTGGATTGCTCTGATTAAGATCACATACAAGGAGTAGGGCGTTTTGGAAGAATTGATTTCCCTTCTGATAAAGCTGGTACCTGGCTTCATTTCCCCCCCAAACAACCAGT
Organism: Potos flavus; assembly: GCA_028534135.1. NCBI lineage: Eukaryota > Metazoa > Chordata > Mammalia > Carnivora > Procyonidae > Potos > Potos flavus. The sequence goes on from CM052893.1 coordinate 38,089,421, forward strand.
GAGTATTTATTAAGAGGCATCTGTGTACTCTGTATTGTAGAGGCACTGGAAGATACAAGAGAAGTTTATTGTGTGTCTCCGCAGGGGGCCATATCTGGCTGGGGAGAAAAGATTTTTAATACAGGAAGCAACTAGAGAGCAAAGCAATAATGATCTCATTAAGAAATCATTGGTTTTGTGTGGAATATAGATGTGATAAGAGGTCAGTGATAAATCATCAGAAATAGATAAAGGATCTGGAACAGTCGGGAGAGTTTTCATGAAGCTAGTGGGACTTAGACGAGTCTTTGAGGGTAGACTAGTGTAGTGGAGAACAGCGCGTGCCCTCGAGAAGAAGCAGGAGCATTTGCTGCCGAGGGGGTACAGGGACGAGGAAGGGATCTACCTTCATTAAAAGGAAGTTTCTTTTCCATTCCTTCAACAAATGTCCATTGCATGTTCCTTGAACTCCTTCAGGCCAGACATTGTGCCTTGGGGTATAGCCGTGAACAAGCGCTGCGCCTAGCGTAGGGCACTGACAACAGGATGAGGAAACGGACGTTAAACAAATCACACAGTTAGATGAGTTGAGATAAGTGTTGTGGAACGGAAGTACAAGGTGCTCTAAGAGCTTGGAAGAGGGGGACTTCTCCACTCCTTTTGCTGTCACTTGATGGCTAGTTTACTTTAATAGCTTCCTGTCTGGTCTTATCCTGAGTAACGATCTACTTACCCGCCAAACCCCTTTTAAGTACCTACTGGGTGCTGCGCTCTGTGCTGATTCCTCTGGAGGCGGAGGTGAGCTCTGGAACCCTCGCTAAGAGGGAAGAGAGACGTAGGAACAATGTAACGTGACAGGGGCTTCAGTGAGGTCTGAGCAAAATGTTATGAGATTACAGATATTTTCAAAAGCAGTGGAAAATAAGGTTAGATAAGTGGAGCAGACCCCAAATGATGGCGCTTTGGCAGGCAGGCAGAGAGAGGAGTTCAGGTTTGATGCGATAGCATGGTAGTGAGCCCTCTGGGTTCTCGCGTGGGGAGACCAGAAGGTAGAGTTTCTGTTCATATAGGAGAAGAGGAGACACAGTGGGGGACTCTTCGCAGCCTTGCCACGTCGTCTATGAAAGAGCACGTCCACTCGTCCATACAAAGCGCCATAAATGCATAGGGAATAGGCATCTTTTCAGGTTGCCAACTGGGTGGGGCTTCACGAAGGTGAAGTTCAGTGGATAGGAAATGGGAAAGCACAAGTGCAAGTGTTAGGTGCTGGTCCTGTGAGCTGAAGTCAATGGAGACAAGGCAGAAGTCGTTGAAGGAAGATAGAAGGATGGGGGAAAGGAAGCATTTTAGGCAGAAGAAACAGGGTTGGTAAAGGCACAGAGTTGCAAAAATAAGACTTGGAGGTAACTCATCTGTTTTCCTGAAGAGCAGGAATAATAAATGCAATCGTGAAGCAGCTTGGAAAAGTTGGTAGGGGCCTGATCCTAGTGGCCCGGGGGTGCCAGGTGACAGGGTTTATTCTGTAAGTGTGGGGAGCCATTGATAGTTTTTGAGTAAGGGACCTAGTTATGGCGGTGCTTCGGGAAGGTAACTATGGCAACACCACAGAAGATCAATCGGAGGAGAGAGACGCTGGAGGCCTGTTAAGAAGGTATGGCGGTGAGCCGAAGGTTAACCTGGGCCTGGCCCGAAGCCGCGCCCTTGGAAATAGAGGCGTGAGGGCATGGAGCTCTCCGAGTGAGAGGGGCTGGGCCAGGAGGAGAGCTGTGGGTTTCCTGGGTCTCGGGAGTGGCAGTTGTACTGTATTTTCATTCAGCCGGTGGAGTGTAGCCTCGATTTTGCTGACTCTCGGGCTGATCCCTAGAACAGTTCATTCTCTGCCCAGAGCGTCTCAGCGGGCACCCGTCGCCTCCCCCGGAGCTGTAGCAGCTGTTGGCCCAGCAATGCCATGGATTTGGCTCTCTGCGCTGCCAGGAGAGCAGCTGCCAGCGGCAGCTCCGGACAGACGCGTCTCGGGGCCGTGGACACTCTCCAGGTCGGGCTGGGGCACGGTGGCCAGGGCCGAAGTCCCTCTACAGGGACCCGCCCCGCCCTTTTCCAGGCCAGTTTCTCAGCCTGGCTCCATTGCAGCCTTTCACACTTGGTTCGGTTGGGTATTCGGTTACAATTTTAAGTGACTGCATTTAGGGACAAACATTGCTGAGCTGCTTTTTTCTTCTTCTTTTGGACAACTTCTTACCCAGGAAGCCGTTAAGCTGTCACTCTTCCGCTTTGCTTCCTATTCTGCTTTGCTCCTGCTCACCTTTTGTCCTCTCCCGCACTGTGCTCCGTGCAAACACCCTCATTAAAGCCCTCACAGCTCTGACTCCTTTGCAGAGTCTGACCCTGCGGTCCCATCACGCTCCTTCTCTTCCCCTTCCCCCACAGAGCGAGAGATGCTGCAGATAGAGCTACATAGCGTTTATTTGATTCTACCGTATTCTGCTTTGTTTAAGACAGGGAACATGGCTTCCGCCATCCCTTTGAGTGGTGGGTGAACCCTGCTCGTGTCTGAAATTCTGTCCGCCTGGTTTGATTAAGAGCAGAGATAAAATACTATGTGAGGGTAGGAAGTCTTCCTAGGGAAGACATTCTTGCATTTTCTTTGGCTCCTTGAAGAGTATAAATGTATTCCTATTTGTTGCTGAGCCTTTGATTGTCTCTTTTAAGTGGAATCTGTGTTAATATTGCCCAGCAGGACTCTAATTGATAGTGCATTGGCTGTGGTTTGTTGTTTTTTTTTTTTACATAGACTTGTTGTAAATTACCTTTCAGTCATAGCTCACTTGGTTTTGATCTCCTACTTTTAATAGCTCAGTTCTTTCCTTCCTTTTTTTCCCCCGTCGAATCTTTAGAGGAATACTCCTACATTGTTGTCCTGCTGTGTTCTTTCCAGAGACCTTATGCTATGAGAGGAATACTCCTACATTGCTATCCTGCTGTGTTCTTTCCAGAGACCTTATGCTACTGTAAAACCCACTGCCAACATCTTTTCTTTCTTCCAGCTTTTCCTTTTCCTCAACAACAAATATTTGTTGAATATTTTTAAGGTATTGTTCTAGACTCTTAGAGGAGGGAGATCCAAAGAAGTAGAAGTAGTGGTTCTTTCCCAAATGAATTTATTGTCTGGTCAGGGATAAATTCTACCTGAATACTATAACACATCTTCAGTATAAGGCAATGTGTGGTAAGGACCAAGTATGTGCTACGGAAGGGATGCAACACAGTTGGTTTGATCTGGAAACTTCTAGGGAAGAAATGGAATTCGAACCAGACATTGAAGAAAATGGACAGGATTTTGATCGATGGAGAGGGAGGATGTTGTAGGCAGGGAGGGGCATAGCAGGAGTAAGGTACAAAGTGCTTTTCAGGACGGGGCAAGTGGACTGGTTTGGCTGGTTGACAACTGTGTACGGAGGAATTGGACGAAGGTAGATAGGACCATATTGTGGAGGGCCTTGACTTTTGACCAAGATTTGGCGCCATGCAATAGACACTGGAAACCTGCAGGTTTGAACAGCTAGTATCCAAGCTGAGGTATGAGCTCTGCTTTCAGAAGCTTTACCTTAACTTTAATTGTGGTGAATCGCTAAAGGACTGGAAACTTAAGACAGTGAAACCCGTTGCCACAGTAGATAAAGAGGATCTGATTTAGGACGGGATGGTAGGAATGAAAAGGACAGAAATTGACCCTTCGGACCATTTAGCACGTTTGTATCATGCTCTTCCCATGTGACAGACACATGCCAGGCAAGACAGATACTGTCCCCCCTACACTCCTGGAGCTTACAGTCTAGAGACAGATGGAAAACACCTGGTGCAGGAAGAATCTACAAGAATTGCTGACAGATGGGATTCAGGTTTCAAATGAGCTTGGAAACACAAAAGAAGGAGGGCTGTGAAATTTCTTTTCGACTTGGGTGACTGGTAAATTAATGGTGCCTTTAATAGAAATACCAAAGTTAGGAGAAGTTATTTTTGAAAGGCTACAATATGAGAAATTTGGTTTTCGGATGTTAAGTTTAAGATACTGGAAGGATATTGAAGCTGAAATTTTCAGTAATTGACAGAACATCAATGGCTGTGTTCAGAGCTAAAGATCTGGGGTTATGTTCATGTCTGAAGTCTCGGTTGTGGGAAGATATTTGGGCATGTTCACAGTGAGGTGATGGTCGAGGCTATGGCAGTGTCTGATTTCCAACATTAAGGGTTTACAAGGAAAAAGAGGGAAACAACCTTTGTATTGTCTGTGGTACTCAGATTGCAGAGAATGAAAATGATTTAAAAGATATATTTATTTGTGCATTCATTCAGTACACATTTTGAGGACCAAGCATTGCACTAGGTTGGAGATAGGAGCAAAACAATATCCTATTCTCACTAACATAAAATTAGCAGGACATTAAAGGGATACACTCGGAAAGTAAACCCGCTTATTTGGCTGATTATGAGTTGTGCAACTATGGGAAGGGAGGTGAGGGAGCAGGACCCAGGTATCTCAGGAATCTGGTAGACATTCAACCTGCAATACGCCTTTCAGTGGGAGGTTAGGTACACAATTAATTAGAGAGAAATTCTTGTAGAGTCCATGTTCTTGGCCTTGGGCCCAGTATTTGTGCACTGTCTCTGCAGTTACGTCACTTACTGTCGATGGATTTTTCCCCTGGAGTTAACTTCAGAGCTGTTCATCAGCCTTACAGGATAGCGTGGGGTTGAAAAGCAGAGTCAGTTGGCCATGGAGGTTGTTATAGCTGTGATTGCAAATCAGAAAAGGGTGGTGGACCAGAAGGTTCCTCCTTGAGTACGGGCTGACTTTGAGGAGGGAGGTAGGGAAGAAGCATGAAGCTGCCAGAAGGGAGAACCCCTCACTTCCTGGGACCAGTGTGTCACTCCTTCATTTTGGACATATTTGGGAGCTGTTTGTTCCCTTGGGGAAGACTTTGCCCAGATGTAGCATCTGGTATTGAGCAAGGGTTGGCTTCCCTTTGCCGCGGCTCAAGCTGCCTTTATTTAGAAACTAACAAAAGGTCCCCTGATGAGTGTCTTGCTGGCCTAGTCCACACAGAACTTAGGTGGTGCTTAGATCCTTTTTGGAAGACTTGGGAAGTCTCCTCACACATGGACAAAAGCAAGATAGAAGAGACCCAAGAAGGCAGTTTGGGGGGGCAGAGTGGAGGTCAGCAAGACAGGGTGCTGGTCAGTCTTTGGAACAAAGAAAGAATTCATTCGAAAGCTCTTTGGGAGGCTTTATGACTTAGTATAAAAGCTGAGAGCCTTATTATTTTTTTTAACTTATTTTTTTTTTAAGCTGAAAGCTTTAATCCAGACACATTTGGGTCTAAATCCTGTCTCTTCCACTTACAGCCCTGTGACCTTGAGCAAGTCACTTAACCCCTTTTAGCTTCAGTTCACTCATCTACGAAATGTAGAGAGTAATAGTCACCTTGAAGAGTTGTTTAAGGATTAGATATAATATATGTGAAGCACTAGCCTAGTGTCTATAACTTACCAGATGCTCAAAAAAATGGTAGCTGATGTAATTATCACGACCACAGAAGGAGGATAACATGACGGTCAAGATCACTGATTCTGGAGCCCTATTTCCTGGGTTTGCAATCCTGGATTTCCCACTGACCAGCTGGGTGATTGTAGTGAAGGTTCTTAGTTGCCTCAGTTTCCTTGTCTGTTATTCAGGGTAATACCGGTGCCTGCCTCATGGAGTTGTGGCTGAGTAAGGGAATTAATGTACGTGAAGCCCTTAGGACAGCACCTAGCACATGTAAATAGCAAGGGCTGCCCTTGTCCTCAGGAGATGGGACCGAACATAGTTATCCCAGGTAAAACCGTGGTGGGTTAGATTCACTATTTATTCCCCGTATGGAGTGAAGCATTCTTAAGCCTGGCCCCAGGTAGTATCATGTCTGTCTCCCTTTTCCTCAGTGACCCCTGTGTGTGGGCCCTTGTGAATGACAAAACTCATCCTCCCTCCTGATTCTTATGATACGGCTGCATTGGGCAGGAACTATGCAATTATGTGACTATGTAATTGTACGTCCAGTTCCTATAAAAACTCAGCAGTTGCACGTTTTATCTTGTAAGCTGTCATGTTCACAAGGTGTCATGAGCCACGTTGAACCAGATAGTTAAGCCTGGCTTGTTACTTTTAAATCCAGGCTCATAATCATCAGGAGGAGGAAATTTGTCTCTCCTCTGATGTCTAATTGGCCAATCATTGGGTTTCCATAAAGCTATGTGCTGCAGTCCCTATTGCAAGCCGAGTGGATGAAAGCGTGTCAGTCCTGGTCAGCTCGTGCGGTGGCCGCCCTCTGTACCAGCAGCCTCAGTCGTGAGCATAACAGACTGTGGTTTACTGGATTGTCTCACGAGGCCAAATAGAAGCTACTACGCTTCTGCATCCATGGCTTTGTAGCATCCTTTTGGGGTACGGAATGATAGAGGGCAGTTGGGTGCAAAGCATGCTTTAATGAGCGGTTGGGAGAATGCTGGAGACTGCCGAGGGCTTCCGGTGTCTCCCAGGCTCTGCCGTAGGAATGCTCGCAGGACACACCTCAGGCTTTCAGCTTGCTGGAGCCAGACACTGCTGATCCTGTCCCTTAACACCAGTGCTGGGGTGCAGGGAACTTTCAGTATTTGTTTTCTCGGCTCTCATAAGTCCCATAAGAATTCTGCGGTAGACACAGGAAGCAATGTGCGTCTGGTTCGAAGGATCTTTAATTTTCAGGAATTCACAGCCAATTAAATGAATTGACTTTGAACCAGTTCCCTTTTAAAGGCAAAAACCATGTCATCTTTATTGGGAGCTGACTGCATTAAGTGGGAGGGTTTACAAGATAAGAAGAAAAGACAGTCTCTGCCATAAGGACTTTTCATAATTGAAATGGGGAACATCAGACGGGCTGGCAGAGAATAATAAGAACACATATGCGCATGGGCACATGAATCTAAAAATAGGACCTCGTCTGTGGCAGGTTCTAGTAGTCACTGGGAAGGGAGGGAAGGTGGATTACTCGGGAGGGACTCATGCTTGGCTTAGGCAGGGAAAGGTAAAAGATAGCAGTTATGTTCTCAATTAGATTTGGCCCCAAGTTAATTGAAGTAAAGACTTTAATATCTAATTCCTTCGCTGTGCTGAGGTATCGTGCTGGGAAGAGACACAGAGTCATATGGGAAGAGCTCAGTGTTAATGAAGGATTTAGGGAAAATGAGAAAAAAGGAGGGTTTGGATTTTTCAGAGTTGAAAAAGGATCATCTTTCTGCTACCTCCTGGCCTTTTACACCGCCACCAATCACTGGATCATTGCCCCCTCGGGTTTTCAACTCAGGGAAGATCAATAATCACAGCTCTGCTTCTTAACATATTTTGGGTACAGCTGGTTAAAGAACCAGGATTAGAAAATGAATCGAACAAAGTAGGATTATCTTCAACGGTAGGATGCTGAGCTGTGTTTGCCGATTTCTGCTTAAGCGGTCGAGACAGGGCATCCTTGCATGAAGTTTAGCCACCCTCCCTCACGGCCTCTGTGCGCAGGGAGAGGCTGTGGAACAAGTCTGGCAGCTCTCAGCCTGCGCCCCTGTAAACAACAGATGTTCAGAACTACTGTGTTCTGGGGGTAGGAGTGGGGGTTTCTGTTGGTACTGGAAATTTTTTGACTTTACAGGCGGCATCTCGAGGATTTAGCGAAAGGAGAAAGTCAGACGGACTTGATTCCACGGTATACAGGTGAAAATGATGCCCGAGACAGTTGCTTTGGAAGACAGCCCACGCTTCCCCCTGCCCGGGGAAGCCAGGCGGGCAGGCCCCGTAAAGGAGGATCCGGCGTCCTAGGTGTACTGACTTTCCGCCCTCCTTCCCGCCCCTCTTCTTATACGTGGACTCGACTGGTCAGCCACCTCCTTGCTTCTGTTTTGTCTGGGCGTGGGTGGAAACGGGTGTCCTTCTCAGCCACAGAGTCCCACGGACACACCCATGCAGGCATTCAGGTGGGCGTGCCACAGAGACTTTTCCATCAGCACCTCCGGAAGCCGTTCGGGTTCTTGTAACGCGCGGATTACATGATATCGTTAGAGGCTTTGTCTTGGCCGTTAACCTTATTTGTGTACATTTCAGTGTTGGTTTTGCCAGGTCTCTGTTACGTTATTCACTGGAAGTGAATGAAGATAATGTTCTTGTAGAGAATTCAGTTAGGCGTCTTTTCTCCCCACCCCACTCCCAGGCCTGAAACATACATACTGAGTTTCCGGCTAGGCTTGGGGCGCCTCCTTTGTGGCATTATTCAGGGAAGCCACATGGAAAAAAGATGCATAATACATCTTTCTTTCTTTTTTTTTTTAAGTAAACTCTGTGGGGGGAGCTTGAACTCACAACCCCAAGATCAAAAGTTGCACGCTCCACTGGCTGAGTCAGCCAGGCACCCCTATAATACATCTTTAGTAGGCTTTCTTGGTTCCAAATTAGAGAAGACTTTAGAAAAGTTCTCACCTTTAATCAAATGAAAAAAGCAATTTATCAGGTGTGAGCCAGTTTTCAAGTCACTCTAGTCAGAACGTATTGGCTTGAAAATCTTTGATAAGCTCACTTATTATTTTGGGGGCTTAAGAACATCCTTGTGCTTTTCTTTCTTCTGGAAAACAAATGTACTCCTGGCCCTTTTGTTCATTAACATAGAAAGTTTTGGTGAACACTAGTCCTGGTAAGTGAGGTTCGCCTGTACGTTTCAACCAACGTTTTTTCAGCACTTAGTCTACCCCAAGGGCTCTGCTAGGAATTAAATCCACACAGAAGAATAAGCCACTGTTCTCATGGAGGTTCCCATTTAACGTGAAATATTTTAAGGTTCTGCGTGTGTGGGCGTTTGTGCATATGTGTGTTCTGAGAAGGTGCAGTTCAAGGTTGAGGAGTCAGAATTGTTGAGTGACCCTTGAAGTCACCCGTATTATATGTGATTCAGTCATAAACACTTGGCTTCATCTTCATCAACCCTGACCGGTGGGTTCTGGCAGGTGCTGGGGTCACAGAGCGATATAGAACCCAGCTTCTGCCCTCAGGAGGCTCATTGTGTCATGTGGAAGACAGGAGGTTTATATGAAAAAAAGATAACACAAAGTCGCATATGTTTAGTGAGAGATGGAGAAAGGACCTTTTTTCATTTTTCTCCAGAATGGGATCTTTATAAACATTGTTTTTGGTATCATTTTAGATTTACAGAAAAGTTGCAGGAATGGTCAGAGAATTTCTGTCATTTACCAGATTGTCCAGAAATGTTAACATATTACTGCATTTGCTTTCTACTTCTTTTTCTCTCCATACACAGCTCATGGACGTGCATATTTTTTTCTGAAACACTTGAGCATAATTTGCAGACATGATGCCCCTTGACCTCCACATACTCCAATATGTATTCACTTAAAATAAGATTGTTCTATGACATAAGGACCAGTACAGTGACCAAAATCGGGGTATAAATATTGATAGAATAATATTGTATAATCCACAGATATTCAGATTTAGCATTTGTTCCCCCAATTTTCTTTTTGGCCAAAGAGAATCCAAGATTATGCATTTCATTCTATTGCCTTGTCTCTTTAGTTCCTTTGATGCGGAATGGTTTCCCAGATCTTTCACGGTAGTTCATGCCATTGATATTTCTGGGGAGTATTCATCTCAGTTATTTTGTAGAATGTCTCTTAATTTGGTCTCTGATAATGTCTGGTATTACTTTATGATTATCTTTAGGTTACGTGCTTCGGGCAGAAATACCATGAGAGTGATGTTATGTTCTCAGCGCATTATATCAGGAGTCACTGGCTGATGATTTCCCACTGCTGGTGATGTTAACTTTGATCATTTGCTTAGAGTGGTATCTGCCAGATTTCTCTACCATAAAGTTATCCTAGTTTATGCTTCGTAATTAATGCGTGCATTTCGGAGAGATACTTTGAGACCTTGTAAATATCATGTTGTTCTTCAAAACTTCCACCTGTCGGTTGTAGCATGCAGTGATGATTCTTGCTTGAATCAATTATTATGACGACGGTTACCAAACAGTAATTTTCCTAGTTTCCATCATTTTTTTCTACATTTATCACTTGGATTCTACTGTAAGGAAGAACTTCTCCATCTCCCCCAGATATTTGTCTAGTTATTGGTGTATATCAATTTAGACTCATGGATTTTGCTTTTATTCAACAGGTTATAATCCTTTTTTTAAAAAAGATTTTATTTATTTGAGAGAGTGAGTGAGAGAGCAGGAGAGGGGCTGGGGAGGGGAGGCAGAAGCAGACGCCCCGCTGAGCAGGGAGCCTGACACAGGGCTCCATCCTGGGACTCCAGGATCATGACCTGAGCCAAAGGCAGACGCTTATCCAACTGAGCCACCCAGGTGCTCAGTTGATAGAATATAACTATAACTATATAGTTATATATTATGTATAATATATAACTATATTATATATAAAACTATATAATAATATATACTTATATAATAATATATAGTTATATAATATAACTATAACCGGTTAGGTGCCCCTAACTGGTTATAATCCTTTACTGTCTTTATTGATTTTAATGTTCATTCCAGGCTGGTTCCTGTGTCCTTTTGACATATTCCCAGCATTCAACTTTCCGGCCCAAAAAGATATTCTAGCCTCATCTTGTCCTTTCCTTGCTTCACCTCAGGAGCCCTTTCTTCCAAGAGCCCTGGATCCTGTTAATGGCGAATGGTATTTAGAAACCATGGATGCTAGATGTGCTCTTTGCTACTAGACTACCTCTGTTTGTAGTCCCTCTCAGCAGACAGAGGCAGTAAACGGGTGTGTGCACACATGCATATACCCACGTACTTCTGTATCATTGTCTCTATCTATATACTTATCTCTAGTAAAGCCTATAAGTCACATTGATATCTTCAATTCCAATCCAAAACCGCATGTTTTATTCTACTTTCTCCCTTTCCACATCTATAACCCTGTTCTCTGAACAGCGAGAAATCTGGCACCCATTATCTGTAATGTGCGTATTTAATTGCTCAGTCCTAGTGTATACACGAAATAGTTTCAGAACTGCTAACCAATGCCTCTGAAGAAGATTACTAACTAGATCTTAATACTGGTTTAGAGGGTTTTGTTTGTTTGTTTGTTTCCAGCCTTAAGGACCAAAACACGGTGTTCAAAAAGTTGGGTGCTAAGTCCTTCTCTTCCAAACTCCAGACCTTTAGTGTGGTTATAATACTTGTTTGAAATACCATTTGGTTTATTTATTTCTGCTTGTATTTTATTTTTTCCCCTTCAGAATGAGGTCTTGATGGACATTTCTCACCGCCAAATCTTTTCTCTCGAGTAGAGATTGAGCAGCCCCAGGAGAAGTGAGAAACCTGCTTAGCCATAGATGTACTTAGGGCATTAGCAGAAGTCAGTGCCGGGGCCTTAGGCCGGACCAGGGCGGACCCTGAGGACCATCCTGAGGCCATTTCCCCCTCACTGCTGGGCCATCGTGACTGTGGGAAAGCCACCGGATGGGTTGTGACCCTCGCCACTTTGTCTCACATTCTCCCTGCTGTTCTCCACAAGCACCTCTCGTACGTCTAGGGAATCAAGAGTCCAGCTCTCATCTCAGTCCGAGGCTGACTGTGGAGACTGTTGCCACCAGCTCATGTAATATGCTGGACGTTGTCCCTTGGACCATCTTGGTCTGGTCCCTCCGAGGTGAAGCTGCAGGGTACGGCTCATTGACATCCAGACGTGCAGAATTTTCGGCCCTGTTGCTGGCCTGTTTGCTGGCTCCCTGTTCTGAGGCCCCCACTGTTTCTTCTCTTTGGCTTTCTGTGCTCAGATGCACAGAAAAAGTTCTTTTGCGCCAGTTCTGACCTGGCCATTGTCTCCTCTCTGCCTGGGGATGGCCTCCAGATTCCCCTTCCTTTGCCCCATGTAACTCTTCCTCCATCTCCCACACACTTACTCTACTCCTCTCCTTCCTCCAGATGCACATAACGTGGGCAGTGCTGCTCATTCCAGCTGTTCCGAATCTTGCCTACAGCTTAAGTTCAAAAACAGATGGACGCGAAGCATCCTAGATGCTGTGCCAGTTTCCACGACAGGAAAACAAGTTACTGAAAAGCATCAGGAACTTTTAGAATAGTTTTGAAGTTTGATTCTCTGTCTTCTTAATAGTCCTCCCTGCCCACTTCCCCATCTCTCCTGACCCTTCTCCACATTGTATGTGCCTCATTGGACAAGGGCTGGCTTCTAAAACCTCTGCCCCCAATTTCAGCCTCTCTTTGTGCAGCTAGGTTAGCCTTTTGGGATGAGACCATGGAGAGGATCAAGCTAGGCTATTGCTCCTTTTCTCATTGTCTTTGCCTCTTCTGCATCTCCCAACCAGGGTTGAAGAATTTCTGTCCTTTTGGCCATAGAGAGAAGATGAGGCCGGGGTCTCTGTGTTTATAAATATGTGTGCATTTACTGGTCAAAGAAGTCACTAACTTGGGCATAACGTTGATGTTCTTCTGCTATCAGTAGGGGTGCAGAAAGGCGCACAGCCTACCCTTGCAGGGCTTGAGACGGGGAGCATGCTCCTCGGGGAACGCTGACGCAGTGCCCACACTACTGCTGTCCTCGTTCTTGCCATTTGCTAACAGTTTTCTCCTAATGTTCCAAGGGACATTGTTGATCTTAAACATTTCCAGTCGCCCCGAATCTGAGAGAAAGAGAATCGACATGGTGGGGCCACTTATCTTACGTTGGGCAGATGCTAGCAGTCATTTGCCGAGCTTCCAGAGAAAGTCATTGGCACCGCCCAGTAACTATCAGGTGCCCACTGTGACCGGAGGACTAGACTGCTGTCAGGGGTATCCTCAAGAGAAGTCCTCAGGGCTTGAGCTTCTCAAAGTTCGGGGACCCATGACTCATATATTATTGTGTGTGTGCATAGCACCTCCTCCTTCCCTCCCTCCTTCTCTCCTTCCTTCAGGGAATACTTGGAAGAGAATTCTTAGTTTCTCCAAAAGGATCTGGGGCGTGTAATCACCCCTAAAAAGATTTTATAAAAATATTTTGTAGTACAGGCTGGAATATACACATGTATAGACATTTCACGGTGTATTTTTAAATAACTGAGAACAGCATTTTTGTAAAAACAATCCCTATACGTCTCTGCTCTGTGTGTTGTACTCTGCTATTTTCTGCTTGGTTCTGTGTTATTACGTCCCACTGTTTTCTCTTTCATTTTTTGAGAAATGCTGGGTGGTAACCTGCTAAATTGATTTATTAGCCCTACTAATAGGTCGTATCCCAGTTTGAAAAACATTGCTTTAAGAGCATTGGTTCTTAACATCTTGGTGTGCATGATATTCCCTGGGGTGTGTATTTAAAATGCAGATTCCTGGGGCGCCTGGCTGGCTCAGTCGGAGGAGCGTGCCACTCTTGATCTCGGGGTTGTGAGTTCGAGCCCCATGTTGGGTGTAGAGATTACTTACATAAATAAAACTTTCAATAAAATAAAATAAAATAAAATGCAGATTCCTGAGCATCACTCCACCGCTAGTGAAGCAGAAACTCTAGCAGAAGAGCACGGGAATCCATACTTTAAAAAAGCACCACAGGTGACTCTGATGCACAGTGATTTGGGGTCCTGAAGACTCACACTTAGAGAAGCTACTCCCAGACTCAGGAGCCCGGCTGCTCAAGGCTTCAGGCCCCAAACTCCCTTGGAGATGGCAGATACTAGCGGCTATCTCCTGAATCCACACAGAGAATCTCGCCATGGATTGTTCCCTCTTGGATCTCGATGGCCCTGGATAGTGCCCTTGTTCTAAGAACTGCTTTGGCCCTGGTGGAAGCAGAGAAGGAGTTAACTGAGGCCACAGAGCAGAGAGGGAAGGAACTCCAGGGTCATTTTACAGAGCGGCTGGGGTGTGGCCCGGGCTTCGGTAGGTGCCCAGAGCCAGTCCCAAATTAGAATGGGGTGGGATTCAAAACTGCTTTTCCTAGTCACTTGCCTTTCATGTGTAACCGCATGCAGCGTGTCAACATGCTTTCCGGCGCCGTCAGGCACCAGCAGTTTTGTTCCCTCTGGGTTCACGGACCCTTGGTATTCCGGTTATGTGTTGTCTTGGAATAGCTCTGTGCTCCAGGCTCAGGCAGCTGAGCATTGTCCATTAACTCTTTCGGCACCAGGAATCTACAGGTGCTAAGGGCTTTTTAGTGGAAATGGAGCAACGACCGCCATGAAATGAGAAGATGGCCGCTACTCAGGAGACGCGGGTTCTCGCCCTGCTCCACCACCTGAGCCTCGGATTCCTCATTTAGAAAATGATGTTAGGTCTAGACTCTAGACTACCGAGGAAGTCTCTTCTAGATGTGAAGCTCCATGATGCTCCTTTTTGTACCCTCTGGCTTTTCTCTCTGCACTTGAACAAGTCTTTCTTCTAAATTCTCTTCTAGCTTGGGCACAGGAGAATCACTGGGTTGGGCAGTTTCCAGAGAACCAAGATGATAAGTTAATAACAACAGAATGTATTCCTCTTTAGTGTGCACCGATGAAGTATCAACTTGATAAAGCCAGTTCCTTGCAAACTTAGGTAATAAGCCTGGGAATTTTGAGACATCTTTGTCTTTGCAGACATGACTCTAACCACTTTGTTTTGTGGGTGTGAACCCATTGCATGGACTGTCAAGTGATAATAATAGTCATAACAGTAATAATAAACGATGACAATACTGATTCATAGGAGTAGAGCACTTCAGTGTTTATGAACTTTTTTTATGGGCATCACCTTGTTTGACTTGATCTTCACAATAGCCATGTGAGTTAGGGCAGGTCTGCTTTCCTCATTTACTTCTTCAAGTGGCTAAAGAAATGTTGAGGCCCAGAGTGCATCTGTGGCTGATGCAGGATTACCCGGCTCTAGCAAGTGGCAGAATAAGACTAGACTCCAGGTCAGAGACGTGGTTCAGGGTCTTTGTGGGGTACCACCTCACTGGGATGGGGTACCGTCATTCATCCGGGTTACTTACAGACCTGTAGAACTCAGTCACCTGCTAACCTGGAAATTGACCAGGGCATCTCTTACTCAACCCAAACCTGTAAAATTTTGCCAGAATAATTTCGGCATCGTTAGTAATGCTGTCATTTAGAGCCCACAGCCAGTGGGCGTGGAAACTCAGCCACTCAGTAACCACCCAGATGCATGGGACAGCGGTTGTTTGGCATGACCGATGAAGGCTGAAGATACTAAGTGTTCATTAAATGAGTTGTTTTACTGTACTCAACATTTACAAGATTTTTGTGACCGTGGCTTCTGTCATTAGTCATGCTGATTAGGTATGTGCCCATTTCTTGGTGATAGATGTTCATTGACTATTCCAAAGTATACCCTGTCCTCAAGAGAATTCTTTCCAGTAAGGCAAGATAAATACCAAAACAACACATGAGAGGGACGCCTGGGTGGCCCAGTCGGTTAAGTGTCTGCCTTCAACTCAGGTCGTGATCCCGGGGTCCTGGGATCGAGCCCCGCATCAGGGGAGCCTGCTTTTCCCTCTGCCTCTGCCACTCTCTCTCTCTGTCTCTCATGAATAAATAAATAAAAGCTTAAAAAAAAATAACACATGAGAACTGAGAGCAATGCATGCGGCTGATCCAATGACTATTTAGACTTAAGTCCATTTAGCTCTGTAGTTTCAAAGAATCAAGTGCTCTTTCTTTATTCCTCCTTCTTCATTGTTGTCGTGAGCCCCGTAAGGGAGCTCATGGCCCCATTCACAGGTATTCAGGAAGGGGAGGTCTGAAACTTAGGGATACCCTTTCTTCCCAAGTAGCCTGTTGGTACTTGGCATGCTTACGCACCATTGGCCAGGCGGGAGTTACTGGCTGTAGTTCAAACTTCTCTGCTCGTGCCTGCTGCCGGGGAGATGCCTGCTCCCCAGGTAGTGGTTACTGCTTTGAAAATAAGTGTGTGGATTTTTGGGTGACGTCATTCCACTTTGGCACAGACAGGTATTTCTCTGGAATGAACTAGCCGGGGTGAGCCAGGCTGTCTGTCTCAGTCATCTCCCAAGATTTCATTCGTTCAAAAAATCTGTTAACACATCTGCGTGTATTTTTTTTTTTCTGTATGTTTGTCATGTGCTGTAATTACTTATGGGGTTTCTGGTGACATCTTAATTAACTAGAGAAGGAAAAAACTAAAGATACAATTGTAGAGTTATTCACAGATCATTCTATGGAATTATCATATAAGGGATATGTGTTAACTGTAATGTAGGTGGTTATATAATCTTTTAAAACTGAGAAACCTATTTTTGTTCCTTGCTCATCGGTCATACCTTTGTTATGTCTTTTGCTCTTGCTGTGATGTTTTATTTTAAGTGAATTAGTCAGCTCACACCTTTTGATATGATCACAGCCTATTTTGGGGGGCTTTCAGGATAGAAATTGATACATAAATGAATTTCTAGGCCGTTGGTTCTATGGATTATATTGGAGCGGGGTGCATAGTGTTTGTTCTCTAGTATTTAGAATGTGCCTAGAGTACGCAGGGAGAGTTTAGTAGCTCTTTGTTTTACCTCCCTACAGTTCTGAGAACACTGGTGGCAAGACAGTATAAACAAAGGGAAGGACCTGGGTCTGCAGAAGCCCTAGAAGGCTGCTGGGCAGGCAGATCTTCTACGTCAGCGAAACCAGGGTTCCACCACGGGTCAGCATGCACACGAGCATTGAGACCAGGATAAGATGTGGGTTGTGGCTCATGACGGTCTAGGAGCAAGAAGACCATGTGTTAGATCCAGGAGGTTCTGCAAACGTGGGAGACGCAGGTCAGAAACAAGAACGTTGCTCCCTTTATCTCTAGTGCCCAGAGGAGTACCTGGAACCTAGTAGGTGCTCAGTCAGTATTTGCTGAATGAGTGAAATAAGAAGACTTTAGAGAAGGGACCTGGACTATAAGATGTCAGAAGTCTAGGCAAGAAATCTGAATGACAGAGATTTGAATCTTGTGTAGACACCCGCCACTGCTGCCGGGTCTGGTCTCATGGGGTCCACAGAGCTGTCTTGAGTGATTACAAGAATCTCCAGCCTCCCTCTTCCTGCTGTGAACACGGGCTGGGGTGGGGATGGTTGAGGAAAAGCAAGGTCTCTTGCCTGTCATAAATTGATGGATACGTCTCTGGTTAGGGTCTACGATGGCTTCGATTTGAGAACCCCTCCCAGTTCTCTGACCTAACCCAGGGGGAACGTTGGTCCTATAATCATTCAGGAAATAGTTATTAAGATGTCAGACCCGATGCCAGTCCGGTTCTCAACTTCAAAGCAGATTCTTAAGCTCTCAGCTCGTGGACATGCCATGATCCCAAGGGTGTGGCTGAGCTCGCTGGAAGTAATCCAGAGCCACAAGAATTCCATTTCCATACAGCGCTTCCCCCAAACATGATTATAGGGGACGATTTAGACTATTTTGAGCAAGGTGGGTACACCGCTGCTTGAATCCTTTCTAATCATCTGTCTAGGCTCCCGAAGACAATTTGTGGGATGAACTTGTCCCTGAAAATATGAAAGCTGGTTTCTCCATACATAGAATATACATTTTTGCCTTTGGCCCTTTTTCTGTCTCGGAGCTTTCCTACCCTGATCTCACTGCCGGCAAAGCTGACACCGAGCTGTGATAAGCCCCCAGAAGTGTGCCTGCGTCCTCCCTCCCTGCCTGCTGTCTTTGAAAGATGCCTCCAGGCTGCCACCGCACTCCTGGGTGCCACAACCAGCGGCCACTGTTAAGGGGAGAATCTTTTTCAAGTCTCTTCCCACCTTGGTGGTTTTTTCCCCCCCTCTTCCCTCCTTCTTTTAACACCTTCCCTAGCAAATCCCATCCATCCTCTGGCTTATCTGGGTCAGCAAGGGTCTGATTTTATGCATGGCACTGTCAAACCATAAATCCGCCGCAGCTTTCCCTCTCCATCCAGCCCGTCTGCTTCTGTCAGCATCAGCAAAATGCATAATAGAGAAAATAAGCCAGAAAGGCTAATAACATTCATCTGAATAAAATAATCTCTTTGGCTGCTTCAGTTCATTTCATTTTAATCAAGGTGCCAGGAGGGAATTTAGGCTTAAAAATCCGACTCCCTGCTTGTCACTAGTTCCCTGTCCAACTGTCACTAAATGATCCCTTTTATTAAGCAGGTACCCTTTTTTTTTTTTTTTTTTTTGGTCTTTTATCCTCTTCTTAGTTGGCTGCTCAGTAACATATATCGAACGTATTTAACTCATTTTGGGTTTTGTCTCTCATCATGTATGTGTCTATTTTCAAATGTGAGGAGGAATGCTGTTTTTCTTAGATGGATTGGTATTTGCCATCCCCGTGGACAGAGTGGCAGGTTTGATAGGAATTCCGAGAAAGAGGGGCTCAGAGGAAGTTGAAGCGTCTCGGGCTCTGGTGATCTGAGTTCCCCTTGGCTTCCTTCCTGTCTCCTTCAGCTCACAGTTCCCCATGTGGAATGCACGACTGATCGTTCCACCCTGGTCCTCGGGGGAAGGACAGTGGAAGATTAAATTCTGCTCTCCCGTTGGTATCTCCCTCACGTCTTCCCAGAGACGTACAGCTGCTTGGTTAATTGCCGATCGCTGCTGTCTTATCCCCACCATTCTTGGCCAAGGGCTGTGCATTTGCAGCAGGCTGTGTGCTCTTGGCCCCCGCCCAGGGCCGGGTGAGGAGCCTGTTGGAAATTGACGAAAGCCGATCCCAGTTTGTTTGGAAATAAAAATAATAATATTGCTTCACATTTGGTCAGTGCTTTACTGTTGATGTAATTCTTGTGCATTCGGCATCTCATTTTAGCCACACAACAGCCCCGTAGGTGGGCAAGTCGGGGGCCATTGGCCCAAAAGGAAACGTGCCTCCGTAGAATAGTGCAAAAGCTCCAGCCCTCTGGAAATGCCAAGCTCGTGTCACGCATCCCATCTGCAGAGCTGGGAGCACAGCAGTTCTTCCTTAAATGGCACCTTCGGCCAGGAGGCCTTCTGGGATTTTACAGCGAGGCTTGGCAGATCTTTAGGGAGTGAGACGTACACCGATGGGGCACGTGTCCACTTTATGGGGGAGACAACTGAAACAGAACAGAGGGGATATGGCAAAAAAGGGAAATGTAATAGGGAGGCCAACTTGGACCTTTCTAGAGTTCTCTCTTTACCCGAGATATTGTAGAGAAATCCCTTGGAGCATTTGCCGCTACATTTTCTTAAACGTCCATGAGTAGTCTAAAGTTGAAGGAGAAAAACCGGCCTAATGGATTTGAAGCTAATGATTCAGCTGTGCAGGTTTATCCTTTCAGTGCATTTATAATGATAATCTCTTCTGTGGGGGCATAGCCAGCTTGTGACTTTCTGGGCCTCCTCTTTCTCTCTCTCTCTCTCTCTTTTTTTTTTTTTTTGACTCCAGTGTGATTCCCTCTCAAGCACAGTATTATGTTTTCTTGATCTGCCTCCTGAAAAAAAATTTTAAGTAAGAAAAATACTTCTGGATATTTTGTCTGCTTTTTAGGGATTAGTGTTCGAGGAGGTTTGCAGCTGTTCAGTACATTCCTAAGGGATGCAGACCCTTTTCTTTAAATGCCCGAGTATTACACAACCTGACTCCAGGGACAGGGAAAGTAAAGAAACTGTACAAACAAATGATAGATGGAAAAGATATAAAGACAAATTTCAATCTCCTAACCAAACGAAGTTCCCTTGGCTCCGGCAGCCCCACATAAAATAAGGCTGCAAAGTTGCTGAAGCAGGAAACCACTCTAGCAGAACCTTAATATGCTCCCTATGAAATCACGTCTCGTTGACTTGCTTATTTTCCAGCCTGAAGTGTGTTTCATCTTTGTTCGTGTTGGCCGGGAAAATTGTCTCTATGGTATATTTGCTTTCCCCTCCTACTACATGCCCTTCGCTTCTCCCGCTCCGCCGCTGCCCCAAAATAAATAAATGAATTAATTAAAACACCTCAGTTGAAAGGAGGAATATGTCCAAGAAAGCATACAAACTCAACTAAAAATATTGCCTGAAAAACTTCAGTAATAGTAAAAGAGAGTAGGGACCCATATGAGAAGCAGACAACAGAGTTTAATACTATCTTGAAAGGCTTTTTTAAAATAAAAATCGTGCACGGAATCCCCACATGTGCAGGCAATACAAAGCAGTGTTTTATTGGTGTAAATCCACTTTTAAAGTGCAAGTTTATGATGAGTCCTCATTACAGGGTCAGTCAGTGAGAACAATGAGGCTGTGTTCATGACCCCAAAATATTGAAATTGGGATTATAAATCAGAGTTGTAGTTTTATATTAGTTTCAGCATCCGGGTTATTTCTGGTTCTGATTTGAGTTGCCCAATATCAAGAAAATCCTGATTCACACAGATGAATTATAATCTTGAGATAGTTTTAAACTGGCCTACGCTCTTGAAAAAGGATTTTTGTTTTGAACTCGAATCACTAACATTACCTAGCAGCTATTCCCATCCCCCTTTATAAATATTATTGGGTAAGTCCAAAAATGTATAATAAGCATAAAAACAATTGATAATGATGGGATGGTATTGAGCATTCTCACTATCCAACCATTGTCTACCGTGAGCCCAGCCTAGGCCCCTGAGCCTTCTGTGGCATGGAATTGAACTTGGCCACCGTGTGTCAAATCATGTGCTCACCTGCACAGCTTTACCTAAGGAGGCACACAGGCTTGAATTAAAAATGAAACCTGCGCAGAGCAACATCCGTTCTAACCAACGGCACGTTTTTCAGAAGTTCAAATGCACACATCGGTTCTTTGTTCCAAAGTGTGCACAGAACCAAGCTCACCTAGCAGCCCGTGAGACATTGTGATAGCGTCAGCCGCAAGGAATCTGGATCCCTTACACATGTCCCTGGGGGTTGCTCATTTGAATGGATGTGTCACAGTTGTTTGAAATTGAAATGTGCTTCTCTGTAATCATGGAGTTTCTCGGAACACACTTTGAAAACTGCCGCTCACTGAAACCAGTAACAGCCATCCCACCACCGGCTCTAAGAATCAAGTGTGTGGCTAAAAGTATGTTGCCACCTTAGAACTTAATCGATTAATTATAAATATATAATTCTGACTGTATTTACAAATTTATTAGTTTGAAGGCATAAGGCTTTTTGTTTTGAAAGATGCCCACTTCTGCCCATCTTTTTAATTAACTCATCTTTATTTACTCCTCCTTTCTTCTGAAGGTTCCCTGGGGATTTGTGCTCTGTATCCTCTTCCATGGCATTCGATCGATTTTGCCTCTCCTGCCTCCACTTGTGATCTGCGGTGTACATTTGCGGGCTAGGCCCTTTGTGCCTACCTCTGATGTTCTGCTAGATTACAGGTCTTTCTCTCCCGCACCGCACTGTGATACCAGCACTTTTACAACTAAAAGCCCCTAATACTGTACTTTGTTCATTTCAGATACAAATGTTTATACATTTGTGAAATTGAGTTGTAGTACCATTGTTACGTCTATGAAGCACTCTAAGGAAAGACCTAATAGAGACCACCAAACCCATGTCCACCCATAAGAAGCAGACCGAGCAGCTACCAAGTTCAGATCTTGTGAGATATGCCCTTTTAAAAAAGCAAATGTAATTGCCTGACCTATTTATTCCATGCTTACTGAGGACATGGATACTTTGCCACCCAACAAAAACGTAAATTTGATTATTTAGGATTTGGTAACTGAGACTGATTTAGAATGCATTAGAAAGTTTGCTTGCAGTGAAAACACCAAAGGTCACTGAACAGTGCTCAACTTTGAGTTTAGGATTGTTTCCTATCCGCTTTTTTGGGTTTGTTTTTCAGATGCTGAACATTTTGAAGGGAGTGGATTAATTACATGTATATTTCTCTCTCAGTTAGTGTGTGTATGTGTGTGTCTGTGTCTGTGTCTGTGTGTGTGTATATTTGTTTCCATAGACATCTTTCAATTTCCCTAGAACAATAAGAGGACATACTGTTGCCAAAGCGGTCCGAACCGAAGTATTAGGTGTTCAGACTGCAGAGGTGTGATGCCTGGGGCAGAGAGAGAACAGTTTCAGTTTGAACTATAACATTCATTGGTTTGAAGAAGCTTCTTAAGTGCTAGTTAGATAGGTATTTGATGCAATGGTCTGATGTATTCTGAAGCCAGAGGAGGTGTGGTGTGATGAGTTGGGAATCGTTACCTTACTACAGAATTGGAAAAGCCCCTTCTAAAGTTGAATTCCGTGCTCTACAAATCACAGCCGCCCGACAGCCTCCAGCTCTGAATGCAGACGGTGCTGCTGACTCAGAACTAAGCCACTGTCCACTCAACTTTCTTTGCATTTAAGAGTCTGACTGTAGGGAGGGAAGAAGGGAAAGAGAAATGAACAGGTTGTGATTCTTCGCAATGATTAAGACCCTTCCCTACACTTACAAGGCTTGGTTTTGAATTCCAGCTTTGCTACTTTTTAGCTGTGTCATCTTGAAGAAGATATTTAGCTTTTCTCAGTCAACTTCCCACATCTGCTGAATGTGGTTAATAATATGCCCTTCATCAGGCTGTTGTAGGGTTCAAGTTAAGTAACGTGGATATAGGGCCCAGCCATGTGCCAAGTGCACAGTAAGCCCTTCATAAAAAAGTATAACAAACAACCCCTACTTTCGGTTTCTCTTTTTAAGAAATCCAGCTTGCAGACGCAGAGCTTTCTGTTGCTTAAATCAGTGCTGCAAACTGAGTAGATAATCAATCTATTCTTTTGGATCACAGTGTTTTCATTAGAAATCAGCACCCGGGGTTGGTACTTCATGCTCCACTTAGGCTGTAGAAGTTTTAGGAATACACATGTTCAGGGATGGTTTGTGCTTGGTTGTATGAGGCGTGACATAGTGCCTCAACCAAGGAACTCAAAACCTCCTTAGAGGTGTTCTGGGGGGCTGAGGAGGTTTTAGGGACTTTTTTTTTCATGGCATGGGCCTCAAAGGTTGTTATCCTTACTGAATCCTAACGTGAATAATGTATGGGGATGTTGCCTATAGTGCTCTCGTGATTTTTGTCTCAACCCTAGACACAAACCAAATGTCTCAGTGCCTAAGGTTATGGACTTTGGAGTCAGACAGCCTAGACCTGTCCTAGTCAGATGACACAGAGCTATGGTTCTAGTCCCCAACTCCTTCTTACTGTTTCTATGACCTCTTACTAGTTGTGGGCAAGTGAGAACTTCTCAGAGTTTCAGTTTTCTAATTAGTAAAATGGGGATAACGGTAGTTCTTTTCTTATAGGGAAATGATGAAACTTATGGGATAATACATCTAAAACATTTACCAAGTTCCTAGAACATAATAGATGCTCAACAGATAATCTTGCTTCTCCTCTTTCTTTTCTTCTTTCCCTCTTCCTCTCTCCTCCGTCTTCTTCTCTTCTCATTATTCTCGTTTTCTCCACTGAGTGTTTAGATAGAGAAAACTAGAGGTGCGGGCTTCAGGAAAGATACCTGTTTCTGGCTTGGCTTTGATCACTGTGATTTTAGGACACGGACTGTATTCATAGCTGTTGGCCCTGGCTACTCACTGACACTGACTTTTTTTTTTTTTTTCTTGCTGTTTCTCTGCAGGAAGGATCAGAATGTTCTCTCTCCAGTCAACTGCTGGAATCTCCTCTTAAACCAGGTGAAACGGGAGAGCAGGGACCACACGACCCTGAGTGACATCTACCTGAATAATATCATTCCTCGATTTGTCCAAGTCAGCGAGGACTCAGGAAGACTCTTTAAAAAGGTATATGGCTATTTCTAGGCCCAGAAATACGTGGGTGGAGCAAATACTACCATCCTGTAAATAAGAGAAAGACTACCGTATTGGCCTAGGTAAAAGACTTTCCATTGGTCATTCCCTACCACAGTCTCGTGGAGAAAAAGTACTGACTAGTCATTCTTTTCTTCCTTTCTGAGTTGAATTAATAATAGCGCTGGGAGAGGAACCATTTGCAAGGCACAACCCCAACCACTGGCAACATAATTCACAATCTGCGTGTTTTAGTGATGACCGTGTTTGCTTGATTGATTTCCTTAAGTGATTTGTGAAGCTGTTGAGATTCGGGGACCTCAGTGTCATTTCAAGTTTTCCTCTTCTAGTTCATGTATGTTTGTGATTTGGTTTAGTTTTCTTTCTAAGCGCTCATCTTGGCCAAGGTGAACTCATGAATTTAGTTATTCTTATCATGACATACCTTGGTCTTTGGGTCCCTGAATGCTTTCTGAAGCTCAGTTGTTTGTCACAATTCCTTGCATGTAAGTTGAAAAATCTGACCAAGGAAAATCTCAAAATTAATTGTGGTAATCTTAAGAAACTTATGCAAAATTGACCTTACCTGTTAGTGGTGGAAATAATCTCTTGGAAACTAAGGAACCTTTTTTCTAAGCTCTCTCAACCTGAGCTCTCAATGGAGTCACTAATTCATGACTTTTGGTTACCAATGGTGGCAAAAGCCCCAGCCATTGTATGCAATGTACCACATCTAACATGCAAGCTGTGATATCCCCAGAAGACTTTTCAGAAGGCAAATAATCTTCCCACAAGTTCTAGGTATAGAGGATATATAAAGCTATTTCACTGGTTTCCTATATAGGAAATTCATTGGTTTTCATTTGACTAAATCCAGTGTTAAAATCTGAGGCTGGGAGAGAAAGGACTTCAGTCAACAGGACTGTGATCAATAGTAGCCAGTTTGCCAATTCCTAACATTAGGAAGTTTTCCAGATTTCAGTAGGTCTGGAACTAGAACCTGGTCTCTCCTGTTTACACCAGGATGAAAAAAAGAACTGATTTAGAATATCCCATCTACATAATGCATCTGTGTAGGGGCTTTTCCTGTATCTTAGAGACAGGATATGAAGAGTAAAAAGCATCTGACAATGAAAAGAAGGAAGAGAAAGAGAGCTCCTCCCGGAGTCCACTGACTATTCTTAGTGGCCTGGCTGTGCTGCGGTTGGGGCCGCGCTTCATTTAGGGGTGAAGGTGCTTTTCACCATTTCCTCATGGTTTCCAGCATCTGCTCTAGCTTCCTTGTCATTCATCCGCATGATTCTGCAGCACTTGGTGGTGTAGGGCTGTGGCTAGAAAGAGCGACTGTAGTTAATACTGTACTGAATACTGGAGATGTGCCAGAGAGTAGATTTCACACCCACACACGTGCACGCACGCACACACAGAGGTAACTGTGTGAGATGGTGTGTGAATTGGCTTGGCTGTAGTCATCACTACACTCTGTGTACATCCAATCCTAATGTCGTACCCTTAAATATATAGCTTTTATTAGAAAAAAAAATTAGGCCTATTTAGGTAGAACCTTGGCAGTAATGCAGATGCCGCTTCAGCTCTTCTCGGTGACCTTGACAGCCACTTAGATTATCTCTAGAGGGACAGGGGCTGACTGATCATTTCCTCCTTCATTTTCTCTGTTCATCTGAGAAGAAGCTTCTGTGAGGACGTTCTGCTCTCTAGACTTCACCCAAGCCCTCCGCTCCCTTCCCTCCCCGCTTTAGGAGGTTAGAGAAGAGCCACGCTGAGGAGTATTATGGCCCCTCCAGATCTCTGAGATGTGTGCGCGGAAGGCAACCTCTGATCAAAGCCACGAATACTTCTGGTTCCTCAAGTACCATTCACATTTCACCAAGAGCCCAAGGGGATGGCTCGTAGAGAAGATATGGGGTCTTTCCCTCCAGAAAGAAAATCCTCCCGTGAATGATATTCCTGGCCGTGGTCTCAAGAGTTGACCTCTGTACAGTGTGCATCGCTTTGCTGGAGTGTAGGGAAGAACTCATTGCTCACAGTACTATTTATATATGACATTTCCCTGAAGAAAGGTGCATGTATCATGGACTTATAGCTACATGCATTTTTACCAACTGAACACACCTGGTAACTAGCGCCCAGATCAAGAAACATGATTTTGGTACCCCGGAAGCTCCACTCATGCTTCCTCCCAGTCCTCCGGGGGTTGGGAGGGGTGGTCCCAACCCCCAAGGATAACAAGTGTCCTGACTTTTAACAGCAGAGATCAGTTTTACTTGGTTTCATACTTTATATAAATAGAATCATACAGTGTGTCCTCTTCTGTGTCTGGTTTCTGTCATTCAACATATGTTTGTGAGATTTATTCATATTGTTGTATATGGTTGCAGCTCATAGGACTTTCTCTTGATCTTTATAACTTTTCATCAGCTAAATTATAGCTATTATTAGAGATATGCATAGGATTGCCGGATAACCAATGTTTACTATCCCACTGCGTGAATAATCTCTTTTTCTCTCTCCCCTGGGGTCCATTGTAGGCAGAGTGTTCTAAGGTAGAAGCTGGCTTGGCTGATCACAAGTATAAATTACTTCTGTTTTGGCTGAGTGAGAGCCTTTCTGCTTTCTAGTAATGGGCACAGAAGCATTCTGTCTCCGTAACTTAATTTTTTATCCCCTTTTGTTTAAAGTGTGTTGCACATGAAGGATTAGAATCCCACTGGGTAAGATAGAGTAATCAGATAAGAGAACTAAGGAATGAGCCTGGCCACACTGTCAGTTAAGTGAAGCTTCCCAGAGCTTGCTTTCATCTCTCAGAGCAGAGGTCTCTTCCAAATGACCCTTTCTCTTGGGCTCAACTCTGCTAGCAACTCTGAAACCTTGGAAATTACTTCTTTCTGTGCCTTAGTTTCCTAAAGTTAAAAAAAAAAAGTGCTTGGCCTGTATGATCTTCACTCTGCCTTCAGAATTTAATATGCTGTAATTCTATGATGAATTCTGTGATACCCAATATAGGGTATCCTGAGTTGGGGGCTTCCTTCTGGTTGTTGGATGACTTTTGTTAAATTGTGATAAGTAAACTAGAATCCCTAAGATACAGACAAATAAAAGTAAGTTTGGGTATGGAGAAGGGGCAAGCATAGGCAATTAAAGACCAAATTTCTTGAGGAACGAAGTGTTGTTTCAGATTCTCTTATCTATAATGGCCAGCAACCAAGAGACACTAAACAGGAATCCAAGTGTATAAAATAGTTATACCTTTTCTTTTACCTGTAAATTCGGTTCTGGCCGCAAAAGGCAAATCCACATTTCTCTGGAAACACAGGCTTTAGGAAAGACACCTTTATTTCTGGTTCGGCTGTGGACACCTGTGAAAATTCCCCTGAGCTTTATGTGAATTTAGATCTATTTCTCCCTGGCAAAAGTCATGGGTTTTCCTCCTTTTTACATTCTTTTTTTTTTTTTTAAACTCTATAAAACTTGATTCACTAGCAAAGGTTATGATAACAAAACTCACATTTTTGAACCCTTATGTGCTAGGCACAGTATTAAACACTTCCTATGCTTAATCTTTACAATAATTCCATGAAGTAGTTGCTATTAATAACCCTATTTTATGAAGGAGGAAACTGAAGCTTAGGGACATTAATCAAAAAATGAGGTGAGGCTAGTAGTTAAATCCATTCATCTCACTCTAGAACTTGAGGTTTCCTCCTACATGCTGTGTTAGGTCTCTGGGTATGGTGTGCCGAGTAGAGGGTATTCTGGATTTTCTTACTTTTTTCTGTTGAACCCAGATATTTCACTTAGTTACAGAATTAACCTAACCTTTTCTCTTGCACACAAACCTTCCAAAGTTTTGGAGGTGTTAAACATCAACATCGGGTTGTTTCTCCTACCTGATGTCTCGGCAAGCTGCTGGAAGTTGACAGTGAAATAAATAGGACAGCAGGTTTTTCTCCCCAGGGGCAGGATCTCTAGTAAGGGGGAAACAAAGACTCATTAAATGTGAGAACTGGCCAAAAATCTGGCTCAGAGCTAACTCAGCTAATTTGAGGATGTTGGGGTGGCTGCACAATTGGCCCCTCTGTACTACTGAACCCCCTTAAGGGATGCTCCTTGCCGGCCCTCTGGTTTGTGGTTTTGTCTGCTGGGACATACTTCACATTTTGCATGAAGCCGTGGTGGAGATTCCTTTAGCTAAATATAACATCTAGAGAAAGTAGCCTCCTGTCTAACAGCTTAGAAACAGACCCACTTTGTCTAGGACTCCAGGGGAAATGGAGCCCATTTGGTGCTCCTGACATCTCCTTTCGCGTAATGAAAGCTCAGTCTGTCTAACCCCTGTTGGAACCAAGGTTTAGGCAAATATTATTGCTGCCACCTTCATTTGTTTAATGCGGTAGCTTCAAAACCAGGAGCCAAGCCCTGCCAAGTTTGACTTCCAGCTCCACATCGTCTCTGTGAGAGACGTGTTCTAAAGAATCTCACCAAGAATAGAAATCATTTCTCCCACTTTTTCATTTAAACCAAAGTAAACTTGGGTGTGCTTTTTCCCACAGGGGAGAGGACAATCCCATTCCCTCTTCTTCCTTTCACTTAGCTGGAACACACTGAAAGTACCTCAGACCTCGCTTTTCAGCTCACTGTTTCTAGCCCTTGGTTGCTCATGCTTAGCCTTGGAAGCTGGTCAATTCAGATAGTCCCAAGGCTCTCAGTTGCACCCTTTCTTTCTTTCTTTCTTTCTTTCTTTCTTTCTTTCTTTCTTCCTTTCTTCCTTTCTTCCTTTCTTCCTTTCTTCCTTTCTTCCTTTCCTTCTTCCTTCCTTCCTTCCTTCCTTCCTTCCTTCCTTCCAGTATTTCAGTTGACTGTACTTTTGTTTTGCCTTTACTACCCTAAGTTTCCATGGTAGAAAGGTTAAATTGAGCAAGTTAGGTCAGATTCCTGGTAGACCAGTAGTTCAGTAGTTCTCAGCTTTGCCTGTGTGTGTGAGAGTCATTGGGGGAGTTTAAAAAAAAAAAATCTGTGTGACCTTGAAGAGACAGATTTCTTAGGATATAAAAAGCATGCACAATAAAAGAAAAAAAAAGATAAGTTGGACACCATCAATTCTTGGACTTTTGCTCTTACAGACATTGTTAAGAAAATGAAAGACAAATCTCAGACAGTGAGAATATATTTGTGATACACATCACTCAATAATCAGAAGACAAACTAATCCAAAATTTTAAAAATGGGCAGAAGATTTTAATATACATTTAACTAAGAAGATATATAAATGGCCAATAAGCACATGAAAAGATGCTCAATATCATTTATTATTAAGACAATGCAAATTAAAGCAATAACAAGTGTGGTACGTACTCGCTAGAATGGTTAGAATTAAAAAGACCGACAACAGCAAATGTTAGTAAGGATGGATCGAATTCTTATATGCTGCTGGTGAGAATGTAGAATGGTACAGCCACTTTGGAAAATAGTTTGGCAGTTTCTAATACAGTTAAGTATGTACTTACCATATGACCCAGCAACTCCACAGGTAGGTATTTACCCAAAAGATATAAAAGTATATATCTACACAAAGACTTGTATCTTATTTTTCATAAAAGTTTTTGTTGTAGGCTGAGTAATGGTCCCCCCAAAAAATATCCATATCTTAATCCCTGGAACCGATCAACTTACCTTATCCATATAAAGACTGCACATATGGCAAATTCGAGGATCTTGTAATGAGGATATTATGCTTTACTACCTAAGTAGGCCATAATGCAATCATGAGTGTTCTTATTAGAGGGAGGTACAGGGAAATTACAGACAAAAGAGAAGAAGGCCACATGATGAAAGTGGAGGAAAGCAGAGTCACAGAGAGAAGATGCTAGGCCACTGGCTTTGAGATTGGAGGAAGAGGCCACGAGTTAAGGAATGCAGCTCTAGAAGCTGGAAAATGCAAGGAAACAGATTCTGCCCAAAAGCCTCCAGAGGGAACACAGCCTGTTGACACCTTGGTTTTGTCCCTGTGAAATTGGTTTTGGACTTTTGATCTCCAGAACTACCAGAGAATAGAAATTGAAAACAGAACTACCATATGATTCTGAGTGTTTATCCAAAGAAAACAAAAACACTAATCCCAAAAGATAGATGCATCCCTATGGTTACTGCAGCATTACTTGTAGTAGCCAAGATATGGAAGCCACATAGGTGTCCATCGTTGGATGAATGCATTGAGAAATTGTGTTATATATATATAACAGATTATGATTCAGGGATAAAAATGAATGAGGTCCTGCCATTTGCAACAACATCAGTGGATCTCGAGGCCATTATGCTAAGTGAAATAAGACAGAAAAAGACAAATACCATGTGATCTTTCTTATATGTAGAATCAACAAAAACAAAAAACTCTAAGCTTATAGAGAACAAATTGATGGTTGCAAGAGGCAGGGGGTTGGGTAGGGGTGGGAGATACGGGTGAAGTGTTTTTTTTGTTTGGTTTAAATAAATTGAATGCAAATTTTAAAAATTTTTAAAGATTTTATTTATTTTATTTTAGAGAGAGAGAGCAAGAAGGGGGAGGAGCAGAGGGGGGAGAGAGGGAGGAGGAAGAATCCCAAGCAGACTCCGCACTGAGCGTAGAGCCTGACGTGGAACTTCATCTCAACCAACGATCTTGAGAACATGACCTGAGCTGAAACCAAGGGTCTGATGCCTAACCGACTGAGCCACCCAGGTGCCTCCAAATTAAAAAAAGAAATTAAGAGAATAAATTCGTATTACTTTAAGTCACCAGCTTT
>CM052893.1:38120530-38195653 GCA_028534135.1 Potos flavus
CAATTGAATCAGAGTCTCTGGGACAGGGCCCAGGTGATTCTTGCGTATGGCCAGGGTGGGGAACCACTGTTGTAGGTTCTGGTTTCCGTCTTGGGGAAACCCAAGAACACAGAGGACATCTGAAGTCCTAAGATTCTGTCTGTATGTGAGCCACATTTGCCCCTGCACCAGTGTCGAGGCATCTAGGCTGGTTTATCTAGGCAACCCATGGTGGCTTCCCTACTTTATTCTTGGAGGGTGACAAAGGGTAAGTCTGGATTCAGATAAATAAGTCACACTGCAGAAAGTGAGAGATACAAGAAGGGCGCTGAGGAAGAAATGTAATAGGGCACAATTAGTTCTTTCCTCTTGGGTCTTCAGATGTCCTTTCCCATTGGTTGATCAGTTACAAGAGACTCATCATGACCACTCAGATTTCATTTGGCACCAACGAAATGGGTCTGGCAGCAAAAGGATAAAGGGGGTTTGAAGCTAAAAGCAGTGCATGTTATCTACCTACCTGTTTATCCCCCATAGACAGGGACAGGATTTCCTAGAATCTTTGAGTCCAGCTGCTTCACATACGTGAAAAGACTGGATATTATAAGGAGGCACGTTCTGCGGTGATGTTTTCATAAGTAAGGAAGTGACCCATAATGCCCATAGAGTCAGATGTCCCCAGTGGGTAGTATAGATTGAATGAATGGAGAAAGAAGGGACTTCCATCGGTTGGGTTCTGCCCTTCGGAGAAAGAGTTTAACCTGGAGACATCTTTGGGAGAAGGAGTGGCTGACTGATTTACCCCACCCTGTCTCCCCCAGTCCACCCTGCACCTCCTTCCAGTGGAACTCAGTATCTGCAGTTGATTGGATTTCCTCCATGTTCTAACATGATCACAAACAACACGGTGATCAGCTTTACAGACAGCCGGTCCCATTGCCCAATTTGTCTTGGTGGTAGCCAAAATCTGTTCTGATTCATTGAGCTTTATCCTCTCATATCTGATGAAGAGATCCTCTTTGGAGAAAAGAAAAGGATGGGAAGCTGAGCTTATTCAAGGGGTTGGAAGGCTGCCAGCTACTTCAAAGGTATCTCTGCTGATAAGGGGCGTCAGGTTCACTGCCAAAGCCAACACGGAGGGGAGCTCTGCAGCTAGTGCCGCTGGTGCTGTTTAGCTTTGGTTTTTGTGACACTCAGGTCAGCAGCATCTGTATCCTGTCCCTTGGGGCTTCCTCTGGGTGGTCCAGGCTTTTTTGGACTTAGGAAGATTCAGCTCAGAGGGAGTGTGCCTCGAGGATGCCTGCGCTCTTTTGCTTTGGCTAGTTTATGTGTTTGCCTTTTTGGTGTCTCAGTTCTCAGATATCTATCTGCCTTTTCGTAAAGAGCCCAAGGTGTCGTATGTGGAACTTTCAAAGTTGTAATGGTACTGCCATCCTTGTAAGTTAAGGAATGGTTAGGAGAATCTGTGAAAGGACAACTGCAAAATGGGGAGGGGGAGAGAGTGCGGTAGGTAGAAACAAGTGTTCAAATGCATCCTTCTATCTGAATACTATTCTAGACTGGAAAAGCATGCAGTCAATAAGTATTTTAGTGAAAACTATAAATATAGCACTGTGCAGGCTAAAAAGAGCTTAAAATGAAATTGATGGGGAAGGTTTGCCCCCAGGGAGCATAGGGCTTCTCAGTCCCACTCTTCAGAGGGCTTAGCTCTCCCCAGACTTTCCATGGGATGAGGATAATAAGACCAATAATAACATGCTTATATGAAATGCCTGCTATCACTATTATACACTGTAGTAGGCCCTAAATGTATAATTTCCCTATATTTTGCAAGGGTTTTTTTTTCCCTTGGCTTTTTACAGAAGTTTAAAATACTTAGAAGAGTGCACATATTGTAAAGCACTCAATAAATCTTTACAAACTGAAAGCAGCTATGTAATTAGCACCCAGATAAAGAAAAGAATATTACCAGTGTCCCAGGAGCCTCCCTCTTGTCCCCTTCCATTCATTTTCCCTTGAAAAGTAGTCACTATCCTGACTTCTAACACAATGGAAGCATTTACCTGCCTTAAAAAAAACCTTGTATAAATGGAATCATAAAATATTCTTTCAGCAATTTAAATATGTCATTCTTTTGTTTCCTGGCTTCTACAGTTTCTGATGAGAAGTCGGCTGTGTGATGCTAATTGTTGTTCCCTGTATGTAATGTTTTGGGGGTTTCGGGGGCTGCTTTTTTTTAGTTGAAATGCAATATTAGTTTCAGGTGTACAGTATAGTGATTTGACAATCGTATACATTACAAAATGCTCACTATATATGCTCTGATAACATGCAAAATTATTACAATATTATTGACTATATTTCTGAGGCTGTATTTTTCATCCCTGTAACTTATTTATTTTATAACTGGAAATTTGTATCTCTTAATCTTGAGGGCTGCATTAATATTTTTTTAAGATTTATTTATTTGTTTGAGAGAGAAAGAGAGCTTGCGTGTGCCTAGGGGGAGGCGGAGGGGGAGAGATTCCTGAAGCAGACTCCCCACTGAGCGGGGAACCTGATGTGGGGCCTGATCTCACGACCCCTGAGATCAGGACCTGTTCTGAAACCAAGAGTCAGACACTTTTTTCTTTTTTTAAGTTTATTTATTTTTAATCTCTACACTCATGTGGGGCTTGAACTCACAACCCCGAGATGAAGAATTGTATGCTCTTCCTACTGAGCCAGCCAGGCACCCCAATATTTTTTCTTCAGCAGTTTAAGTATGATAAGTCTAAGTGTAGTTGCCATTGTATTTCTTTGGCTTAGATAAGTGCAATATCTAAATATTCTGGATCTGTGCGTAGTAGTTTTCCTCAATTTGGGGAAATTTCTGGCAAATACTTTTTTCCATCCCATTTTCTCTTCTTGCCTTCACTCCAACTGCACGTTTGTTAGACCGTTGGATATAGTCCCACAGGTCATTGAGGCAAGCCTTTTTTTTTTTTTTTCCTGTTTGCTTCAGTTTAGATAATTTCTAAAGTTAACCAATCCTTTCTTTCATTGTGTACAACTGCTAATATACTATCCAATGAATTTTGTATTTTACATATTGTATTCTTTAGTTTTATGATTTCCACTTGGTTCTTTTTTTTTCAGTGTCCATGTAACTTCTGAAATTTTTCTTGTTATTTTCAAAACATATGTAGCGGTATTTAAAAATTGTTATTTGCTATTTTCAACACCCACATCATCTGTGGTTCTGTTTCTGTTTATTGGCTTTTCTCTTGACCATGAATCTCATTTCTTTATTTTTTTATGTTTACCAATTTTTAATGACATATTGGATGTTGTAGCTGATACATTGTAGAGATTCTAGATGTCCTTATCTTCCTTTGAAAAGTGTTAAGTTTTGTTCTAGGAGCCAGGTAAATTACCAGTTGGTGACCTTGAACTTATGGGGAATTCGTTTTATGCTTTGTTAAAGTGGTCTAGTTTTGTTTTGTCTTTAGTTCTGGAACATATTCTGTATACTTAAGGTATGACCTTTCTAGGTTTTCCGTGGAAAGCAGACCTTGACCTCCAAACTCTGTTTCCTCTACAGTGGGCAGCAGCTAGGATGACCAGTAGTTCCAATTTGCTTGGGATTAATGGGGTTCCTGGGGCATGAAACTTTCAGTTTTATCCATTCTGTGGTTGATGGCATTTGTGTAGTTTCCAGTTTGAGGCTAGTATGGATAATACTGCTCTGAACATTCTATTGAAGGTTATTTTTCTTTCCATTGTAGAATTGAAAACATTAAAACTCATACTGATAAAATACTGTTTTGTAAGGGCCACAAAAAGATGACAATGGAATTTGAACTCCCAAGCTCTTTCTGCTGTATCCCACTACCACCCACGTTTCAGGATTGATAGGTGGTATCTTAAGCAAATAGTTATTGCCAAATCACATTGTTGAGGGTGGAAATCTGAGCTTTAAGAAAGTGAATTCAAAACCTGCTTCTCTCTTCGCCCTTCCCTCTCCCTTTCTACTCTTCCCCAATTTCCTCTCCCTCTCTCCTACTCTTCCCACTTTCCCTCTCCCCTTTTATTCTTACCCCCTTTCCTGTACCTCTTTCTTTCCACTCCTCCTCTCCTCCCTCTCCCTCTTGTTCTTTGTCTCTTTTTTCCTTTCTCTCTTCCTTCCTGCTCTCTATCCTTTTGAATAATTTTTCAAACATTATAGTATGTGTACACTGTGGGAAATATAAGAAGCAAAATATGACTATGAAAAACCCAAGTTGTAGTCTACAAACTATTTCGTAGTCTGTTATTTTAGTCAAGCTTTTCACATTTCCAGGGCATCTGGCTGATCAATTGGTAGAGCATGCAACTTGACGTCAGGGTCATGAGTTCGAGCCCCACACTGGGTGTGGAACCTACTTGAAAAAAAAATTACAAAAAACAAAGATCAGGCACCTGGGTGGTGCAGTCTGTTGAGTGTCTGACTCTTGGTTTTGGCTCAGGTCGTGATCTTATGGGTCATGGGATCTGGCCCTTGTCGGGTTCCACACTCAACAGGGAGCTACCTCTCCCCGCTGCTCTCTCTCAAATAAATAAATAAATAAATATTTAAATTAGGAGGAAAAAAGATCTTCACTTTTCCATTTCATCTTATCTATATTTTCATCTCTTCTAATGGCCAGGCCATATATTTCCCTAATCATCTGAAAAATATCTTTGAAACTAGTTTGTCCAAGCCAGTATCTAATGCACACTTGTTTTTATGTCCCTTAGGTCTCCTTTAATTTAGCACTGTTCCTTTTCCAGCACACTGATTTGTTGAATAGACCAGGCCAGTTGTCCTACAGCTTGCCCCACCTTCTAGATTTGTCCGGTTGCTTCCTTGTGTTGTTGCTTAACTTCTTCCTGTATCTTGTATTTCCTATAAATTGGAGGTTGGTTTCATTGGCCAAATCTATTCAAGTTATACATTTTCGGCTAGGATGCAGAACGGGCAATGTTGGGTACTTATGTTGTATCGTGTTAGGAAATATATACTATCTGGTTAGCCGGCCGATAGTGATGCCAACACTGACCCCTCAGTTTAGAGTGGTAACAGTTTGATCCTTCCATTTTACAGTTAGACTTTTTTCCTTATGTGATAAAAAGGCCATCGAATGGTGTTATATATGATGCCATCATACAAATGTCGGGTGTTAATTCAGTCATTCATCCGAGGGCTTTAAAACATCAATGATAATTCCAGCCAAGTTACTTTAATATCATCTGCGTACCTTTTCGGCTTGACTGCAAGATGCCTCTGTAAGAAAAGGAGAGGGTTATTACTACAGCTCATCAGGCACCATGCAAATAGACAGTAGTTTATAAAAACTTACTACTCCCAGGAGAAATCCCACTAATGGTGTGGAAGCTGACCAGGTACCAATTTTTTTTATCGTAAGAGTCACAGCAATAATAAAAATAATAGTAATTATAACTAATACTAAATGAGTGCTCACATGCCCAGGGACTATGCTAAGTACTTTATAGGTATTAACCTATTTAATCATCACAGCAACCCTTCGAGATGGTTTCTTCGTCTCCATTTGTAGGTAGACACGTGGGCAGAGGGGCTAAGCCTTTGACTCAAGGTTATGGAACTGGTTAGGGGCAGAATTGGGATTCATGTGTAGGCAGCCCACTTCCCTGGAATCATCTCTTCACATCACTATGCTTTGCCGCCTCCCCGCTAGCACGGGCACAGTGACTGGGCAGTGGCCGGGCCAGGTTGTGTAAGGAATTATGAGCTCGTGCACTCTGCAGTCATGCATTTAGATGCTTCTGCCAGGCCAGACTTCCCATGGTGTGCTCTGATTCTGCTTCTCGCCCAGCTTGTCCAGAGGGAGAGAGAAGCGTCTTTGATTTCAGCCTCCCTTCTTGCAGGACTGGCTTCTTTTGATTTTCCTATTTATCTGTGTCAAGAGTTTTCCTTTGAATTTTTCCCTGCTTGTCTGAGCATGATTTTTGTGTTAAAATGGGGGGAAAAATAAATTCTCCTTCTCTTAAGATAGCATCTTTAGTTTTTCCATTCTCATTTTCTTCTTTAGGATACGATAGTGGATTTTTTCCTGATCTCTTGGTTGTTTTACCTGATCCTACCTTTCTTTGCTTTTAAGCCTAGCTCTTAGGGTTCCCCCCGTCCTCTTTTACTCTGTGCTCCAGAAATCATTTGGGTCCATATCCAGCTTTTCCTAATATTTACTCAATATGAAACTTCCAGTTACAGGTTAATTTTAATTGTCTGCACAAATTCTTGTCTTCAAGAGACCATAGGAACCTGGGAGCATCCCTCCGCATGGTCTCAAGAGCTCTCAGAATCATCGTCTTGCTGAGCTAAGAAGTTATTGGTAAGGCCTAGGGACAGGACTGTGAAGTAACAACAAAAATAACAATTTTCATTTCATGTTTCCTTTGATTTTGAAGCAGACAAAAACCCCTGTAGCTTAGTTTTCTTTTCTTTTAACAGATTTTATTTATTTATTTTTTAGAGAGAGAGTGAGAGAGAGAGAGAGCAGTGGGGAGGGGCAGAGGGAGAGGGAGAGAGAGAATCTCAAGCTAACTCTCTGCTGCGTACAGAGCCTGGTACAGGACTTGATCTCATGACCTGAGCCGAAATCAAGAGTCCGATGCTTAAGCAACTGTGCCACCGAGGCACCCCAGCTGTTTTTTTTCAATTGTAGAAGTAATTAATACATGTTTTTTTAAGATGTCGCAGGAAAACAAAAAATAATAAAAGGAAAATAATGGAGGTGCCGGGGTGGCTCAGTCGGTTTAGAGTCTGCCTTCGCTCAGGTCATGATCCCAGAGACCCTGGATCAAGCTCATTGGGCTCCTCCTGCTCATACTGTCTCTCTCAAATAAATAAATAAAATCTTCTTTAAAAGTTAAAAAAAAGAAAATAATGATTACTGGGAATTAGTTATTCCAGTATTTTTTCTGTGTGCCTTTTTCTTTAGAAAATTAGGATTATATTGGATATTAAGTTTTGTGTACTTCTTTTCATTTAACATGTTAAGTGAGTATTTTGTCCGTGTCATTGTGCCTTCTTTCAAAACATTGTTTTTGATGACTATGCAGGAGTCTATCCCCTGGCTATTCCATAGGCTCTTCATATATTCCTTATGGTTCTTTGGTTGTTTGGTTTTGACTCTACTGGACCATGTTCTGGTACATCCAGGAGCAATCCAGAATCTCATTGGTATCTTCTTGGAAATTACTTGTTGCCTGTGTTCTCTTTTGGAAATACCCTACTTCTGATATGAGGCAAGGAGAGGGGGTTTCCCCCACTTCCTTCCCTTTGTCTTCCTCTTATATCTTCCTCATCGTCTCTGAGCTCAGCTGGGAATCTGGACCTCAGAGTTGTGTCCAAGCCTGGGCCCTGGCTGCTCAGTAGAGTACTTTTGCCGTGCTGGGTTTCAGTTTCCTTATCTTTACACTGCAGAAAATTGCTCATACCCTCACCCTGCCTTCCCAGAATGTCAGAGGAATCAGTAAAACCTGAGAAGGAAGGGCTCTGCCATTGTCAAAAAGAGAAGAGATAACAAATGTTGGTGAGGACATGGACAGAAGGGAACCTTTATACACTGTTGGCATGAATGTAAATTGGTGCAACCACTATGGAAAGCAGTATGGCAGTTCCTCAGAAAATTACAAATTGAGCTACTACTATATGATTCAGCACTTCCATTCCTGGGTGTATATCTGAAGGAATTGAAGTTAGTATCCAAAAAGATACCTGTACCCCCCGGTTCACTGCAGCGTTATTCACAATAGCCAAGATATGGACACGACCTAAATGTCCTTCGAGGGATGGACATGTAAAGCAAATGTGGTATGTATATATACAATGGAATATTATTCAGTCATAAAAAAGAAGGAAACCCTACCCTTTGTGATAACATGGGTGAATCTGAAGGGCATTATCCTAAGTGAAATAAGCCAAACAGAGAAAGACAAATACTACATGGTATTACTTACATAGAGAATTTTTCAAAAATCCAATTTCATAGAAACAGAATGCAGGGGCTGTGGGAGGAGTAAATGGGGTGACGTAGGTCAAAGGGCATGGATTTTTAGCTACAAGAATAAGTTCTGAGGGTCTAGTGTACAGCATACAGTTGATGACACAGTAAAACACACTCGGAAAGTTGCAGACTAGATCTTAAGCATTCTCACCACACAGTCAAAGAGCTGACGATGGGAGGTGAGGGCTGTGTTGATTATTTTGATCTCGGCAATCATTCCACAATGTATGTGTATATCAGATCATCACCGTGTACACTTTAAACGTGTACAATTCTATTTGCCGATTGTTCCTCGATTCAAGTTAAGACAAAGAAAAGGAAGTGCTCTGTGGAGCTTGGTTCAGCACACACAGGAGAGTGTGCCCTGTGCCTTCTCCCCGCTGGGGTGGGTCTCTGTCTCTCTAAGCTAATCTTTGCCAGCAGTGTGCTCTCATAGAGGGCAGAGAGGAAAAAAAAGAAGGCAAACTGGGAGACCCATTCTCTAGCTTTAATCATCTCCCCTCCAAAGCCAGGCTAATCCGAGCCTTCTGGCCCACATAAGCATCACATCCCTTCCTGCCTTGCCTCTTCCCATGACCTTGTTTTCCTTTTGATGTTCATTTTGAGGGTGGAGAGTAGAAAAAAAGCCTCTTTTC
This sequence comes from Potos flavus, assembly GCA_028534135.1. Lineage (NCBI taxonomy): Eukaryota > Metazoa > Chordata > Mammalia > Carnivora > Procyonidae > Potos > Potos flavus. The sequence continues at coordinate 38,129,193 of CM052893.1, forward strand.
GTAGCTCTCTGAGTCAGTGGCCTTTCTGGGCCTTTGAGTTCTCAGGCAAGGGAACGACATAGCCCACCTGATTCTTCTTTCAGGGACCTTAAAAGAGACGAGCGCTGCTTTACTTAAATCCTGGAGCACGAGTACCGCTACTAGTTCATTCAGTTCAATTTAATAACTACTATTTGATTGTCTGTAATTGCTCAGTATTCAATTTGCCACTAGAAAAGTACGGCAGAACAAGCTTAAAACACGGTTCGAGATCTTAGATTTTGTAATGCTTCAGCTGGATGGACGGGCCAGAGACTGCCAAAGCAGGTTATGACTTAAGACATCAATTTAATGCGTGGTGCAGATAATTAGCTGTCTGTAGGAGCTTGGAAAAGGAACAGATTCATGAGAAGTGATCGTGCAAGCTTCAGAGAAGGGGAAGAGTGGGGCTGATGTTCTTTTAATTACATGCTGCCGGGATTCTTAATTATTCATCCATTTGTTATGGAAATATCTTCTGATTATTTCCATATTATCTAGTGCCAACTTCCTCTCCTACCCCTTTGCCCCTGTTAGAGATGCTCCCATAATACAGCAACAGAAGCTTCCTGTTAGCCAGCAACGGGAGAAGTAGGTGGGATGAGTTTGGAGCCTCAGTGCTTTGAAGGCCAACTCAAGGCATCTCAGCTACAGGTCAAAGAGAGCCACTGTTCATTGTAGGTAGGGCAGTGGAATATTGAAGACCATGGTCTGCGGTGTTCAGTGTGGTTTAGAGTGGAAGAAACTATCTGGGAGCCTACTGCAGTAATTCAGGGGGATAACGGAAGCCAGTTCTTGGATCATGGCGGTGGGAACTAAAAGAATGGGACTTACTAAACGACAGAGCGAAGAAATTATAGGTGGGAGTGAGTGACCTGACATGAGGTGGGAGGAGGTAAGTGCTAGAGAGGACTCAACATTCATTTAGTCATTCATCAATAGATATGTACCGTGTGCCGCCGTGTTCCAGGAATAGTGATGGGCACTGAAATACAGCAGGTAACAGAATAGAAAAAGTCTCTGCCTGCCTGCACTCTAGTAGGAGAAACACACAATATACAGATGAACCAGTAAGTGGATAATAGGCCAGATGATGATAAAATAAAGCAGGGAAGGAGCATGACAGTGCTGGGGGTATTGCTATTTTAAAGAGGGTGGTCGGGGAAGGCCTCACTGGTCAATTGGCCTTTGAACTGCTCCTTAAATGCAATTAGGGCTTTTAATCTCTGAGGAAGGTCTTTCAGGCTGAGGAAACAGCATGTGTAAGGCCACAAGATGGGAGTGTGGGCAGAGAAGCAACGAGGCCTTGTGCACAGGAGGGAAGGGGAAGAGTGATAGACTTGGCTGGGGGGCAGGGGCAGGCTGCATCCGGAAGGGCCTCGGAGGCCACTAGAGAGGCATGCCAGGATTTGGAACAAAAAGGAATGATAGAATCTGATTCCTGTTTCAGGAGGATTATTCTGGCTCGTGTGTGAAGACTGAAGGAGGAGCAAGGTGGGAGCAGAATAGGAAGAGTGGTCCTGGAGGCTTCTGAAAAGTCAGGCAGGAGACCATGGTGGGTTGGAACAGAGGTGGGTGTGGCGACTGGGAGAAGGGCTCAGACTCTGGGTTGTCTTATCAAGGCAGAACCAGTAGGAGCTGCTGCTGAATTGAACACACATGTGACCAAAAAAAGCATCGAAGATGACTGCAAGCATTTTTACTGGGGCCGTCAGAAGCTGGGGTTGCCATTTATTGGGGAAAGTATGTGAAAAAGCCATTGATTCTAGTCCTGCCCTGTGATTGGTGAAGAGTCTAGGAGCCAGGAAGTGGTGACTTGCGTTAGGTCACCCGGGCTGCTGGTAGCAGAGCTAGGGCCAGGCCTCCAGGACGTGTCCCCAGCCCTCCTCAGTTCAGCGTCATGCATGGCATGGTGAAGGTGTGGTGAGGATTAGGGCCGGAAAGGAGCTCTGAATATTGACCACATACTGAACTGATAGGTGAAGCCATGAAAATAGAGAGTCCTTTGTCTCCTCCTAGAGAAAGGACTGAGGACCCAGCAAGGAGGACAGACGAGCACATTAAAATGGGTGGAAGGAAAATGAGTAACATGCCTCGCAGAAGCCCGATGAGAAGTCGCCGGCTCTGGGAGGGGCTCTCTGAAGGGGTTCGGAAGAAAGGGATCCGAGCAGATGTCATTGGGTTTGGGTTTTGGAACCTTGGGGAACTGTGGGGTCCTCAGTAGAACCTCCACTGAATTTTTAAACATTTTTCTTACCCATTCCGCTAATGGTGAGAAGGAATACAATAGTGTGAGCCTGAGACAGGGAGTTCAAACCAAAAATCTCTCCCAACTCTAGCGTTACGTTCTTGTGAGCCTTACACAAGAATTTGGCCTTTCCAGACCTCTGTAAATGGAATGAAAAAGCATCCTCTTTGCCCACGTGGCCTTCTGGAAATGGTGTGAGGTTAATGATGACAACGGCTAGGAAACTTCTTTGGAAGAGAAATGTTATGTAAGTAAAGAAATCCTTTTCTGGTTGATTTTTAGCGAGTTCTTAGTTCAGAAATCTCTTGATCCCGTCCTAAAAAAACTGCATTTGGGATGTATTAAATGCAGAACGCATTGACCAATAAAATAGCGATTCCTCCTTGAAACAACAGAAAATATGTCTGTATCATTTTGATTAAATCTTGCTTAATTACTGTGTCCATTAGACTCCTATCAAATCCTGCCTGGGCTTTTTAATTTAATTTAATTCAATTCTGTAGTCACCGTTACCCAACCACAAAAGAATTAGCCTTGCCCCCAAGGCCACAGAGGTCTGTCAAGCACTGGGTGGGTTAGGATCAGTCCCTCTGCAGGAAATAGGGCGAGGCTGGCAGTGCTGAATTCTGAGCCGGCTGCGGGCTGCAGCCCCAGTGGAGTTTAATTTTGTCCTTCCAGTCCCCTTCACATAACAGTATATGAAGAGCAGGAATAAAAATTAATTGTACCTGCTGGCATTATTAAAGTTATCAGTGCATATCCTCTCCTGGGCCGGGAAGATTAAAAAGGGTGTTGTAATCAGAGCAGACGATTTCTGACCCACGGGATGGGTTTCCTCCCCAGGTTAGATGTAAGGACCTGATGTGAGCTTGTTGCCTCTGGCCTGACACTACGTAGCCTGGGGCTATGCAGAGGTCTGCCTCATTCTCCCACCGGGCGCTGGAGGAAAGCCAGCCTCCTGCTCTCTCTGGATCAGAGGTCGCGTAGGTAGGAAATCAGGCCTTCTCACCGCAGCCGAGTGTGTTCCCCGCTGTACCTTCCTGACCGCGAGCTGCAGTCCAGCATCTCAGTCCAGCGGCCCGAGAGTCACACCTTGTTCAGGTTCAGCCTGAAGGAAATTAAGGCATTGTGATGCTGCTCCCTGGTGATTCAGTTCATTTTAGCAAGCCCTCATTCACTGCTCTCTGCCCTCACCCGAAACCGAGAGCCCTAGGCTGTAGTCTCAGGATTTGACGGGATCGGGCAAGCATTTTTTTTTTTAAATCAGCTTTTCCAGGAAAGAGAAATTTTTCGCAAGTTAGCCAAAAGAGGGAGGGGAAAGGGCAGAGAGCCAAATCTTACCTTAAGAAGCAGAAGAGGAGAGATGCTTGTTTGGAAGAGGGTAAGTGAACTTTTTGAGTACAGCTTTGCAAGGGAGCCGAAAAGCTTTCAGTTTTTTTGACAAGGAGCTTACTTGGGTTCTAGAATTCCATGAGAACTCTGGGATTAGCCTGAGCATTCAGGGTTGTCCTGACCCCAGGCCAGTTGCCTACTAGAGCCAGGCAGAAAGAGCTGGTATTGAGCTCGAGGTTCTTTTGGCTCCAAAAGCTATGAAGGATACACCCTCTTACAGTCTGGACTCCTGCTTGCTGGGTTTCTGCAAACCCCCTCATGGGCCGTGAAACAATAGCCCTTTGACAGCATTTCTGTCCATGGTGACGTCAGCTGGTGAAACTGGCAAGCAGATAATGGAGGGAATGGGTTAGATGTCCCAGGCGGGAGGTCGTGGCAAAATGGATCTGTGGTTGACAAGAGGAATTTCAACACGTATCCTAATCAGTTCCTCAGATACGTTGTCTGAGATGCCCTGCCTCCTACCTTGCTGGAATCGATTTGACTCTTTCTAGTCCACAAGACTCAGGCTTCAGAGTTCGGCTGGGCATTCACAAATCAACTCGGCAAGTGGCAATGAGCAGTGAGGCCCTCTTTGGGAGGCGCCACGGCACAGGGAAAGAACATGAGACTGGGAATCAGGTAGCCTGGGTGGGGACCAAGGGCTCCAGATGGCTTCTTTGTTTATTTTTCTTACTGCTTTAATTCTCTACCACAATTCTGAGATTCTCTGGAGGTTGGCTGTGGTCAGAGAAGCAAATCTGAATAAAAATCTGGTTCTTAGATGGGACAACTTTTCAGATTTTGCAAAATTATCGTGAATGGAAGGGAGATTGGGAAGAAAAAACAGGCATAATTGTGGCAGCAAGCTCTATTTTAGTTCTGCATTCTAGAGACAGCCCCGATGAATAAATTCTTTTTTTTTTTCCTTTGCTTTTCCCCCCTTTGACTTCTGAATGTCTGTGCACTTGCTTAAGAAAACATTTCTCAACCTCTTTAGAATCTTTAGAGTTAAATAAAAATTATAAGAATCTGTCACCAATTTAGTGTACTCTCTATGCATTGGGTTTACACAAAAAGTTGACATGCTCTGGCTCGGAGACCCTGACCCCGGCTCCTCAACCTGCTGTCTTCGGCCCTACATATTTTGCTTCAAAGCCCCTAAGGCCATGAAGAATGCGGAACTGACGGGTCCACCCCGACTACGAGCTAGGACATCTTGATTAAATTAGTGTGTGTGGGGTGCGGTGGAGAGAAAGGCACAGTGACACAAAGGGCGTTTTGAGGAGCCCCGTGGTGCCTGTGGAGAATGAATGTTCTCGGTAAATATGGCCATGACCTGCAGGTCCACACATGCCAGAGACACAGCTCAATTGTCCCCAGGAGTTGGGGGCTGGGGATGATCAGGGGAAGAGGCCAGCCTGCAGCCACACTCCCCATCCCCAAGCGGAGAGGGCAGCCCAGCATGGAAAGGCAGGAAGGCCCACTGTTGCTTTCTTTTTTCTATAACTTACGGCAAGCAGTCCTTTGATCGTGGTCCTTGTTTGGGGTTTGGATCAAAAAGTGCCTTCCTTTCCCTTCCCTCTGCTTCTCACTTCTCCACTGGGCAGTAAGGGAACTCCTGAAAGCACCCTTTGTTTCATGCCTCTTTCCATTCCCTTCCTGGGGGCTCCCAAGAAGGTGGGTGCCTGAACTCTGTAGGGCAGTGCCCCCAGGACAGTGCTCACCCTGCCATTTACCACCGTCTTCATTCCCATTCATCCTGAAGTCCCAAGACCAAAGGGAAGAACGGGTGGATCGTTGAAGGCTTCCACGCTGGCCGCCCCGTCAGTGAGAGAGCAGTGGTGGGTAAGCCCCGGCTCCGCTCCATCCGCCCTGTGGCCAGGGTACTCCACGGGATGTGCGTTTGTCACTTGCCCTTTGAACTGCCAGCCATCCAGATACAGTAAATGTTCTTAAAAACTGATTGAGTTTTGGATTCACTCACTGAGCATGGAGCCCGATGCAGGGCTTGATCCCAGGACCCTGAGATCATAATCTGAGCCGAAACCAAGAGTGGGCCCCTGAACCGACTGAGCCACCCAGGCGCCCCTTCCTTGCTTTTCTTAAATTGCATCTTCTAGTTATTCACCTCTAAACATCGCAATTTAACTTTGTGTCTTGATTCTTTTGTTTGCTATGGTTTGTGAGTTCCACCCGCGCTTTACCTTGTTTCTTTTCATTGCTGTAGGGGCCCATTTATGAATGCACCACAATTTACTTATCAGTGTGCATTTTGTTATCAATGGGCCTTGGGTTGTTTTGCTGTGAACATTCTTATATGTGCACACCCTTGTCCATGTGGCCAAATTTTAGAGTATATGCCTAGTAGTGGAATTGCTGGGTGAAAAAATAAACATATGTCCTTCTTTACTTTGTAATGCTAAGCTGTCTTCCATAATGTTAATAGTCATTTTCACCCCCACCAGCAACGTATGAGAGTTTCATTTTTCTACATCCTTGCCAACATTTAGTCTGGTCAGATTTTTTAATTTTAGCTGTAGTTTTATTTTTAACTGTTTCAGTGTTTCCTATTGTCATATTGGTTTTACTTTGTATTTTTCTGATTACTGAGTTTGAGGACTTTTTCTTATCTTTACTAACCATGTTAGATATATTCTCTGGTGAAGTACCTATCCTGAAAATTAGTCATTTTCCTGATTATATGTGTTAGACATATATTCTCCTACACTGTGACTTACTTGTTTGTTTTAATATTTTCTCTTGGTTAGTAAACGTTCTTAATTTTAGTGTGGTTGCTCCCATTTTCTTTTATGGTTAGTGCTTTTCTAACATGTCGAAGAAAGTCTTTCCTACCCTGAGGTCTTGAAGATATTCCCTTGTATTATCTTCTAAAAGTCATAGTTTTGTCTTTCATATTATGGTCTAAAGCCATGCCTATGAAACCAGTTTTTGTAGATAGCGCAAGGTAGGGCACAATTTAATTAAAACAAAAATAGGTATGTAATTTCCATATGATCACTGACTGAAAATTATATCCCTCCTCCCCTACAACCACACACACTCATTTTTTTCTTTTTCTTTTTTAAGATTTTATGTATTTATCTGATGGAGAGAGAGTGAGAGTGAGCACAAGCAGGGGGAGCGGCAGACAGAGGGAGAGGGAGAAGCAGGCTCCCCGCCGAGCAGGCAGCCCTATGCAGGGCTCGATCCCAGGACCCTGGGATCATGACCTGAGCCGAAGGCAGACGCTTAACTGACTGAGCCACCCAGGTGCGCCCCACACACTCGCTTTTTTAAAAAAGTTGTGTCAAAGATTTACCCCATGCCAGGCATGGTCCTAAATGCTTTCCATGCAGAAAGTAGAGAGGTGACATTTGAGCTGGGTTTTTAGTGAATGAAAAGGACTTTGTAATTAGAGAGGGAAAAGGAAGGTGTTTGTGTGATTGTCTGGGGGGCAGGGGGGAGGTTGGGGGGCAGAGTGAAAGGACCTTCCATGTGGACGGCACTGGCTTTAGGACAAAAGAGCACAGGAAAGAGTGAGGACTCTTCAGACTCTCAGGTGGCGAGTACTATAGTTTGGCTAAAGCAGAGTATTGATGAGGAAAGTAGTTGGAACAAAGCTGAGAAGAGCCCTGAATGCCCAACGAAGGAGTCTGAACTTCATTCTGGGGAGCATTTGGGCACCGTGGAAGGTTTATTCATAGGAAAGTGATGTAGTAGTGCTGCTGTTCAGGAAGGCCAGGCCTCTAATCCAGGGGCAGGGGGAGCAGTGCCAAGAGGGACGAAAAAGAGATGTCACATGTGTCATGAAGGAAAAGTCAGCAGCTTATGGCCACTTATTGGAGAGAGAATTGGAAGTCAGTGATTGCTTCTTTCTGTTTTTATGCTGCTGTCACGTAGAAGAGGCCAGCGTGGTGTTAGGAATTTGGGAGAGCGGGCGAACCTGACATTGTCACGTATGTCCCAGGAACTAGATGGCCAAACCTTCCTTGGACCCCCAAATGGCCCATTACATGTGCTCGTTTTTAGAACCTCATGTGAGGTTCCTCCATTCTGTGGACTCTGGGTCATCAAAGAATGCCTGAGATTTGAATCTGGATTCTGACTCAGTACAGCGAATTTTATAGATTCCCTTCACGTGAGGTAGATTCGGCCCCCTCCTACCCTCTGATGGACTGTGGTTTTTGAAAAGCCCCTAAGGAAGTGATGAGGAACCATATTTAAAACCTCGGGTTTGCTTCTCTTTTGTTTTACCAGAATATATTGGTCACCATGTCCTGGGAAATGGAAAATTTTAAAACATAAATGTGGTAAGCCTTCATGTTCACCAATATCCATTCATTCTTTCACACGGGACATATTTCAGTACTTGTTCAGTATCCAGTATTGCACTGGACCTGGTGAGGGCTGCGTGTAAATATAACATGATCTCTGTCTTCAAAGCTTAGACTTTGGGTTGTACTTCTAGAAATGGCAATTTAGGTAATTCAGACCAACCTTATGCTCCTTTGGAGCTGTTTTTCCCCAGGAGGCATCTACTATTCTAGAAAAGATCACTGAGGGCCAAGAAGCTGGGCAGAGCTTTTAATAGCCTTGTAGGGCTAACAGGACAGAAACCAGAATACAAGACCAAGGAGGAGGAGCCCCGGTAAGCTTCTCCAGGCTTTAGGACCCCCCAGGTCTACAGCTTAGAAGTAAGGGTGAACCAGAAAGAGGCTTGAGCAGTCTCACCGGACTGAAGCCTAGCTTCAAATTATCTTAATCTCTAATTGGATTAGGGTGATCTAGGATAGTAGTTGCTAGAAGCAAATGTAAATCCTCTCTTGTGGAAGGTACTATCATCCTAGACCTAGCAGTTCCCACTCATCGTTTTGTATGTATAGTGCTTCTAAGAAAAACAATATACCCACAGGAGAGCCATGTAATGGTTTTCAGACAGACTTTAAATTAACTATGTTTAATACATTTATGAAATCAAATAATAGCAGAAAACTGGAAATTATAAAAAAGAATCAACTTAAAATGGATCAAAGATGTAACTGTAAGAACTTAAACTCTTAGAGGAAAGTAGGCATAAATCTTGGACCTTGGATTAGGTAACATTTCTTAGATATGACACCAAACACAAGCAGTAAAAGAAAAAAAATGCATAAATTGAACTTCATCAACATTACAAACTTATGTGCTTCAAAAGACACTGTCAAAGAGATTAAAGACAACCTATAGACTCAGAGAAAATATTTTCAAATCATATATCTGATAAGGATCTAGTATTCAGAATATATAAGGAACTCTTAGAACTCAACAACAAGAGGACAAACAACCCAATTTTGCAAAAGGTGAAAGGCTTGCATAGACATTTCTACAAAGAGGGTATGCGAATGGCCAATAAACAGAAGAAGATGCTCAACAGTGTTAATCATTAGGGAACTGCAAATCAAAACCACAGTGAGATACCACTTCATACCCACTGGGATGGCTGTCATTAAAGAAAAATAAGAAAAGCCCAAGTGTTGGCAAGGATATAGAGATATTGGAACCTTCACACATTGCTGGTGGGATTGTTCGATGGTGCAGATGCTGTGAAAAGCAATTTGGCAGTTCCTCAAAAATGTCAGCAAAATTTATGCGAAAACATAACGTGGAGTTACCCTGTGACCCAGCAGTTCTGTTTTCCTACAGATATACCCAAGAGAATCGAAGACAGGCTCACTGAAAAACTTATCCATGTATGTTCATAGTGGCATTATTCATAATCACCCCAAATGAAAACAGTCCAAGTATTCATCAGCTGATTAATGGATTAAAAAAATGTGGCATATCCACTCACTGGAATATTTCTCAGCCACAAAAAGGAAATAAGTGCTGATACCAGCATGAATGGACCTTGAAAACAATCTGCTAGGTGAAAGAAGTTAGCCACATATTGTGTGATTCCGTTTGATAGGAAGTATCCAAAATGGGCAAACCCAGAGAGACAGAAAGTAGATTAGTGGTTATCAAGAGCTGAGGGGAAAGGGTGGTGTTGTTGGGAGTGAATACTCACAGGTATGAGGTTTCTTTTTGGGGTGACGAAATGTTCTGGAATTAGATAGTGGTGATTATTGCACAACCTTGTGAATATCCTAAAAACCACTGAATCGTACATGTTATTTATTTTTTAATTGTGCACTTTAAAAAAATTGTATGGTATGTGAATTTTATCTCTATTTAAAAAAGGAAGACTCAAGCAGAAATTTTAGTGCTGAAAATATACTAAATAAAGAGCTCAATGTGTGGATTGAACGGATTAGACAAAGAGTTGTGAATTAGAGAAAGAATAAAGAATTAATGAACTGAAAGGTAGGTCAGAAAAAATAGATCTACTGAAGCTTAGAGAGGTAAAAGGATAGAAAATACAAAAAAGAGCATAGAAGATTTATGGGAAATGGCGAATGGGCCTAACATGCATAAACGTGAAGTTCCAGAAGAAAGGAGCAGAGAGAATGGGTAGAAACAATATTTGAAGAGATAATGATGGCTAATTGTCCAAACTAGAGAAAGATCTCGAGTTGCAGGTTGAAGAAGCATTAGGAACCCCATGTAGGATAAACAAAGAAAATTACATGTGGGCACATTATAGTAAAATTGCTAAAAACCATGACAGAAAAAATCTTAATCTTTAAGACAGCCAGAAGATAGAAAAAAAAGGCATATTACCTTCAAAGGAAAAACAGCAAGGTTGACAGCTGAGTCCTCAGCAGAAATAGTGAAAGACAGGAGACATTGGAATGAAAAGCTGAAAGAAATACCTTTCAAAAATGAAGGTGAACTAGACTTTTTCAGGCAAGAAAAAAATGAGGAGACTCTATCACCAGCAGTCCTGCACTAGAAGGAATATTAAACGGTATTTTTTATACAGAAAGAACATGATCCCAGATAGAAGCCTTGAGATGCAGGAAAAGGAACAGTGTCCACCTAAATGAATAGTGACTTAAAAAAAATATTAATTTCATATGAGGTGTTAAGCACATACAAAATTAATGAAAATGGCAGCAATAGAGTCTATCACTAGGTGAGGGTGGGGAAATAGGTTTAACAGTATTGTGCAAAAACGGTAAGAATATTAATTTATATTAGACTTTGGCAAGTCAAGCATATATATTGTAATTTAGTTAGGGTTACCGGTAGAGAAATAGCATCTCTACCAATCTAAGAGAGGAGGAAACTCAGTTAATGAGAAATGGCTCCAAAGAAGATAAGGACGATTCTGGTAAAGGCAAAACTATTGGGACAGGGAACACAGCGGTGGCTCCCAAGGGTTAAGGGTGGAAGAGAGTTTGTGGAGGGGGGGCAGCGTGAGAGAATTTTTTTTTTTTTTTTTTTTTACAGATTTTATCTATTTATTTGACAGAGAGAAACACAGTGAGAGAGAGAACACAGGCAGGGGGAGTGGGAGAGGGAGAAGCAGGCTTCCCGCCAAGCAGGGAGCCCGATGTGGGGCCCGATCCCAGGACCCTGGGATCACAACCTGAGCCGAAGGCAGACGCTTAATGACCGAGCCACCCGGGCGCCCCGAGAGAATTGTTTTGGTAGATGACGGAACTGTCCTGTGTCTTAATTATGGTCGATTTCACCAAACACACAGAATATGCCAAAAGAGTGACTTTCACTGAATTTTTAAAAATGGGAGCAAAAAAGAAGATAAAAAATCAGAGGAAAGGAGGCTACAGAGACGGGTAGAACAAATGGGATATAGCCGGTTGGTAGATTTGAATGTATCAGTAATTAATTATAAGGATACATTGACTCATGTAAAATTAAAAGGTAGATTGTCAAACAGATTTTAAATAAAACTGAAGTGTGTATTGCTTATAAGAGAAGACACATGACTTAAATATAAGCATATAGAAAGATTTAAAGCAGAATGATGGGAAAAGAAAGCTCGATAAGATCAGACCAAGTAGATTTTAATTAAAAAATTGTTATTAGAGATAAAGGGAGACATTTTAAAATAACTGGAGATTAGAGTTACCAGGAAGTAGAATATACTTAATAACATAACCTTAAAATACATTAAGTCAAAAACGGACAGAATTAAAAGAAGGCACAGACAAATCATCAACCCCAGTGGGAGATTTAATAATACACCTGTCTTGATGAATGATTAAACAATTAGACCAAAAACAATTCAGTAAAGATATAGAGAGATGAAAAACAGTTAAACTGCCTAAATGGCATCCATGGGCATGGTGCCTAACTGCAGACAGATACACATTCTTTTCCAGTGTACCTGGAGCATTTATAAAGCCTGAATCAAAGAGGAAAAATCAAAGCACTGAGGTGAAAAATCAGAGCTGGAGATTGGAAATTGCCAGTTTCCAAACTCTGGACGTTTTCCTTCTCACAGTTCAATGATTTTTCATCGGTAATGAGGTCCTGGCAAGAGGGAAGGTGCCCTCTTCCAAGAATATATTTTTTTTTTAACTGTGTGTGGACCAGGCCAGGGGGGAGTGGCAGTGTGGACGCAGTGCTGACAAAGACAAAAGGTTGCACACACCCCCTCCGTGTCAGAAGAGAGTTGTCCCCACCCAGGTCTCCACCCCAGCCCCAAGGAAGTGTGTTCTAGTCCTCCGCCAACAGAGAGCTCTACTTGTCTCCTAGGGTTGGCTTTAGGCAACTCTTGAGTCCAGCTCTGGCACCTGGAGTGTCAGGAAAATGGTCTGTCCACACTTGAACCTCGAGGAGCCTCTTCTCCTCGCTCGACAGTGGGATTCTAAGGCAACTCCAAAAGCACTAAAACTACACAGATCCTTCAATGAATTGGCTTTGCCGCGGGGTTCCTCTTTCTCAAAGTATTTAATCAGCGATTTTCCCAGTGCCCCAGGCATTTCCTGTACGGGTGCTGCTGACTTTTACTTCCTACCAGGCCGCCCTCCTCTCGGTGTTCACGCTGCCAACTCTCAGATGAGCTCTATTAACTCGTGTGCTTCCAGCCTTTCCCCAGCCATCTGGGAGCCACACCGGCATTCTTCCCATCCCCCAGCTCCTGGAATTCCTTATTGTGGGAGGGCATATGTTTGCAAGCACCTTATCATTCTGGCTTTCCTCTTTCCCTCCCTCCTTCTCGCCCAGTTCCAAGCCATTGATTGTTTTTTTCTCCAGCGTTCATTTTACAGTTGCTGAGAGATTTGTACTCTCATGTTGCCTGTTTGCCTTTGTGTCTTTTGTCCCCTGTGTCCTGGTCTATCCAGGGCACTACAGTTACCTAGACACCATTTCTAGGCCGTTGGTGTCTTGCATGGGAGATCTTCAGTATGACCTCAAGAAATGCTTTGGCACTTGAGATCAGAGCCCGAAGACATTATTACACTCCTGCTAACATCTTTATCCAGAAGAGTTAAAGATAGAAATGTGCCAAGAAAAGGATCACAGTGGTGATTTAAGAAATGAAGGCTCAGACTTGGTTGTCTCTTCCCTTTTAAGGGATGTTGCTTTCAGCTCATTTTCTTAGTATTAAAATGGGTCCCTCTCAGAGATGGAAGCAACGATAGAGGAACATTCAGGTTGTTACAAGACTGTGTTTTAGTCCGTGCCATCCAAGGTCCTGGGACAGCAGAGGGCCTTCGGCTTCTTCCTGGCCCCCCTAGTCCTGGCCCTGCCCCAGTCCAGTGGGATTCAGTCTTGTCTGAATTATGCGTTTCCATGGCAAGAGGTTCTGGTTCCTTGTACCAGAGCAGAGTGAGCACCCGCGGAGGGTAAGAGCTGAATCCACAGAGTTCACTGTCATGCCAGAGAATGCATTTTCCCCCAGGGCCACTGGCGTTACTGTGGTTATTAAGTCTGGCTAGTCATACATTTCGGAACTTCTGGAAAAGCCTTAAGGAAACGGCTTTCAGAAACAAGTGCCCTAGAGGAGAAAGCCCCTGGATTTCATTAAACCAGAACTTGGTAATGGGCAGTCTTTGACTTTTCTGACCTAGGCCATAGGGAGCTCCTACCTTTGGACATTTAATTTATGACCCCATTGAACGAAGTCCCAGTTGTGCAGTTGAGAAGGAGTTTTTCTGTTTAATCTTCCTGAAGGGATAGAAAGTAATTCTATCCTCCTTATTTTCCTTCTACATTACCTCCCTCCACTCCCACTTTCCTCCTTTCTGCTAAACACCTACTTCCCCCCCACCTTGGGAAAACTGCATATTTCTTAAGGAGTCAATGTTACTTTGGTTCTTACTGAAACTGAGGAGGAGAATGGATTGTGTAGCAGGGGGCATAAGGCAAAGCAAAGATTCTTCTTCCCTGTGGGTTGATAGAGCCCTTCCATCGGAGGGAGTTAGCTGCAGTCCTGCCTGGCGATTAGCTTCTGGGACCTTCCCAATTCCACCTAACACGCTCATGAACATATTGTGGGGGCACGGAAGGAGGAGCACAGTGTGGCAGAGAGAGCACTGAGTGGGTGTTAGAGAGGGCTGGACTCTAATATCATAATACCTAGCAGTTATTGAATATACTTGGTGCCACATTCTGTTTTAAAGACTTTACATGGATTATTATTTCATTATTACCCTATTTTGCAGATGTGGAAACTAAGGCATGGAGCAGTTAAATAATTTACCCAAGATCCTGTGATCAGGTAGTGGAAGCAGGATTCAAACCCTGCTCCATCGAGAGCCTACATGTCTTTTCACCCTCCTCCAGTACTGCAGGTGGTCCTAGGCAGGGTACCGAAGGGCTGTGTGACCCTGGAAAAGTCATTTCACCTTTTGGGGCTCATCCATGAACTGTGACCCAAGAGAGTTTATGTGGGCAACTTGTGATGGAGTTCCCACTTTGAATAATCTATATGCAGAAAAGGCAACTATGTTGTTTTATTCTCGTGGTTCGGTGAAAGCACAGTGTTTAAGTCTAAACTAAAATTTGATCTAATTGATTCAACAACAGATTACTTCATGGTTCCTGTGCACAAAGCAGTGGGCTGGGCACCATGGGAGACAGAAAGGGGCTTTAAAAGTTATAATCTGGGGCGCCTGGATGGCTCAGTCAGTTAAGTGTCTGCCTTTGGCTCAGGTCATGATGTCAGGGTCCTGGGATCAAGTCCTGCATCGGGCTCCCTGCTCCCTGGGGAGTGGGCTTCTCCCTCTGCCCCTCCTCCCACTCGTTCTCTCAATCTCTCTCTCAAATAATAAATAAATAAAATAAAAGTTATAATCTGTTTGTTCTGTTGTTTAGGCTAAGTAATTCAGATAATTAAACAAGAATCTAATTGAGAAACCAGTTGTGTTAGAGGTGAATTCTGAGACAGATATTTTGGAACTCAGACTGTATCCGGTTTCGGACATTTTCTTTTAAGTTATGACTCCTTGTCACCGGGAGCGCTTAACTACACCCGTTCACTTCTGAGTGAAGGAGCTACTGGTGAGATTAGTTTTTACAGTGCTGACAAACTCAAGAGAGTCTTTAAAAGTGGAATGTGCCTGCTTGGGGAGTCGCTTATACTGAAGCAATGTCATTATAATCTGGAATATCTATCCTCACTTAGGCAAATTCAAAGAAAAAGGGATATGTCATAGAATACCTAGGTTTTTTTGAAGTCAGGTTTCTGTTTCTGGCACGCTAGGTTCACCATCTAACTTGCTCTGGGGTCAGGTTAAAGTGCGGAATCCTCTTGGCTGAAATAGGAAAAAAAAATTTGATCTCAAATAGAAAACTAGCTTAAGACATTCCTTTTCTAGTAAGGCCTTTGAGACTGAAAGAGTTGTGTTCTAATAGGCTCGGACATCAGGGTAATGTCCATCTTTCTCAGTGGCCTGTGAATGTTAAACTCTTCTGTGTACTGCCTTATTCCCAGTCCAACCACAAGTGCTTGACACATAATAGGCGTTCTGTAAATATTTGCCAACAGACTCCTTGCTCACTCTTTGAAATCCAGCATTTCCCTCTGGCCAAGATCTAGGAGTTGAACCTGCTTCCAAACATCCGATCCCCCACCTTGAGAAGGCAAGTCATTTAGCGTCTGTCTTAGTTGGTGGGCTCTAGTCCCTAGCCCCCTATTTTCTTTATGAATTCCACAACTTCAGCGTACCCGGTCTTTTTAAACCTGCGCATAAAGACTCATTAATGGGTTGTAAAATGAACCTAGTGAGTTATGACTAACATTAAAAAAAGAGAGAAGAGAAGAGAAAAGAATAGGAAATAGCAGAATGCACTGAGCCTAATAAGTACTTTTACTGTAGACACACCATAATATACCAGATTGCAGTTTTAAAAATGTGCATTTTGAAATCCCGGTCTCCCCTGTCTTTAGAAGGTAAAAGCACTTTAGGTGGACCTCTCATGGCAGCTCCCAGCCTACCTCTCTATAAAAGTTTTGCAATTCAGTATATTTGTGTTTTGTCACTAGCTTGGGCTCCCCAGAGAATGAAGTCGTAACTGCAGCACAGCCTCGCTAGAGCCGTCGCGCGGCACTCCAATGCGTGCCCACTGACTGGAGAGAGTCCCTCTGTATATACGTGAGTGTGGCTTATGGGACATCTAGAAGTTGTGTCTGAGCTCTGACCTGCAGGATCGCCATCCTCGCACCCCTCGCGACCTCTGATGGGCCGAGGTGGGCTGGGGAAGGGCCAGACACGGTGTCGGCCATCCCCGAGCACCGGCCCTGCCGCCAAACGCCCACTCCTTTTCCTCCTGTCCTCCCCACCAAAAAGCATTGCAGGCAAAGCTCCAGCTCATGAAACGGGGCCTCTCTGAAGTGCCGAACGAGTGTCCCTGCAGCTGTCACTCTACATCTGGTGGCGCTTCTCCTGCCAGAGCTTCATAGAGGCTTCGCGTCCCTTTCCTCAGAAACTTGTACATGTAAATTCAATTTTATTTTTAAAATTTTATTTATGTATTAGACAGAGAGGGAGAGAGAGCACAAGCAGGGGGAGCAGCAGGCTCAGGGAGAGAGAAGCAGACTCCCCACCGGTCAGGGAGACCGACGTGGGGCTCGATCCCAGGACCCCAGGACCGTGACCTGAGCTAAAGGCAGACGCCCAACTGACTAAGCCACCCAGGCACCCCGTAAATTCAATTTTCAACTGGATTTTTTAACAGTTGGTCTCAGGAGTGTCTTCGGGGCTGGGGGGGTGCTAGCGCTGGTGGATGGAGGTACATGCCCTTGAAAATTGGATTCTTTTTTGGAAAACTGCTGGCACGGGCTCATCGGCAGGGAACTAAATGACCCACTGTTTCTACCTGCTGACAGGCTAAGCCTTGGGACGGCGCTGAGATGAGCTCTCACCACATGGCCGAGGCGTGCCTTCCTCTCTTCTTCCTTTCATACAGACGGGGTAATTTTGTGCCTGTCAAATAATACGGCTTTGTAGTACAAATGCTCGTAAACAGCAGCCCACCCACCCCACTAGTGCTGAGCAGAATCACTAGAGGATAAGTTAAAAGGTGATCTCCCTGATGAAGGCTGGCTTTAAAACCCTTTCGTAATCCAGTTCTTTGGGAAATGCTGATAGACGAACCCATCCGAACTCAGGAGATGAGCCATCCAGAAAAGAGGGGCAGCCCAGTACCCGGCGGCCCAGACCACGCGGCCTCTTGCCGCGTTGCATGTCGGCTGCTCTGGCCTCTATCTGCGGGAGGAGGCTTTGGCAGGTTATGGTCTGGGGGAAACGAGGCTGTGCGTTTTCATTTCTGTTGTCCAGTGCTGCTCTCTGTTGGGAAAGGAGGATTCCCTGCCCATTTTGTAAACGCACAGCTGGCAGGAGCTGCAGCAATCTCACTGCCTTCGGAGCAGGCCCGCCCCTGCGGCCAGTGGAGTGCCCCCCACCCCCCACTCCCCTACCCTCACGTCCCCCCTTCCCCCCCACCCCCAGGAAACACACTCTGGCCACACAGTTGTGGTGAGCTTCAAAATAAAAGATCCCCGCCTATCCCAGAGACCCGGCATTGTTCACTGTGCCACATCTCTATTCTAAATTTAGGCATCTTTTTTTTTTTCCAGGCAAAGATTACTATGCAAACATTTAAGAGAAAAACTTTGCCCAAAGTAATTTTTTCCCTCGACTTCTATTTGGTTTCCTGCAATGTTTAGATGACTCATTCTCTTCCAAGAAATTTTAAAGAAAAGAGATGCAGGCTGTGTGATAGCGCACAAAGACTGCTCTGTAAATTCTTTTTCTTCCCTGCCTAGAAAACCCATTGCATTTTTTTTTTAACAGGGAATGGAAAGGCCCTGCAGACTTCATTGTCATGTACTCGGCCTCATCAGGTTTTGTTGTTCCAGGGATTAAATGTCCCTTTTGTCTTTGGGTGGGGCCCCCTTGTAGCTTCCCAGCTCCGAAAGCCCTTCCTGGCTTGCCCCCGGAGGCGCACAGTTAAGGTTTCTGAAACAGAGAATGGTGGCCTTTTAGCATCCGTGCGAGGAGAAGGAGGCACTGGCCATTTCCTGCCTCTCTCCTGGTGGCAGCGTTGTTCCTGTTTGCTGGGGGCTTCGTGGGGCCACGGTGGCTGGGGGAGCCTCACGTGTGTTCCCGGCCCAGCCCTCAGCCACAGGGAGCCGTAAGTCAGAATCGCTTCAGCAGCTTGTTCAAATAAACAGGGATAATAGTTGAGTCGGTCCTTTTCCAGCTAATCGGTACACGAAAGGAAACATCTGCCTGGGCTTAATTGCTTTTTTATTGGTTATGCTTTTTCTCCTCCTCCCTTCCCTTCCCCCCTCCTCCTGTGGCTAAGTTGTTTAAGTCCTGGGTAAGCAACAGGGTAGAGGAATGGAAGGCTTCTCCCAGAACCGCCGCCATTTAAACACAAGGAGGTGGTAAGGGAGGATGGGAGGCTGGCAGGGCAGTTGACCTGGAGGTGGGAGGGTAGGGCGTTCAGAGGGCAGGGCATTTGGAAGTGATACTCGTGGTCACTTCCTGGCCTCGTTGCTGACTCTGGGGCTGGCTGATGAGTCATTTTGCCTCACTTCACCTCCTTGGATCTCTGCTGCTTCAGTGGAGCTCAGCTCTCCTCCTGATGGGAAGGAGAGGCTGGTATGTGAGATTCTAGATGAAAGGCATCTTGTGGCTCTTCCAGTGGTTGAGGGCGTTGAATGAGAGACGTTTGGGAATGGTAAATTTAAGCCTGGCAAGCTACCCTGAAGCCATCCATTTTGTAGAGCACCTCGGTCCCCGAGGAGAACTTGCTCATTATCTTCTGCTTTAGGAAGTGAAGCCAACCAACCATACACAGAAGCGGGTGGTGGTTGCATCTAATATGGTATGGACTCAAGAAGCCAGGCAAAATATCATGAAGGATCCTAGAATGGCAGAGGTTAGGCGGGGCCTTAGGAATGGGTTAGCCTTTCATTTTATGGAAAAGAAAACAGAGGCCCAGAGAGAAGAATCGCATTATTCAAAGTTATCTTCTTGATGGTGGAGGAGCCAGGAATAGGAGACTCTTGTGATTGCTTCTTCAAGGCTCCTCCCGCCCACTTCCACACCACCAGGTGTAAAAAAGTCTGTCTCCGCGCAACAAAGGTCACACAGATGTTGTGTTCCATAATTAATTCCTGAACAGAAAAATGCAAAGCATTGAAGAGTCACGAGAATGCCTGAGGAACATGTAAAAAAAGTGAAAGTTCGGGCTCACTACAGTCAAAGGACCGCAGATCACAAGAGCGTACCTGCCAATCATCAAGAGAAAAAGTGAAGTGACATGCTTCTAGGCTTCTGGTGGTATTTTTCATTGGTACGGTTTTTCTCAAGGGCAGTTTAATGGCATAAATGAATAGTCTTTGACTCAGCTATGTGACTTCTGAGAGAAAATGGTGAAAGGTGTGTGCATAGGTGATGCACCAAATAACTTAATAGAGCTTTTTTTTTAAAAGATTTTATTTATTTATTTGACAGAGAGAGAGAGAGATCACAAGTAGGCAGAGAGGCAGGCAGAGAGAGAGGGGGAAGCAGGCTCCCTGCTGAGCAGAGAGCCCAATGAGGGGCTCAATTCCAGGACCCTGAGACCATGACCTGAGCCAAAGGCACAGGCTTTAACCCACTGAGCCACCCAGGTGCCCCAATAGAGCGTGTTTTATCATAAAAATTTGTAAGCAAAGTGGATGTCCAAGAATAGGAGCTACAGCAATATCATCTTTCATAATGTTCTAGAAGAATAATATGGAGGGAACTGTTCACAAACATTTGTTTAAGTGAGTAAGTTACAGTGTGTATAATGCAACCTCGATTTCATGAAAATCATATGGAAAAAACTAGAAAAACAGATAAAGTCTCAAGTGGTGATTTCTTAGTGGTAGGAATTAAAAGTTACTTTTCGTTTTTGGATGTTTTCTTGGGTTTTGGTTGTTTTGTTTTTCTTTTTCCAGTTTTCTTATTAATTACAATAAACATATTCCTTTTATAATTGGAAAAAAATGGTTTTAAAGTCCTACATCTTGAATAAAGCAAGATTGCAAATGATTATGTTTCTGACATGCGAGACCTCTTTCTTTCTTCCCCTGGGAATGGAGCCACACCAGGGGTAGTATTCTACCTTCTGTTAGAAGGGCATTGTTGGTATCTGATTGGTAGGAAAGAACTAGAAGGAGCTGGCAGAAGATAAAAAGAGGGCTTCCCCTCTCGATGACCCAATGATGCCAGTTTTATCCCCTGCTCTCTTGGGCTCGGCATAAGACGCTCGGTACAGAAGGCATGGCTCTTTTCTCTTTCCTGCTTCTTCATCCTTCTTTATTTCTACTATTGCGTCTGTGTGGTTAGATGCCAGCCCTGGGTGATAGCTGCAAAGAATCCGAGAGCCACTACTGCATAGGATTGACAGGTCGGAGACCCCTTCACATGTGTTATCTGAATCTGGTAACATTAGCTAATCTCCAAAGCAGTTATTACTGGGGTACCACTGCCCTGGGAGTTTGGGGCAGAAATAAGTAAGACGTATACCTCCTTCCTGCTTGGAGGTTCCTATTTGGTGAGGTACTTTGGAGTCCTTGGATGTTTATGTTCTTCTTTCCATGGCGTCCTATTTCACATCTGACTTTCCTCCACAATTCTCAAGAAGGCTCAAGTGTCCGAGAAGGCTTACTCCACCTAACAACAGTTGCTAGGTAGGATGTGGCTTTCAAGCGGGCTCTTAGGGGACCAGTTGAAAAATCAAAGCCTACATCCATTTGCCCTCCACACGATTGCCTCAGCTAGGCTATAGAAGGGGCACATTTCATTTTATTAAAACTCTTTGAGTAATCTGACCATAATTGGGTCTGATCGGAGTGGTTATCTGATTTGCTGGATTAAATAATGGGCCTTAATTGAGTCTGTGTTAGTTGTAGAGCCAGTGCTGCTCTTGCCTTCGTATCCCCCTCCTCCCCCCTTTTGGTTCCCAATTAACCTCCATTCCTCTTTCCTTGCAGAGTAAAGAAGTCGGCCAACAGCTCCAAGATGATCTGATGAAGGTCCTGAACGAGCTCTACTCCGTAAGTCAGACGGTGCCTGGCCCTTTAACAAGTAGGGGGAAGCAGCATCTGGAAGCCTGTGGCCGCGGTCCCATCAGCGGCAGCACGGAGCCGAGCTTGAGAACGGTGCATGGTCCCCATTGGGGGTGACTCCACCCATTTCTTTTCCTCACGCTCTTGTTTTCAAATCTCAACAAGCCCAAAATTCTCCAAATGAGATCCCTCCCCAGCTGTGCAAACTAACTCTGGTCTTGTCAGGGTGTAATCGCTGGAGACCTGCCAAGGCCTTCATCGGCACAACTGGCCCCCATTAGCAGCAAATCAGGGACCCCAAAGCTAATGGCGAGGAACAGAGCCTGCGTCGAACCATTAGTATGTGCCTGCCGGGAAGGACTTCATGTTCAGGGTCGCGCATCAGTTCCTGGCTCTATCTTCGGCTTTGCCACGAGAGCGGGTGCCCTCGAGGGCAGCACGGGGTCGGAAATGTCCCTGATCGGAGGGGCCGATTCAGGCAGAGAGAGCCGGGCATCGACTCCATGGGTTTTTAAAAGGCCGAACCTCAGCGAGGAGGCGGGCTTCGGGTTTGGAGAAGAAAATACAGTCTGTTTTGAAATGGCTGGTGCTTTAGGCACGTGATGCCCGTGGCTGATGCGTGTTTCTTCGCGCGCTGGAGGGAGGTGGTGGTGGTGTTTCTCTGCCCAGCCAGGTTTTGTTCATTATAATTAAAGCACATATGCACATCAAGGAAATTCCTGCTGCCATACAGGGAATATTTCAGTTGTGTAGCTAAAGCCTTTCAGGGCCCCCGTCTTCAGCGGGGCCGTGCCCGGCCTTTGTGTCATTGTCTAGGGTCGCCCCATCCTGTTCTGGAGGTGAAATTGATCTCCTGTGTTTACTTGTTTATTCATTGTGTTTCCTCCCTTCCTTTCTTTCTTCCTTCTTTCCTTCCTTCCTTCCTCTCTCTCTCTCTTCCTTTCTTTCTTCACAGGAAGACAGGCAGTGGTGACATGCATCACAGGCATTTGGGATCAGAGATTTCCATGTTCTTGATCCAAAAGCCTAGGTGTGGCTCTTTTGTCATGGCAACTGTTGGGCAAGTAAATAGGGTAGAGTACTCATCAGACTGGTCTCCAGTGACACTCAGTTTGTTTGGACTTTCTGCTGTGTGACTCTTCTGCTCTGAAGCCAAGTAGATAGATGGTACTCTTTGGTTCAACTCCCAACTTGTCATCTCTTTCAAGTGCAGTTAAGGCTTTTTATAAAAATAGAAGCATGTTGATATGAACCATTTACAGACTAGATGCGTTTTCCTGAGCCCTGTTGTCTTTTTAATGTTTTACGTCTGCACTTTATTTTTAGAGCATCTTCTAGGCACCAAGAAGAGCTCTTACTCCCTTTTCTTGGCAAAGAACTCACCAAGATAGAATATGACACATGAAGTCATTATATGAATCCTTTTATTTTCTCATAAGCGTCATGGGCCTCTGCTGTTTGCTCTTTCTGGGGAGGAGTGGGATGGATTGCCAGTAAACCC
Organism: Potos flavus; assembly: GCA_028534135.1. Taxonomy (NCBI): domain Eukaryota; kingdom Metazoa; phylum Chordata; class Mammalia; order Carnivora; family Procyonidae; genus Potos; species Potos flavus. Next base: position 38,151,777 of record CM052893.1, read on the forward strand.
CAAATCAGCTCAAACCCCTCAAACTTCTGCAATGGGACTAGAGGTAGCAAAGAAAGAATGGTGCCTAGGGGTCTGTTAGCTTTGCTCCGTGTCTGAGATCTCCTGATATGCTGTGATTTTTAAAAAATAAATAAGTGAAAGGGTAGAGTTCCTGCAGGAATGAGGAAGAAAACTGTGGAACTTGCTGCTCTGGCTTGAAAAGGGCTGAACTGGTGAGTCGGACCGTGATCTTCAGGCGGTCCAACGTCGGCCAGTACCTCTGTGTTGACACAGAGCGTGAAATCTTCCTGCTGGCGTGCAGACTGAGAATTGGCTGGGCATGGAGTCCCCTGCCAGGAGGTGAAGGGGTATACCCTCTTTTTATTTTTATTTTTGTTTTATTTTATTGTCGTGTAGTTGACGCACAGTGTTACCATGGTTTCAGGCATGCAACATAGTGATTTAACAAGTCTCTACGTTAGGCAGCGCTCACGAGTGCGCCTACCATTCGCCCCCATACAATGCTGTTGTGATACCATTGAGTATATTCCCTATGCTCGATCTTTTATCCGTGGATACACACTCGTTTAATTTGTCCAAGGCCAAAATACAAATTTGACCCAGGTCTCCATATACGTCGTGTACTGGTATCTCCAGTCACACTTCCTAAAATATCCGACGGTAGTTAAGGGTCAAGTGAGTTTGGAGATTCTGTAGGCCATTAGAAAGGTCGGAGGATAGAATTGAGTTGTTTCTTCTGTAGGGTGAGATGAGTGTAGGGCCGGCCTCAGTAAGGCACCATGGTATTAGGGTAGCTGACTGTCCCGGTTTGCCTAGAACTGTATGGTTTTGGGGGCAAGAGACTTTTGAGTGCTACACCTAGGAAAGCCCTTTGGTAAGCGGGGACAGTTGGTCACTCTACTTTTGGCAGTGGTTTCATCAAGTAGGAACTTGGCACTATTATATAATAGTGGCTTTGGGAAGCTACTTGCCGAACGTTCTCCTCTCTCTCAGAGGAGTTAAGAAGAGAACAAGGGAGACTTTTTTATAAGGAGCTTTCACCTTATTTGCTTTTTGGGAAGGCGAGAGGGCCTCTTGCTTCAGTGACCCCATGGGCAATAGACGTTATTGGTGGGCCATGGGATGAAGGAAACCACGGATATAGGGAACCTACCATGTTCAGTGCTCCCCTTAGCTTGTATCTCCCCTAATGCTCAAACTATTTCTTTTTGGGAGACTGATTACCCAAGGGTTGATAATTTAACTTTTTATATTGTTAACTTTTTTTGATTAATTTACTTTTGAATCTTGATGATCCGAGGGGCAGAGTCTCGGTGTTTCCAAATAAAGATGCCTTTGGGCAGGAGGCCCAGACTCATACCATAAGTGGCCAGCTGCCTCTCTGTACCTTCCTCTTTTCTGCCTGAAGGACCTTTGATTTTCCTGACTTGGCATTCTGTGCCAGGGGCTGCTTCCCACAGCTGCCGTTCAGAGAGCCACCCTGGTGAGCATTCTCCATGTGTGTTTCTCCCCGTATTGAGCTGGCTAGTCGGTAGGCTATGGCGTAAGTGGTTTTCATTTTCCATCTCGTGACCCAGGGATGCCTTTGAGGTTGGAGCACACTGCTTCCTGAAGAACTCTGAAATTCTCTGCCTCAGTTGTACTCAGAGTTTGTATCTGAAAAAGCCCAGCAAGTACCCACAGGGAGAAGGGTCTGTGGGGGCACAGAAGCCACATGGTTGGCTAAGTAGGAAGAGTCAAGTGAGCCCTAGAATTGAGAAAGGAAGAAGGGGTGTTGCAATGCTGGGGTGTGGTTGCCCTAGAAGTTTTACGCTTCCGTACTCCCCTGGATATATGGCTCCCCGATTTGGTACAGCAGCTGTCTGCTGGCCGAGCTGCTGCAGACTGGTATTTAGCACCCACCCCCTTGAAACAGTGTCCGTGAACAGTCCCCCAGCTCTGCTTGCCTGTTTGTCTCCAGCACTAGGCACTAGGGATTCAAAGACAAATACGAGATGTCCCTGAACTCAAGGTATTTAGTTTTAACAGAAGAGACAGAGAAGTAAAGCAGCAAGTAAAGTATGAGATGATAATATTTCCATGTCTTCCCAGAGGAAGGGCGTGAAGTCAATCTCCTTAGAGAGAGATTTGAATTGAATCTTGATTGCCAAGAGCTCTTTTATTGTTCCCCAAATATTCCTTTTTGGTTATATTCTGTTCTTGTTTCATGATACGATATCTTTTCGTTTTTCATTGACCTCTCTGGGGATATTATTGATTGCTTTTGAAGTTTTCTTCTTTCTGTATACTTTCCGTTCCCTCTAAATTGCTTATTTTGGTCTTGGCCTTTCATATGAGATATTTTCCTTAAATATTTGGTACTCCTTAGCTGCCTTTTCATATTTTAAAGTGAGGCATTGAAAAGCCGGTTGAAAGCTCTATGCCATCTGTGGTCTTTACTGTAGGGTGATCTGACTGGTGTTTCCTTGGGGAAGCCCTGATATCACTATTTCTAGGTTTTTTATCTTGAACAGTCAGATTCCCCAGACAAGGCTCTTTTGACTTCCTGCCTGTGTCTGGGGCCTGAGTTGTGTAAGAGGCCAGGGCCATCACAACATTCAGTCTAGAATTTTCTGTTGATCTTCCTATTTTAAGTTCGGTACCCCTATTCTCAGCTGAGCCCGGTATCCCCAATCCGTAGGCCCTCTATAAGAGAATGTGCCTCTAGTCCTCCCTGGAGGGGGAGGGGGTGGGATCTGGTAGTCCCACAATTCTAGGCTTTCAGTAGTCACTCCTATTTTAGCTCCACCTTCATCCCACTGCCACCAGTTCCTCTTAGGGCTTCTGGGATGTAAGTCTGCTTGCTTCTTGGCTCTGCCTTCTTTTGGTTTAGGATTTGGTAGATCATTTACTACTTGCCTCCCTGCTTTTTATGTGCTGCTTTCATTCTTTTTATTTTCCCTAGTTTATATCTAAGAAATAATAATAAAAACTTTTCTGTTATTTTAGTGTGGCTTGGGGAGAGAGCAGGGCTAATGGCATGAATTAAGATTTCGTTTTTTGAAGTAAAGTGAATTCTCTTTTTGGAACTGAGAATTTAGACTTCTGAGTTTTCCCCCTAGTTTATATTTGCCCCCCCCATATATATACACACACATACATATATACGTATGTGTGTATATTTCTCCAAGTTCTGTCTTGACTTCCCTATTTCTCCAGTTGTTTCGACATCACTTATTTAAGCTTTGACCTCTGGATACCTCAGTTTTTCCTTGAGTTGAAGGATACTAGCTATACTTCTTCCATATTTCTACAAAAGAGAGATTTGGTGTCATTAAGTCATTTGGGCAACCACATTGATTGTAAAATTATCAACTGTGGACAAGACACATTTCCCAACTGTGGAGAAGAGAAGAAAACACAAAAGAAGAAGTGGTGCTTACCCTTAGGAATTCATAGTTTCTTAGACTAGTGTTTTACTCTTTTAAAGAGAGTTCTTTAGCGGAAAGGAGCAATATAAATCACTAATTTTTAGCATTTCATTGTGGTATTCTTGGCATTATTCCTTTGAGTCCTTTTTGGTCTCTTATTCATTCATAGTGTTTCTTTATCTACCATGCATCATCATGAAATGGAAAATCACTTTCTTAAAAATTATTCATTTTTATAACTATTCATTCAAGCTTTTGAATCATATTCAGGTAAAAAGAAAGAAAGAAAGAAAAAGTGGTCTCCTGAATACCCTTCTTCAGCCTGGATATCACATGCCTCTTCCTCACTTCTTAGTCACCCTGGAATCTGGAGGACTATTCGAATTACTTAGAAAGGTTTTTAATGCTACCAGTTATTAAATATCATTTCTCCAGTGTAGAGAATGTACAGAGTTGATCTTATACTTACGGAAAATGATGTCAGGTTGAAAATAAGGTGAAACTGATTTAAAAAGTTCTGTATCCAAAATGAGATGTTTAAACTCTAACGAATTTTGATTTTGTCGATGTCCCAATATTCATTCTTTCCACCACCTCTCGCTGATCCTAAGGGATTAGTACCCCATAAGGTCCCTCCAGGATTTCTCAACCTCGGCACCGTGGATGTTTTGGGCAGACAGCTTTGCGGTGGGGGTATCCGGTACCCTGGGTGGTTGGCAGCCTCCCTGGCTTCTGTCCACCAGATGCCAGTAGCAAGCTCCCAAGTTGTGACGGTCAAAAATGTCTCCAGCTTAGCCCCCCGCTTAGGACCACGGCTCTAACATGAAGCCATTAAATAAAACCAGCTCCTCTTTTTAAACCGGTCCCGACTCACCCTAACCTTTCCTCCCAGCTAACCCAGCTCTGGTCCTATTCGGAGGAAGACACTGGTGCCTAGTGGCTCAGAATGTGGACTTTATGGTCTGACACACCTGACTCTGCTGTGTATGAGCAGTGTGACACTGGGGGGGAATAGTTTAATCTCTTTGAGCCTCAGTTTCCCCATCTTTAAAAGTGGAGATAATCACATGTCTTTTATAGAGGAGTTGTGAGGGTTCAACGAGGCGACTCGCATAAAGTCTCTGACACACAGCACGTACCAAGTAAGCGGTAGAGATTATTATCAATATTATGTCCTTACTCCCCTCTGTTGTTTGCTCTGCACCCTGCCCCTCACACGTGCCCCCAACTCCCACGCTCTTTCTCCCTCTCAGAGAGATCGCATGGCATCAAAATGTCAGCACTCTCGAACTAGAGCTCGCTTAGTTGTAATCGGCATTTTTAATTCCCAGATGGAAGCCAGAGGCTCCCTGTGTAGAAACAGAGAGCTCGGGCAGGGCCGATTGGGCTCCTTGTGGCTGGAAGTATGTTTGGGAGGAAGCACGCACAGGTTCCAGGCTTCCCGGCCTCCTCAGTAAGAAAAGAGATTGGACCCCCCAGACAGTGGCTTTGGTGGGAAATTTGAAAATTGTCTTTTTCTCCTTTAACACTACTTCCTCCCTATAGCAACTCTAGTTTCACCTGATGTGGGTTTTATTCCTTCTTAGGCTCGTACCTGAATTGTTGTGTGGGTTAACAGTCTTCGTAGGGTTGTTTTCTCAATCCCAAGGTTGCTGTAAGGACAAAATGAGAAAATGCATGCCAAGCATATACTACCTGCTCAAGAAACGAGAGCTACCACTGTTCCTGCCACTGCCGTTCTAGTTAGCTCCCGTGAGAGAGGGTGTTGGGTCCACGTGAAGTGGGCCAGACGGACTCCTAGAATGCAGGCCAGTAGAAGGAGCTTTTGGAGCCTTTCTTCTTCCCCGTTTTGTATCTGAAAGGTCCAAAAAGTATTGACTACTCCGCAGGCAGTGCTGGCCTCCTCAGGGTCCCTAACCTACCCCAGAAGGGCTTTGCTGTCAGGATCCTAGCGGTGGTAACGTATCCTGTGTACTTGACGTTGTGAGCTGGCTAAACGATAGAAATTACTTAGCCGATAAAAGAGAGTCATGATTACAAGTGTTGATAAATAGAAGTAAATAATACACAATCGAAGACGTGAAGTCGTTTGAATAATAAGACATATTGGCTCCGTTCAAATGCTGCTTTCCTGTGCTTTGGGGTGGTCTTTAATATGCAGTGTTGGCTGAACCGAACACTTAAACGTTTTCCCTTAAGGGCACGAGGATATTGCTTCCTGTGGGACAGGCCCGGCTGAATCTGGTAGTCTGTAAAGCGGAGAACTGACCCTATTGGCTTGACCTCTGGGGGCGGGGGCGGGGGTGTCTTGCAGGTCATGAAGACCTATCACATGTACAATGCCGACAGCATCAGTGCTCAGAGCAAGCTAAAGGAGGCAGAGAAGCAGGAGGAGAAGCAATTTGGAAAATCGGTAAAGCAGGAAGACCGGCAGACCCCACGCTCCCCTGACTCGTCGTCCAATGTCCGCATTGAAGAGAAGCACGTCCGGAGGAGCTCAGTGAAGAAGATTGAGAAGATGAAGGAGAAGGTGTGTATGCTTAAGCAACTGTAGGGGCTGGGGAGGAACACTGTGGAAGTCAGGACTGATAGTTTTCCAGTAGATGCTATGAAGAGGGAACAAAGAAACTCATTCCTTTAGTGCCTAATGGCCAAAAGTGAGTCCTTGCTATCTGCTCTGGAGGAAATTGTAGGTACCGGAAGAACTTGGGCGTGGGGGCTCCAAGTTTTTTGCCTGTAGCAGATTCATAGGGATTAGTAGAAACCTTTCCCAAGCCTGGGAGAGGGACCGCAGACCTAGGGCTTGGCTTCAGACGTCCCATATTCAGGGGCAGATGTAGGGACACCTTCTTCCGTGTGGCGGTACAAGGATGGAGAACAGTGTTTGCAGATAGAACCCAAGTGGGACATGCATCTAAAGTAGGGAGCCTCATTAACCTTTCCTGGATTGATCTACATTTTGCCCTTGAATCTCATTAAACAGAATTAGAACCCAATTTAAGGCAGACGCGCACAGGGAGTAGCCGCACAATTGTGGTTCTCGAATGTACTGTACTCTCATCTTTTAGAGCACAATCTCCCCTTTAAAAAAAAAAGTAGAATTGAACTTTTGTTCCCTTTTCAGCGCCAAGCCAAGTACACAGAGAATAAGTTGAAGGCCATTAAAGCCCGGAATGAGTACTTACTGGCTCTGGAGGCAACCAATGCGTCTGTCTTCAAGTACTACATCCACGACCTGTCTGACCTTATTGATGTAAGTGCTTAAAGCTGGGGGCTCAAGGGCACCTTTTTCCTGGTTTTGGAGAACTGGTCAGGTGTCACCCGGTTCTGTTGCTCGGCGTCTTGGAGCATTTTGAGAAGAATTATGAAGACAGTAGCCATCGTCCGTTAGGGGCTTGCCATGTACCGGGCAGAAGGTGAAGCCCTTTATACTTTACCTTATTCGGTTCTTACTACAATCCTGGGAGGAAGGCACTCTTATCTCCATTTTTGCAGTTTAAAATTCCGAGTTGAGATGAGTTTACCCAGAGTCAGCTAATAAGTGACAGAGGCAATCGGTCCCTAGGTCCGATTACTAAACTCATGCTCGTAACCAACAGTGCACTTCTGTCTCTCAGGAGGTACTCCCTTAGATCGGCTGCTTGCACATAGGAGTGAGTGGCAAGAGCTAAAGAGTTAGAGGGCCATACCTTATATTTAGATAGTACCTGACGTCTCTCAGTATTACTTCATTTGACTGTCCTATCGCCCTCTGGATTAGTGTTACTGTCTCCAATTGGAAGATTAGGGATCTAGGGCTCAAGAAGGTTACCTGCCCTCAGTTACACTGCACTTGAGGGTCCTGGTCAGTAAGGTAGCTAGATGCCCTTGACCTATGGCCCGCGCTTTCTGACCTGTGGCACAAAGACGATGAGAGAAGCAGGTGAGTAGGCACGTGTGTTTTGCATGGATTAGGCATAAGGGATATGCTTTTTGTTTTTGCCTTATGGGTCAACCTTGGCCTTGTGTCTCCTGCTGCTTTTCTTCAGACTTTATAGTTGAGTCTTATAGACTCCTACCCAGTCCAGTTCCTGAGCCAGCCCTGACTATAGCTGCATGAATACACCTTTCCCTCTAGTCTTCAAAGTGGGGTGCCGGGAGCCAGCCAACTTGGGTGTACCCAGGCTGGTCTCCTCTCTGAGGCCTGATATTTGCCTCTAGCTGTCCGCGGGTAGCCACTGGGCTTGACAAGCTTCTGGCCAGACCTGGCACACTTGCCTGACTTGGTTTCTCAGTGAGTGAACCTGCCACGCTTCGCATCAGCATTTGGGGTCTGGTCTAAGATTCAGGTCCTCTGGGGCTTGGCACTGACCTGTTTTGGAACTCTGTGGTGCTATCCTCTCCCCCACCTGTCCGTCAAACAGAGGAATTGGACTCGATCTTTGTACTGAAATCTGGCTTCACGTGCTTGGGGAACTTTTCTAAACTAAACTTTTCTAAACTTTTCTCCAGCCAGGGATTTTTGATTTGCTAGATTTCAGCCTCTTCATGCCCTGGGTGTCATGGTCCCACCAGGTAAGGGGAGCCCTGAGGCCTGTTTCAGGCACCACTTTCTTCTCTTTGCTTGTTGATGCCAATCTCAACACTGTCCTTCAGTGGAGGTCAGAGCCCTAAACAGGATCCTTTCTCCTTGTGAGGGGAATGGCTCTTCACTGTTGGGAGAGACGCCTGTTCTCAGCACAAGGAAGAGAATCAGTTCTTTCTTATGTTCCATTTCTGCTATATACCTCACACACACAAAAAGTCAGGCCATGCAGTCCATCACACCTCTTTGCCCCCAGGGCAACTTTCCCCACCCCTTTCACCAAAATGGCGACCTCAGGGGGAGAAGCTACTGCTGTGTCAGCCATAACCTTTGCAGTCCATAGACCCTCCATCAGATGTGCATAGGTGTTTTAAAATCAGTCCAAGAAACACGCTATTTGCACCTTATTCTCACTTAAAAAGAAGAAGATGATGTTAGAGCCCATCTTCACGGGATGTGGTACGAAGTCTCATGAGAAAGCAGCCTCTCAGCGTCCTTAGCGCTCAGCCAGGGTGTGGGTGCCGGTTATTGTGGGGGAGTCCGGGTTGGTAGCGGTCCAGGCCACTCGGATAGTAAAGTTGCTCTTTTGTTTGTTGTTTGTTTTGTTTTTGCTTTTCCTAAGGTGAGGACAGATTTATTACTCTTTTTCTTTTTTAAAGCTGGTAACATTATGCGGCCAAGTAAATATTTATTTGGAATGAGGCTATATGCTTAGCATCAAGGGTACAAAATGTATAAAATAATTTTTGCCCTAGAAGTATTCGTAGACCTACAAAGAGATAATTTCTATGTAACTGGCTAACTGCAATGCTGAGGGAAGCCCAGGGGGCCCTAGGACAATGTTCTTCAAACCATAGGTCATGTTCCATTAGGGGGAGTCATGAAATCACTTTTATGGGTTTGACTTTTTTTAAATGAGTAAACTAGAATAGAACAGAATAGATTAGAATAGAATAGGAAAGAAATTAGAATATCTAAGTATATCATACTTAGTAAGGTCAAGTTTTGTTTGGTGCGACTGTCAGGTGTGTGTGTGTGTGTGTGTGTGTGTGTGACTAGATGTATTTCTTACTGTGAGTTGGAAATCAAAAAAAGTTTGAGTCACTGTACTAGGAACAGAGGAATGTCTCTTAGTGTCTGTACGCTCCATGAAGGCGGGAACCAAGTCTTCTCTTTACCTTAAAATATAAACTGGGGCACCTGGCTGGCTCAGTGGGGAGAGCATCCGACTCTTGATCTCGAGGTTGTGAGTTCAAGCCTCACGTTGGGTGTAGAGATTATTTAAATATATTTTTAAAAACTTTATATACTAAGGTATTCTATCTTTTTTAAAACATACACATAGTGTTTAATACAGAGCTGACCACATAGTATGTTCATTGAAGGAAGAAAGGGATAAAAGGAGAAGGAAGAAGGTGATTTCCTAAGGCAAGATTTTTTTTTCCTCTTGTGTATTTTAATACTGCCTAGAGATATAATTTATATATGCTGCCTGAGTGTAAATGTTACAGTTTCAAGAGTTATGATAGATTCAAACACCCTGGTAACCTACATCTCTATCAAGATAGAGAATATTTCCATTGCCTCAGAAAGTTCTTTTCTCTTCCCAGTCAGTCCTCCCCCCCAAAGCAACCACTGTTCTGATTTCTTTCACCATAGATTAGTTTTGCCTGTTGTAGAACTTCACAAAGATGGGGTTCTGCAGCATACACTCTTCGTACCTGCCCTTTTTTGCCCAGAGTGATGTTTCTGAGCTGCACCCCTGCTAGTGCCCGTATCAGTAGTTTCCGGGATGATCAAGGCAGTAAAAATGGCCCAAAGGACACCTTGGCAACACACCAATAGTGGGGGCAGGAGTGAGTGGGGAGCCTGGGTACCTTGGCGTTCCGATCGTGACAGCATCGGACTTGCTTTAGGACAGGGGATAGATCTTGCGCCCGTCTGTCGCCCTCTCTGTTACGGGCACCGTGCTGCCTCCTTCCTCGTGGTGTGGAAGTGCGGTGTGTGCGAAGGCTTTGAAGATAAGTGAAAAGTTATTTTTGTTTTATTATATTATTTTGCCAGTACACTGACACCGGGACCAGGCTTTGACTTTGTCTTATAATATAAGAAGATTGAAACTTGGACTGTAGAAACCCGCATGAGGCGTCTGGCACGTACCAAGGAAACCTTGACTTCAGGCCAGAAAGACACTCTGAGCTTGGAGTCTAAGAGCTGTAGGCTCGTTGGAATGTGGCTTTCCTCCCCCGTACTCCTGTGGCTTTCCCAACCCAGGAGCAGATGGAGGAAGGAAGAACCGGGCATTGTCCTCACACATAGCTGGGGGCTTGCGAGGGCTCCGCACGTGGGGAGAGAATCCGTGACACCACGAGCACCCAAGCTGGACATGAGGGAGCGCAGCTTTCCTCGTAGGAAATTTTACAAAGGGCATTTATTTCTCCCTTCTGTGTGAACTAGAAGTGGATGTTATGAAACACCCATATTTCTTTTCTAGGCCTTCTCTAGAGTCTCTGGGTGAGGACGGGCACTAGTAAAGGGTTAATGAGCTGTCAACTCAAGTCATCACACATCTGGATGGGCTATCATTAAATTCTTATAAAAATTTGATTTCCCCTGAGAGAGTTTTCATCAAACATTTATATAACCCACAAATGGCCAGGGGAGCTCGGCATGGCCACGGAACTCATTAGGAGCCACCGAAAGCATACTTTGTCCCCATTGTGAGGAAAAATAATGTGCTGCCTCTACTCACTGGGATTCTCCTGGGAACGGAGATGAAATATTCAAATCTCGTTTACCTAACCTTGCCAGAAATTGTTTCTTTGCTAAGGCCTCAGTGTCCGGCTGTCGTGCTTACGGAGGTGTGTGGCTAGCCAAGGCTCTGTGAGGCCTGTCCCGAGTCTCCCCGGTTGGCTGGAGGCACAGAGGAACAGAGGGCACACTGTGAGACAGGCCCCACTCAGTGGCACAGAGGAACTACAGGAGAACTATATAAATGAGGCAGCTGGCAGCCGGACCTAAGGAAGCTCCCTGCCTTCCATCGGCTGCACGGAGTGAGCAAAACAAGGGGCTTCGGTGGCCACTCGGTCCATCCACTGATGTGCATGAAATGCCTACTATGAGCAAGGCTTCATGGGGTGGGGGAGGCCACCGGGAAGGAATGACGCTGGCCAGGCCCTCTTTGAGGCTTGTCTTCTGGTGGGGGTGATAGGAAATGGCAAGTCTCAGAGTGAGGGAGTGTGTCCTGTGTCACGTGAGGGCTGGTGTGGTGCGGTCCTGAGTAGAGGCCAAGGTCAATACATGCCAGGGTTGCAGGGCTGGCTGGCTTCCCAGAGGCTGGGAATTTGATTTGGATTTTGAAGATGGGGTCCATTTCCAACAAGTGAGAAGAGTGGGAAGTATGTCGAGAAGGGAGAATGCTGGGTAAAGGGCAGAGGTCAGTAGGTTTGGGGATCTTGGGGATTGATGTGGAAGTGTCTGCATGGTACCAGATGTGTGTCAATACATTACCTGTTAGCAGCCTCATGACAACCGATGAGGCCAGTGTTGTCCCCATCGGAGGCTGAGAGAGGTTAAATTGCTCGCTCTGGGTCGTGCGGCTGATTTAGGGCCTGCTGTTCTCCCATACTCTGCCCTAAGCAGGAGCATGTCCTTGGTTAGAGCAGAAGAGTCTGAGGAAGGGAACAGAGGGAGATGATATCGATGGTCAGACTGCAAGACAGATGAGAATTTGTTCTGGCTGGGGACCTTGCCTCACCATTCTAGTCTGGGAAATGAAGATAATCCCAGCCTTGCTGGGATTATTATGAGGATTCAGTTGTAGCACATACATAAAGCACTTAGCACACGTCAGGCAGACGGTAAACATACTGAGTAAAAAAAGAGGTATTTTTAAATTCCCAAACTGAGTGTAGAGAACACTAAAAGCTCCTGTAGGTTCTTCAGCAGGGGAGGCCTAACAAAAGCCATATTTGAAGACACTGAAGCAGAGACAGCACTGATGTAGGATGTAGGATGAGGGTCTGAATCGGGGTAGAGGTAGAAAGAATGGAGTCACCAGAAATACCAAGGTGATGAAGGGCGCCCCGCCCCCCCATTCTCTCCTGCACTAAAGAGCTCCCCACTCGCTCAGCCCTGCGCACCACATTACTTCTGTTCGCAGACTCACAGGCACCCAGTTCATCATCAGCGTCCGCACAGGGCTAGTCAGGAAGGTTTCCAAGTTCAAGGGCAGCCTGGCTAGCCCAGCAGCGTCTTTCAGAGGAGGAAGGGCCCCTGCACGTGAAGTCTCCCAATCAGCTGCTTTTGTCTTGCTTCCATTTGCTCTTCCCTCCCAACTGGATTTGATGTCTTTCCATCTCCACCTCTAGTTAAGCTGTAACTGCTGTTCTTTCACGGCCGCCAGGCACCTGCCAGCGCCTGTTGGCAGCGACCCAGAGCCCGGCCCGACAGGCGGTCTGTCGCTGAGCTTCTTGTCAGATGCTTGGAGGAGGAGGCACGCCGCGTGCTTTTTCTTCCCCAATCTCGGCTGCTCCCGATGTGAACATGATGAGGGGAGAGGCGGGGGGAAGTGAATGTGATGCCTGCCTATGGAATGAAATAGCAGTCAGGCAGATGGCCTGACTCTACCCAAGGATTCTTCTCTCACGTTTCTTCTTGGATTCTGGATCCCGGAGCTGCTTAAGCAATAGAGGGGATAATGGATGGCCAAGGAATTTGGATCTCAGGGTCCTTTGGGAGGGATGGGGAATATTGTCGTAGAGTTACCAAATGCCACTGCTGAAGAAGGCCTTAGAGATTAAAATTAGTACAAGTATTTTCAGACTTTTTCTCGAGCAGAATTCTTTCTTCAAATCAGACCTTACATAGAGTCCCAATCTACTGGGCGCCTGGGTGGCTCAGTTGGTTAAGTGTCTGCCTTTGGCTCAGGTCATGATCCTTGAGTCCCAGGATCGAGTCCCACATCAGGTTCCCTGCTCAGTGGGGAGCTTGCTTCTCCCTCTGCCCCTCTCCCAACTCGTATTCTCTCTTTCTTTCTCTCTCAAAAATAAACAAAGTCTAAAGGAAGAAAAAAAAAAAAGGATCCCGATCTATTATGTAGATAAAAAAGCAGAGCTGGTTTGATTGAACCGGAGATAGGAGGCTCCAATTCCAACTGGTTGCTGCCCTTTTACCCCCTTCTCAAGGGCAACCTGAGCACTGGCATAGAACCTCACAGCTCTGATCTGCAGCTTGAAAACCACCGACCTGGCCAGATCTGTTGATTTTACAGCCGAGGGTACAGGGTCAGGGTTGGGGACTGGCTTTTCCAAGGTTGCCTGACTTCCTGTCAGTGCTTTTTTTTTTTTTTTTTTTAAGTACTATTGCCTCTCTCATACCTTTTTTTTTTTCATTTTGCTTTGGAAAATCAGAATCCTTTACATGATCTGAATTTTCCCAATAAGACTGACCCTTAAAGAAATTTTCGGTCTTATAAATGCTAAATCTGAGTCTGCCGCTAAGGCCTGTCCTAGAACGGCGGGAGCAGGTGGGGGTGACGACCGATGACAGGGTCTGCTCCCCATTCTCTTCTTCTCCCACTAGGGTTCAGTGTTGGTGTAAGTGAACTGCTCTTGTGACACTTGTGAGTTGTGAACCTTAAATGCTGAGATGGCCTGGCTTGGTTCCTACATCGTGACTTGAGCACAGTGACCCTCAGGGAGTGGCAGGCTATATTTTCATTGTTGGATTTTGTTATAATGGTATCCCCCAGAGAAACCCTAAAGTGGAAGAGGATTCCCTTGAACCCTCAGCTCTTCTCATGTTTACTGAATAGCCCTGTGCAGCATGTGACGAAATAATTTCCTTCTGTCCTGTTGAGTGCTCTTCCCTCCAGTCAGCCTGTAGTCCCCTGAGGTGTGTTTTTACTTGATTTGGGAGTGGAAACCAGAAATCTCACCTGGACCTTGGAAGTCAGGGCGTCAGCCTTCTTCCGGCTGCACAGCCGGTCCCGCTGATATGGTCAGAGCTGCCCGGGGGGCCACCTCCCTTCCTGCCAAGCCTTGGGACTGTCTATGGTTTGCTCATGTGCCTTCTCCGTCCCACAGCAGTGTTGTGACTTAGGCTACCACGCTAGCCTGAACCGGGCGCTACGCACCTTCCTCTCCGCGGAGCTGAATCTGGAGCAGTCAAAGCACGAGGGTCTGGATGCCATCGAGAATGCTGTAGAGAACCTGGATGCCACCAGTGACAAGCAGCGCCTCATGGAGATGTACAACAATGTCTTCTGCCCACCTATGAAGTTTGAGTTCCAGCCCCACATGGGGGACATGGTGAGGCCTTCTTCCCATCACCACACTCCCTAAGGGGCTTGAGCCCACTTGTGCCTGGATTCACTACACCGAGGCCACATTATTCTGGGGAGAGCAAGGCCGAGGGCTGGCTTCCTGTCAGGTGGGTGAGGAGCATTCCACTCATTCGGCAAATAGCCACGGAGCAGCAGTTAGCGCAGAGTGCCTGCTGGGCTTGACCATAGACATTGGGGATTAGGGCCCTCGGGGAGATTCCAGTCTAGTGCGCTGAGAGAGTTGGAAATAAGCATAGGGAGAGTCCAGTGGGATCAGAAGAGGTGAAAGATGGCAGGTGTATAAAAACTAACAGTTCAGTACGGGAAGAGGGAAAGATTTGGAGGGGCCCTCCAAATGGTGAGTCTGGAAGAAGAGCTGACATGGGGCAGATACTCAAGGCTTTTGATGCGGATGGAGGGCTAAGCGGGACAATAATGGTGTGATCTTTCGTCATTTGGCAGAGATCTAAAGGATCTTACTCTCTTGTAAGAGTAATATCTCTTGATATTAGAAGATTGCAATAGAAGGTGTAGCTTTGCTTGGGTATTAAACAAAAAAGAATGGGTAAGACAGACAAGAAGGAGCTAAGATGTCATCCCAGAGGCCTGATGCTGTCTGCCCAGGCTGGGGAACAGGAACATAGGGGCCCTGTTTTGAACTTTTCCCCTCCAAGACTGAAACAAGAAGGGCCTAAACCAAGTGAGGGGAACGAGAAGCTCTTCGGTTTTAATTACTCGGAATCTTTTAGTTCCACTTGGGGTGGTTGTGCACACATATCAGAATGAACCTTATTCCTGTCGATAGAAGCTATCCTTTAACTTCCAGGCTAAACCAGAAGGAGGATGTATAGGCTTACGTAATAGTAGATGGGTCTTCAGGCGTGGTTGGATTTAGGAGTGGAAATTTATCAAGCTCAGATTTTTGTTTTTCTCTCTCTCTCTCTCTGGTTTCACATCTTGTATCTTGGCTCTATTCTCAGGTAGGCTCTCATCCCATGAGGGCAAAGTGACTGTATTTCCAGCCGAATCTTCTTGTAGGTCCAAATCCAATGGAAGGAGTATCTGCTTCCCTCCTCGAAGCCCCACAAAATTCTCATTGGGTCGTCTTCGTTCTGATTGACTGATGTGTTTATCCCTGAGCCAATCATCGTGGCTGGGGGTCTGCAGTCGGCTGATTGGCTTAGGCCTAAGTCACATGCTCCATCCTGGAGTCGGGGAGAGCCTCATCTGAAATACATGACGGGAGTTGTGGGGTGGGAGGTTCCCCCAGAGGCTAGTCAGGCCAAAGCTGCAGGAGAAGGAGGAAGGGATGTGAGGTGACTTGAAAAACAGCCATGTCCTCTCAACAAGGGAATGGTGTATCCAATAGGATTAGTATCCAGATGCTTTTTAGAAAACCCTGTCCCAGAATGACAACTGTTGGCAGTGTAACTAGGGGATTCGCTGTCATCGATAGTCCACAGCGGAGAATGGGACATTTCTATCCTAAAGACAAAAATGCAGAGATGATCTCTTTCCCCTCCTTGGGGAAAACTAAACCATGCACAGTTTGTTTCCATTTCTGTGACTTAGGAAATGTCAGCGTCTGAACAGATGGGGAAGTGAAATGGCAGAGTGTGCAGTCAGAGGTGGGGGGGTGCCACCGAGCCCCAGGAAGCCCCGTTCCTCACCTGTCCCGGCTTCTGGTCCAGCTTGTCTTCCAGTCCCCTTCTCCAGCTGCCACTGACATTCCTTCCCAAGAATCAGTGGAACTCGGGGACCAGCTGAGCGGAGTGATACATTTTCTGGTGTTGACTGAGTTGCCTTCGGAGCCAAACAGCTTGTCTCCATAAAGGGAGAATCCAAAAGCTGGGTGCTCGGGCCCCCTCGTAGCCCTGTCAGTGCCTCGGTTTCCTACCGCGGAGCACAGCTGGAATGCATTACCTTGCACCCCGGTAGAGGACCTCAGCCAAAACATGCGTCAGCAGCCCTGCTGCTTCTTAAAGGCACAGGCGTGGAGGTCGTTTTCCCTCCATGAGTCCTCCCTGCTAGGTCTGGGTTGCTTCAAAATCAGTAGTTCACTCTCCGATTGTGAACTCTGGCCTTGGCCCTCCGTCTGTGTGATACAGCCGATCTGCGGAGCCAGGCAGGGGCCAGGGTCAGCCCTACGTCTTGCAAAGGTTCTGCGTTCCAGCCCAGCCTTCCTAGGAGTAGAAAAGAAAAAGAGATGAGAAGGCGAGTTTCTCTTGGTCCCCACAGCCCGTCTGTCCCCACCAGTGTGGGCTGTCTGTAGACTGGAGGCAGCAAGAGAGAGCTGCCTGGAAGTCTTGAACTAGGGCCAAGGTTCGGGTGGCATTTTGACCGGAAGCCCTGAAATTGGCCAAGGCCCCGCACTGGCTGGTGTTCTGGGGCGCTCGGCACATGAGTGGATGCCAAGCACTCTCAGATGTACTAGGAGGAGGGGCTTGGCTCTACCCTTGGTGCCCCCAGAGGCTTATGGGGCTCTGGATGCCTGACCAGTGACATCAGGCAGCCAGAGAGTTTCACTCTTGGCTCTAACCCATCCTGGCCACTGAGCTTTCTCCATTGTGTCTGCTTATCCAAGAGCCGGAGTGAAGTCAGCTCTCTTCAGATCTGAGAGTTGGCTCAGGCCAGCCCCTCAGCTGGGGGAGGAGGTCAAGTCAGTTGGGAGCTTAAAAGCCAATGGAGGAAAAGGTCAAGTCCCAGCCCCCTCCACTTGAAGAGAGGTTTTGTCCTCCAAGCAAGAGAATGGTCTGTGGGCATGTGAATGTGCCCACTCATTGCTGAGGAAGAAGGAGGCCAGTTCTATCCAGATGTCTCTCTGCAGACAAGAGGCTAGGGGACACATGGTGGCAAGGTGACAGGAGCTGCCTCCACGTGGGTCCTGCCTCCTAATCTGCCAGCCTTCTGTTCCTCATCTGTCATCCTGGGGACTGTGGATGACCTCGTGCCCATGCCACAGCCGTGCCCCCTTCGGGAGACGGTGGCTCAGCCATCTTTCCAGAGAGGGAAAAGCTCATGGACAGCAGTCCCTATGGGACTCTGGTCCCTCTCCCACACAGATCTGGTGCAGACCTGGGGCAGAAGGATGGCTCTTTGAAAGTGCCAAGTTCCACCAGATTCTGTGCCCTCTGGGGCCCTCTAGCACAGCCCGTGGACTTGCTCCTGGCTTTACACTTTCTCTCGTTGAGTCAGAGCTCTCATGCATGGCCCAGATTTATAAACACATGCTGGCTGCCAGCAGCGGCAAGCTAGCCTCCTGACCCACTTCTCTCCTGCTTTCACTCTGGTGCACGAAGGGGAACGAAGGAGGGGCCGGAGAGGTGGCCACTCGGACTCTCAGCAGGAAACCCTCCCTGCCAAAGCATTGTGTCTGGAGCTGGGGCTGCCCGAGCACCCTGCTCTGCCCAACGCTGGCTGCCGCGGAGCCCGCCAGGCGCCGGCCTGGGGATGGACCCCACATGGAAGGACCGGGTCTCTCCAAACAGGTCCCACTTCTCCTTCCCTCCTTGTGCTCTTTGGTCCTGGGAGAGGTTCACACACCCTGCCTTTGGGTTTTTGTTTTCACAGAGAAACTGTGAGGCTTCCAGCTTGAACATGAGTACTTTTATTAGTAGTAATGGGACTCTGCGACCGCCAGAAGAACTGTGTCCTCTTCCTGACCTGGTGTTGCTTTCCTTTGGCAGGCTTCCCAGCTCTGTGCCCAGCAGCCTGTCCAGAGTGAGCTGGTTCAGAGATGCCAGCAACTGCAGTCTCGCCTGTCCACTCTGAAGATTGAGAACGAGGAGGTCAGTTTCCTGCTTAGGAGACTCAGAGCCAGCCTCCGAGTTTCCCTGTTGAACCTCTTCTTGCTGCCCATCTGGGAGCAGGTGGAAGGAGCGTGCAGAGAATGTCCGGGCTGCCGCAAACATTTCCTAGCCAAATGGAGCCTTGGATTTTCCCCCTCTGCTACATCCTGCCCTTGAACTCCAGGAAGTTGCTCTTGCATTGCCAAAGGTTGAGCTCTATTTTGAGCTTTTGCAAAATGCTTTTTTTTCCCCCCTCTACACATTTAATCAAAATGGCACTTGGCAGCTGTGTGAACAATATTGTGTCTCTGAAACCACCCCCTCATGCCTGGCTTTTTCCAGCATTTTCAAACAAACAGAGGCCTTTAACTTTGACACTTAAAACATCTCTATCCTCTTAGAAAAGGGGGACTTTCTTCTGGGCCCAGCGTCCTTGCTCTCAACAACTAGTTCAAAAGGGCAGCATGATTAATTATCCAGCTTCTTTCTTTTGTGCTCACGGGACTTCTTACCTGGCATCTTACTCTTCCGAGTAAGACGATCAAGAAGGACGGGGGCGGGGGGGGGGGGATGGATCACTTCGTTTGCGAATGGGGAAACAAATCCACTGATTTGTTGAGGTCATGAAACAGAGTGCGGGGTGTGGCGGGACCAAGCCCATCTCACATTTTAACTAGCTCTTTACACCATGAGGTTGGTTTGGATTTGTTTCATTCTCCCCGTTAGCACTTCCATTATAGCCCAGAGCTAATATTAAACTTAAAAAGTCAACATTAAATAAAAGAGCTGGGTCAAATCCATAGCCTGAGGCCGGGGGTGGGTTTTAGGTCTTCCCTAAAGAGAGGAGCACTGTAAACCAGAGTCCCTGTGACGGTGGTCGCTCACTCAGCACCATCCGATGGGAAGCAGAGCTGCACCTTCTGAGGGCAGCCCCCAGTCCCCTCTAGCCCCGCCTCTCCCACTCCTCCCAGCTTCTCCATTACCTGCCCCTCTGCAGCCCGCCCCTCACGCGTTATATTGGCCCTTGTCGTGGCAGGTAAAGAAGACAATGGAAGCCACTCTGCAGACCATCCAGGACATTGTGACTGTTGAGGATTTTGATGTGTCCGACTGCTTCCAGTACAGCAACTCTATGGAATCCGTCAAGTCCACGGTCTCAGAAACCTTCATGAGCAAGCCCAGCATCGCTAAGAGGAGAGCCAACCAGCAAGAGACCGAGCAGTTCTATTTCACGGTGAGGGGGCTCGATGGCTCTCGAGGAGCACCCGCAGCCCACGGGGAGACTTGGAACCTGGAGTCCTTGTCGCGTGTTGGAAGGGCAGTCTTTGAATATCTTGATTTGAATCTGTGCATATTCGGAGACCATTCCTCAGCCTAAATTGAGACACAGATATCTCTAAGTTGTAGGTGTCGAACTGGGATGCCCAGGAGGAAGGTGCTCCCAAGTACACTGGCCAGGAAGACCTCTTTTCCTTTTTCTTCCTTGCCCCGGAAGACTTTTATTTTTTTTAAGAATTTTTGTTAACCAGCTAGTAGGCTTCTGTTGGGAAGTTTCCTTCTCAGCCATAGGGGCTCACGAAAGGAGATCTTCATTTCTTAGTTCTTGGGAACTACATCCAATATATTCTGGCTAACACATATCTTATTTCTAAAGTTGATAATCTCTTCTAGGTGATGCGACATTATTTTATAACTTCTGCTGATGGGAAATTATCTTTCATAATTATGACTAAAATTCAAAAGGACAGGTAGTGTGCAGTGTCGTTGGTTTCCAGAAGATTCCAAAACACTATATTTTCTTATCCATGTATATCCCATTCTTCTGTTAGACAAACGGACCTGATTTTTTTCAAGTTGTATTAACAGTCCTTTGGAAGGTTGCTGGCTGGTCTTTGGTGCTGCTTTTTAATAATTAAGTTATTTTGAGCTTGCCAAGTAGGATTCATTGCCTGGACTAAAATTTATTTTCTCATCTTCTGACAACTGAGAAAGGAGAAATTAAATTTGCAGATGTGAGATGAAATATAGCTAGTGAATATGCATACTGATTCTGAATGAGAGGGATTAACTTGTTTTTTAGTCAAGAAACACAGTCTGCATGTAGTAAATTGAATTTTTCCTCCAACTGGAATAATTTGTTTAATTCTTCTTTGAACATTGCCCTTTCTCCATTAAGAACGCTAGTGGTTTGCTATGTTTTCTAAAAAAAGAAATCTGTTTTTTTACTTAAACTAAGAAGTCTTCAGATTTTTTCTTTTAATCTTGGAGGAGACTATTGAAAAGAAGTGATTTAACAGTATTATTCTTTTAAAACAACTTTTTTTCTTGTTCTACGAAGCAAAACATGCATATGATATAAATTTAGAAACAAAAAGGAAGAAAATAAGAATCATCCATAATCGCACTACCTTGAGATAATAGTGTTAGGGTGTTTTCCCTTCCTGTTTTTTTTTCTCTGCACACACAAACATCTACATGAATATGTATTTAGAATGTATTACAAAAAGTGGGACGTTAACTGTGCACACTGTTTTATAATCTGCTTTCATTTAACAAATGATTAATATTTTTCCAATTCATTTCATCGTAACATTCTTAAATATATTTATGAGTGAAATACTAAAATCTACACAGAGAAATAACAGAATGATATTTTGGTCCATTCATCCTTTTTGTAAAATATTTAGCACACTGCCTGGTTTGTAGTTAGTGCTCATTAAGTGCTGAAAATTTATTGTCACTACAGTCATTAACTTATTCATTAATCATTATTGAATTACTTATCGATAACTTATCAAGGATCTTCTGTGTGCCAGACGCCGTGCTAAAGCTTGGAATGCCGGGAGTGCGAAGCAAAGAGGGGAATGATGGGATTAGACATCTGAAGGGAGAATGTCTGTTTTTACTTTGTATGTTTTTAAACAGTTACAATAGGTTGATTTTTGCAATCAAAAAAATAAGTATGAAAATTTTCAGCTACGTGCACACGCACATGAATGGTGGCCAGGATGGGTGGAGTTGGTGAAACATCACATACAAAGTGACTTTTGTCCTTGACCTTGAGGGATGAGTGAACCAGGCAGTGAATCAAGCAGAGAATGGCATTCCTTGAGAAAAGCAGTCTGTACAAAGCATAAAGGCATGCAAAGCCCGGGCTTGACAGAACGCGAACTTCTTGTCTATCATGAGGGCTTTCTTATCTCGGGAGGTTGTTGAACACTCTAGAGGCTTTTAATAATAGGATTGTTTGGCTGGTCTGTCTGCACTGCTTAGATATAACACTACTTAATGACCCAATCTCATTACATTGTAGCAGATTTCCGTATTTTTTTTTATTAAATAAGAAATTTTGACATAAAAATCTGTATTTAAGACTGTCAGAATTACTTTCTGGCTTTCAGTGAAGCAATGACATGTGTTCAGAGTTGACCCTTAGTAAGAGCAGGGATGACCATATCCAAACCAATGACCTCTCAAATCCTGCCCACCCTTTCGCTCCCAGCCCACTTCCTGTCTTTTGAGGCTGGAGCACTACTTATCAAAATTGTGTGCAAATTTCCATGGCTAACAGGAATGTTTTTTTGTCTGGGCTTCTGTAGTAATCGATGTATGAGAGTTCATCATTTTCGTAACTGGTGCTGGGAATGCATCAAATAATTCATTTCATGCTAAAAGGGCTTTTTGGGGGGTGGCGAAATGGACATTTAAAAAGCAGGGATGTGCATATTAGCATGACTGCCTCTGCTTGCCAAACCGTACGAAGCCCACAGAAGTGCAGATGTGCTTTTCCTAGTCTGTTGCCTCCATAGACTATTGCCCTTGGTTTTTTTGTGTGTCCTTTAAAAACATCAGAGTAGCACATCCTAGAAGCTCCCTTCTCTTGGAAAGTTGGGAAGAGGTCCCTTACCATGGTTTTGACTTGTAGGTAGTGTGCCTAGCAACCCAGAGGGCTGCTAGAAAGCTGTCTAGCCATTCTCGGCTGTCATCAAATTGATCTGCCCAGATGACATTGGAAGCACGTTGCTGAAGCACGTCCTGTAAAGGTCAGTCGTTTGCAGGAGTTCCAAGAAAGTAAGCATGGAATTTAAAGCTTACAGTGATTTTTAGAAATCATCTAACCAGCTCATTTGAAAGATGAAAAAAAACAAAAAAAAAAACCCACAATCTGGAGAAGTTGGGTAGTTGTTCCAAGGGACTCCGCAAGAGCTGAAACTAGAACTCTGAGGGGCGCTGGGGGGCTTACTTTGGTTAAGCGTCAAGACTCTTGATTTCGGCTCAGGTCATGATCTCAGGGTCACGGGCTTGAGCCCCTTGATGGGCTCCACACTGGGTGTGGAGCCTCCTTAGGATTCTGTCTCTCCCTCTGCACCACTGGCTGCCTCCCCCGCCCAGCTCACACATGCACTCTACATAGGTAAATAAATAAAACTGAAACTCCGGGCAGCTGGTCTCAGGCCATGGGCTTCTTTCTCTATTCCTGCTAAAGAAGCTGAGGTGAAAGAAAGGCTCAGAGACAGCTCCGCTTTCTCCTCTCTTTTGCCCTGAGGCGATGGTTCCTGATCTTCTGGGGTTTGCATCACTCATCTTTTATAACACGCAATCCAGCAGTGTCTACTTTTTATCTCATTGCTTTTTTTTTTTTTTTATGGTGATTGTTAAAATATAAGTAAATAAGTAATTTTTTTGCTGGGGGGGAAAGATGCAAAGAGTTCAAAACCACATACAGAACAAGTCATGCTCCCCCGCACCTTCTCTGACCCTCACTTCCTCTTCCCTCTGCCAGGGATCGAAACCAGTTTCTTATGCATTCTTCCAGAGATATTCTATGCATAGACAACCATTGACTTATCCTTTAATGCGATAGAATTACATTAGAAATACAATGAAATCAAATAAAGAGAAGTATAAATAGAAGTAGCCCACGCATACTGTTCTTCACTTTGCTTTTTTCACTTAATTTTTTTCATATTAGTCCAAAGAGCTCTGCCTCCTTTTTAAATCGCTGCCCAGAATTCCACTGTATAGATGGATGTGCCCTCACTTTTATTTAACCAATTCCCAACTCGTGGGAAGTAATGCTCCCTGTTTAGCCAAGAATTGTCAAAGCCTTATAAGGCTGGCATTTCTTCTCAGTATTTCCCTGTATGGGGGTTGGAGTATGGGGTTCTTATATGAGGGAAGGAGTGAAGAAGGAGTTAAAGGTCATGACTGATAAAATAAACGAAGATAAGCTGCCTGAATCCTTGGGCACAGAATTGGTAAGAACACAGGAGAGAGAGAAGATGACACCTGGGCCATTGGGGCAGTGGCCTAGACCTAGATTTGGTGTGTCCAAGATCTTTTTTTTTATCTTAGTCTTCTACAGGCACTCACGAAATGTGTGCTAAGTAGGTCCTGACTGGGCCCCTACCCTGTCCGTTAAAGAGGGAGATGCCTGCCCTTTACAGGTCTGCCCTGTTATGTATTCTGTCTGAAAGCCGTTTCTTGCTTTACAAACTGACGAGGAGAGAAATGTCAGTGTGCCTGGATGGCGGGGAAGCAGCCGCCCCGTAATGACATTCGTGTGTCTCTGCGCATCGCGCTCGCTAGACACGGCTCCCTCCTCCCACCCACCGCACCCCTTTGTAGCTGTGGGCATTTATGGCCTTCAGTTCATACAGATTAAACCCAAGGCAGAGGGCCACCTGGGTGGCTCAGTCGGTTAAGCGTCTGTCTTCGGCTCAGGTCATGATCCCAGGGTCCTGGGATCGAGCTCCGCTCTCTTCCCTGCTCACACACTCTCTCTCTCTCTCAAATAAATAAATATTAAAAAAAAAAAAAAACCAAGGCATAAACAAGGTCCATGAGTTTTATACTGCCATGATAGTAAAGGGAAGGGGTATTTTAAATTAAATTAGAAAAACATTCTTGATGCCTCTTACTTTTTTTTTTTTAAGGCCAGAAACCTGTTTTGATTCTGCCGTCTTATATATTAGCACAAAGCAAAGAGGTTTAGGGAAGTTGTGTTTTTAGGTTATCTGAGTGGGTGATTCGGGTGCAAGGAAGGGGTGCTCCTTGCTGCCTGCTGATTGGCTGGTCTGTGCGCTGTGATCCCGGTCCTGCTTGTCACCCTGCTCCGTCCCTAACAACCCTGGGGAAAGATACCATTACCTGTGTTCTTCAGAGGGGGGTAAGTGACTTGCCCAAGGTAAGCGGTAGGACCACAATGTCTCAACTAAAACTCTTTCGTTTTGCTGCAACAAAAATGTCTGTCAGGGAGGAGGGGCCCTGAGAGAAAAACTGTTGCATTAATACTTTCCAATAAATAAAATTCATCATCAACAGTTAATAACCAGTTGGGAATTATTAAGAAACAGATTAATGAGATCATAAAAACTGACTTGAAGGCTTATAGTGGCAGACAGAACCAAACCACCCCATGGACTCTTTGCCTCCCTTCCTACTTTTTGAAAAAAATTCTCAGTTTTCATAATATTGAGTGTGAAATGTGGAGGTGGGGGAATGGCTGTGGTCAGACTGTGTATTAGGAATTTGGTTTTATTTTGGTGATCTAGAATAGAACCCTGCCCTTTCTCTTCTCCCCCGATGACAACTCAAGGTTAGTGACTTCACTTGTGGAGGTTTGGGAGGAGAGCCAGGTGCAGGGAAAGGAGAGAAAGAAATGAATTACCTGTATCAGAACATGCTTTAAATGAGGAAAGTGACCCTTACTGACCAAGGAAGGGATTTGGAGATAACCCATAAACTGTTCTTTTCATGGCCTGCTGGTCTCCAGAAGTCATCAGAAAGCTGCTTATGCCTTCCTTGCCTTCAGCTGCCTCGGCTCCTTTCTGTGTGTCCGGTCAGCAACCGAAGCCTTCTGCCCCTAAAGGCCAGGTCGTTTCTCCCAGCTTCTGTCTCATACAGACCAGGGCTGACTAACAGGCGGGACAGGGGGGTGACAATGTGCCTGTGAACTCGGGGACGGCTTTTCCCTCCCACCCCCGGCTTACCTAGATGGAAAACTTCCAACCATTGTTTCCACTCTCAGGGATGCAGGTCAACCTCGACATAGTTTTTGATCCTTCAGGATTTCATGGGACCTGAAAAGGTGATCCATCACACGTCTTTATCAGATTATTGTTTATTCTAATGGTTCACCAAGTGACAGCCAGAGTTAACTTTGAACTGTGACATGAATGAAAAAGTGATTTCCGGAATCACAAGTAGAAACACGAGTGAGAGGAAGGAATTTGCATCCATCTCCTTTGAGAATTTTGGCTGTTTTCTGAGCAGTCTGGTCTTGTCTTAAGGGTTACAGTTTCTCCGTGAGTTTTTTTTTTTTCCTCATTAGGAAACCTTTAGAGTCTCCTGGGGTAACCTTCCGAAGAGGGGCCTTTGAGGGTTGAGATGGTAGCAATAGATGTTTCCCGCAGGTTTTCCAGCTCTGGGCCCTGCAGTGCTGTTCCCAGCCCCACAATTAGGCACTGGGTGGGGGTTAGGCTGTCACCCAGGGAAGACTGACAGCAGGTGAGCGCGCAGCTGGAGCAGATGGAAAGGGGAAGGTGACAAGGGAGCCTTCTCGGCACGCAGATGTTCGCGTGCAGAGGCACAAAGGAGCAGAGGGAACAGGTCAGAAGTAAAGCAACAGAAATGATTTGGTATAGGGTTTGTTTCTGTTTGCTTTAGACTGAATTGAGAGAGTAGGGGTACACTCGAGGGCTTGGATTGTGACCGCCGAGGAAGATTCGGTCAGAGGAGAGTGAGGCTCTTCATGTCTTTCCTCATTCTTCAAGCATTTATTGAGTGTCCAGTATCTGCTGGGCATGGTAGTGACTCTGACCTTAAGGAAGAGGCAGTCTGGAGAGAAAGACACATGACTCGGAAGCCCTCTATGCCTGCACCGTGTGAAATTTGCAGACGCAGGGGTGTCCGGGGAGCATGGGAAGGCCAGGATGTGCGTCCCAGAGAAAGCAGCTTTTTCTTTGTTTTTACATGAGAGAGAGAGAGAGAAGAAATACACACTTACGGTTAAAAGTTTACACTGTACAGAAAGGTACAGAGTAAAAGTAACTCACATTTTTTTCACCTTTTTTTCCTGACTTCATCCTACATGGTAATAGCCATAAAATCAAAGGCTTGATGTACAATTATCCTTTTTGCTTAATACATCGAAAGAAGGACAGAAGTATTACAATTTGAAATGTTTTATCCACCTCCCCTCCTCCACTCTGTCTGTCATGTATCCCCAGCGAGTCACGGATCCTACCCAGCGCAACACTGCCCATTGCCTCTGAGTTTAGGCATGGGCAGATGACCCCCGACCTGGCAGACGAGCCACTGCAGCAGGAGACAACCGGGGCGAACAATGGTCCCCATGAACGGCTGCGGGGTAGCGTAGAAAGACACCATGTCAAGGCTCCAAAGGCCTGGCGCTCCTATTTCCCAGCTGGCAGCGATCTGCAGTTCAGCCCCCATCTCCCAAGATCATCTTCTCATCTGAAACAAGCAACCAGCGAGCTGTCTTCCCCGACGTGCTCTGTGGAGTCACGTGGGAGAATATGTGCTAAGGGCTGAAAACTCTTAAATTGCTCCGCGTGTATAAAGAATTAACGCTCTGAAGTTTCGTTCTGCTCCTCCTCCTGCCGTGCACACTAATGGGTAGAGCGTGCCGTCGTGACGTTTGGGCGCACGCACCGAATTGTCAAACGACCCGTGTCTGGATGCTGACTCTGCCACTCACTCACTGTTGGACCTCGAGCAACCTGTTTGATCTCTCCAGATCTTGGTGCCCTCATCCGTAAAATGGGGACAGTGATAATCCGAGTTCGTAGGGTTCTTTTGAAGATTTGATGAATCGTCCGGGGAAATCGAGTCTCTCCCTGGGCAGATAAGGGCTGAGAGAGGTCAGATCAGAAAATGCCCCACAGCGACGGTGTTTCGACGGGTGGAACCGCTGGGAGCGTGTTTCCACAAGCTCGTCTTGTGTTGAGAACTGCCGTTATGTGTATATGCAGGTGGGGCCAGCAGCCCCTCTCTCCGAACACTCAGAAATCCCAGGCTGTCCACCAAGACTCCACAAAAGAGAGGAGGGAGCCAAGGGAGAGTTCAGACGGAGATGCTCAGCCGGAGATGCTGTGCGTGCTCGGTCGCAGCTGAGGCGGTGGCTGAGCGTGCCGTTGGCATTGCTCCTGATGGGGTGGAATGCCCCCCGGGAGGGGCCGGGGTGCGGCGGGATGTCAGTGGAGGTGATAAGTGGCAGGTGTGTGTCCTCACACCAAGAGGATCTGGGCTCAGTGAGTCCCTCCACTTCACGCCGCCCTCCTGTTCTTCGGGGGAACCGAAAGTGATGGCTGAGGGGCTCTAAGAGACGGTTTCGGACTGGCCAGCGTGGGGCTCGCTCGCTGGAGAACACAGGGCAGGCCGCTCGGCCCCCGCGGAAATCAGCAGCTGTCCAGATGCTCAGGGCCCGAGTAGAAATAAAGAGATAAAAAAGACACCTAGTAGAAATTGGGTCAGAAACCAAATGCCCTCTTACAAAAAGGAAATTGTACAGCTGAGCATCTGTGATTTTTTTTTTCCTTCTGCTTTTTCTTCTTCAGGAGTCTGACTGCTCTTTCTCTTCCTCCCTTATAGAAAATGAAGGAATACCTGGAGGGCAGGAACCTCATCACCAAGCTACAAGCCAAGCATGACCTTCTCCAGAAAACGCTGGGAGAAAGTGAGTGTGGGAATTCTGCAGAGGTTTGGCAGTGAGGGGATGGCCCGGCCCGGCCCCGAGCTACACGGCTGAGCCTCCATCCTGAGCCCACGGGCCTGATCTCGTTATATGAATGCATGGCTTTTCCTAGCCTGTTTGATGGCAAGCTCACCGCCTGAGTGACTGCTTGAGTAATGGGAGGAGGCCAATGCTTAATGAAGCGCTAATGTGCATCATCTATTTGTTTAAATGGAGCGTGCTTGCTCTCCGCCTCATCCCCCTTCTCTGCCACGGCTGGGGTAAAGGAGCCGATGGGTCCCTTACTCTGTAGACACTGAAAACTCTCAGCTCCTCTATAGCGGAACCGAGGCGGCAGCCAGCAGGCAGGGCCGGGAGCCGGGAGAGCAGCGGCTCTGCGGAGAGGAGAGGGGAGGCTTCTCGAAGGCAGGCCTGACCCCTAGTCTGCTGCTTCCTGTAGCCTCAGGGTAGAGCAGCGCTTTCCTTCTGCTTGGGAGGGTCCTGCTGCTCAGCGGCAGCCCTGTCCGCCGTGGCCACGCTGAGGCCGTGGTACTGAACAGCCTGTCTCGTCCAGGAATCAAGGATGATTTTAACCAGACCCTGGAAAGTAGCAAAGCAGGGAACTGGACTGGCACTCTGGACTTTGTCTCCTCAGCTGCCAAACAGAAGGCGAA
This sequence comes from Potos flavus, assembly GCA_028534135.1. Lineage (NCBI taxonomy): Eukaryota > Metazoa > Chordata > Mammalia > Carnivora > Procyonidae > Potos > Potos flavus. Next base: position 38,180,235 of record CM052893.1, read on the forward strand.
GGTTGAAAGAGAAGCTTCCCTGGGGTTTGGGCACCCTGCCCGGGTCCTGCCCAGCTCTCAGCATCCTGTGACTAATGGGATTCCCAGGTTGGGGATGCCTCTGAGTGCCAGCCCCTCCCCCCTGCCCTGCGTGGTAGCGCTGGTGGAAGGCAAACCTGCAGAGTAGGCTCACGTGTTAAAACGAACTCTTGAGCGCTTTTCAGACAAACTGCAGAGTGAAGAGAAGCATGGGGGTACTTGCTGGCTCATTGGTGTCAGGAATGAGAGCCACACTTGTCACACCAGAGCCTCCCACGCGCTCGTCCCGTCCCATCCTCCTCCCGCACTGGACGGTTCCCCCAGATGCTGAATTCTTTTTATCTCTGATATCTTTGATCTTGTGGTTGTAGAGGCATTTTCTTTTATGTGAAGAATGCTTGTTAGGTAACTTCTGTTCTCCTTCCTCTCCGACACCCAAGGGACTTGGGCTGAACAGGTGTGGGCATTGGGAGCCCAGCTTTGCTTATAGAAGATCTTCACTCTTGGGTTATCAGATTGCTTCATAGGGAATCAGAGGAAAGAAAGCCCAGAACTATTTGAAGCAAGTTCTAACCATGACTTTTTTTTTTTTTTTTTTTTGCTAAAACAATCTGAACATAGCCCATAAGTGAGATGGGGAACAGGGCCCTGGGAGTGTGTGTTGGGGGTGTGTATGAGTGTCAATGGGTTTTCACACACACAAACATGTACCAGATTTGCTACTGTGGAGGGGCGAAGATTGGTGTCCATTCATTAGTGCTGCAAATTACCTTCATCTAAAGATGACAAGTTCTAGCAATAAGGAAAGAAATAGCCGCAGACCTTCCTGTGTGCAAGTCATCACGGCCCTGCCTTCTGGATGTATTTGTCACCGTAATGCAAGAGCCCCTTGTTCTTGCCACTGAGGGATAATTGATGTGTATGAATATTCCAGAATGGAAATGGGACAGATGTTGAAAATAATGGCTCGGAATAATATTTTCGCAGATGAAAGCTGAGCCTTTAGTAATGAGAGGCTGTTAGGGGAGGGGGAGGATGTTGCTCAGGATGAGCTGAAGTGTAATCAACGATTAGCAACCTTTAAAGGCAAGAAAAAGCCCTTCCTGCCCCCCTACTCCATCCCGGTCCTTGGAGATATTTTTCCAGGAGCGTGGATGAGGCCTGTGGGGGATGATCTCCCCAGCTCAGCACCTGCTCGCGTTGCCCCTGGTTTATCTAACACAGACCACGCTTGGTGAACTGGATCCGAAGAAAGCAAATGGATCCCATCGTGGCCCATATGCATATGTCTATGTATTTTTTTAAAAACATAAGAATTCTTAGGAACTTCAAGATTTTCATTTTTTGAAGCTGGCTGTGACCCATTAAACTTAATATTAGGGCCTGCTATTGGACCGAGAACCACAGTTCAACAGCAATTAAATCTCATTTCTCCCTTGTCACCCCAGCCAACCTAAGAGAATTTCATATGAATCTAAAACTAGAATGTCCTTATCTTCTCCCTCCTCCCCACAAACAGTTCTTCCTTCTTCCTTTTTCCCTTGCCGCCCTCACCACCGTGTGTGTGTGTGTGTGTGTGTGTGTGTGTGTGTGTGTGTCTGTTACTCCGGAGCAAGCAAATTCATCCCTCCCTCACCCCCCCCCCCCACACACACACACGTACACAGAAGAGAAGCCGACTTTCACCCCTGGGAAGGCTTCTAGTAATTCATTCTCTAAAACACGATCCGCCTTGCCGTTGTTCCCCTGCAGCCGCCCCTGCCTGTGTTCCCTTTGGGAAGCGGGGCCGGCACCCCTAGGCTTCGAGGACGTATCAGCGGCGCTGGGGACAAGCATGAGAAACAGCACTTGCCCAGGAAGAGGCTCTGGGCGTTTCTCTCCTTTTTCGCCTGGAAGGCCAGTCCCTCCGTGATGTAGCGGCTTTCTGGGGAGAAGGGGAGGGCATTTCAGTTAACTCCTGGGAGTAAGTCCATCTCTCTCCCCTTCTGCTTCCACATGAGCTTTTTGCCTTTGTCTTTCCAACAGGTCAGCGGACAGACTGCAGTCTGGCGAGGTAGGTGTGGCCTGGGACAGCCCCGGGGAGGCATGAGGAGGCCCATGGGGGTAGAGCGTCCCGGGAAGGAGCCGAGGGGTTGAAGTGTGAAGGCATTGAGTGACTTTGCAAGGGAGGGGACTAGAGCGGGGGTTGCTTCCTTCCCTTTGCCTTGCCGAACCCATCAGACCTCAGGAGGAAAGGGGTTCTGCTGTGATTTGGAGTGAGAGCTGAGCAGAATGGGGTGAAGGGAGTTATCATTTGTTGAAGTAGTTTCGGAGACTTCCCCAAAGCCATTGCGTCTGCAAGGAAAAGAAACGTTCAGCTCTAGAGGAACCTGGTAACCTACCCTTAGCTGCTAGACTTCAGTATGTGGTTTTGAGGAAGTCTCTGACCCAGAGAAGGAAGATCAGAAGATAGCGTTCGACCCGAGATTTTCTGCGTGGAAAAGATGACAGCCGCTCATCTGTGACTGTCGCTGGATAATGAAATACTACTTTGCACTGGCTTGCCAAACAGCACTGGTAGAAATCCTTGCCTGGTGTACAAGTATGCAACCCTCCCAGTCTTTCCCCACCTTCCCCTCCCTCCCCGACCCCAGCCAAATATTTTCCCTCCCAGTCATGTAGCTGCTCTGAGAAAACTCGTGAGCTGGCGAAGAGCAAGGCATCCATCCAGCCAGCGGTTGTCAGATGCCTAAAAATGTGCTGATTTAACTGGGGAGAGAGCTTTAATGGGCTGGACTCCTGAGAGACCCTGGTTAGCCCATTATATCAACTGCTTATATCTGCCAACACACACACAATAATCATGAGGCCATTTACAATTATAGGCTCATTATTTAGAAATAGCTTCATTTGGCTTTCATCGTTTTGTCATTGTGGATTACAGTAGAGATCCATTAATATACCAGTCTCGTTGACTGGAGGGAGCCAAGATAATGGAATCCCATGGACTGTATATCGTCTTGGTGAAAGAGTGTTAGTGTGAGTTCACCTGAAGCCCCATATCTGGGGAAGGCTCTGTGGGAGTGAAAAGGAGCTGAGGAGCTAACTTGAATTCCCTTAACGCCGGGTGACCATGGCTGCTCTTTTCCCTGCTTCGAACTCCAGTTTCCTCATCTATAAGACAAGGAAGAGCGTTCCACTAGATCCGAGGAGTTCTGGGATTCCAAAGAGGTCCCTCAGGAGTGGCCTGGCGTAAGGGGCAGAGGGAGCCCGGCAGCCAGGCTCTGGGCCTTCGAGTCACCAAAGGCGGGGCTGCGCTGCTGTCCTTGCTTGGCATTGTGTCTGAGTCCGAGTCCCTTGGAGAAGAGGCGCCTGAGGCTCCGTGCAGCTTTGCAGGGCTGAAGGATCACCTGAAGGATTGCCAAGGTTCCTTCCAGTCCGCTGCCCTGTCCTCGAAACTCTAGGAAAATTGCTCCCTAAGGGTTTCCAAGAGAAAGAAGACTGTAGCTTCCTTTGGTGTTTCCTTGGGTTTCCTGCAAACAGAATCTTACTGTCCAACGCAGATACATTTTACTGCACATGGAACCAGGTCCTTCCTACTCTAGTTTCGAATGGTGGCAGGTAGTAAGGACAGGGACCTCTGCGCTCCAAAGGAGCCTTACTGGGCTTTATTTGGAAAGTAACTCGACAAGTCTCTCAGCTGGTTCTGGGGCTGAGCTGAAGAATTCTACTTGCTTTATTTTAACTAACACACAGATTGGTTTTCATTGCATTTCCTCTCTCTTCTCCCTGGTGCCGGGCCGTCCTCTCTGATCTGGCGGGGTCATCCACAGGCGAAGCTCGACCGTGAGGAAGCAGGTAAGGGCTCAGCAAGAGCCGGACTGGTCGGGTGTGCCGATCCCATCCCGCAGACACTTCTGGAACCCTGCTGTGGGCAGGACAGACACTGCCCGGACTTCCTGCCCCCCTTTGGAAGATACCATTCAGTCAGAGTACGTTTAATGGTACAGCAACTTCATTGATTTAGCTGGTTCGGCTGGAGTCTTCCTGACTTATTCCTCCCGCTCTAGTCGTGCCCCCTCCTCCTTGCCGGAGATTTGGTTTGACTTGGCAGATTGTGCCAGACCTGCCCATGGTGTCGCTTCTCTAGGAAACCGTGAAAGGGGCCTCACGTTTTATACATAAGTTCAAATATGAGTAGCTCCCAGCGGCTGGTCACCTAGACCGGACACCTACACCAGACGGCTGCAGGTGTGCAGATGTTTTTTTTTTCCCCTGGAGTTGTGGTCATCCTGGATGCATTTCTTAGACATGCTAAACCTGCGAAGACAAATCTGGCCTGAGAATGATTGGCCAATTGATGCTCAGCTCTGTGATTTTGCGTGTGATCTTTGGTGTTAGATTAAAGTCTGATGCTGGTCAGCCAGCTCTCGTTGCCCATCTGAGGGCAGGATCTTGGAAGGCAGGGGCCGAGTAGTGCACATCAGTGGATAGTCTAAACAGTACTTGTGCCTGTGCAAAAAAAAAAAAAATTACGGTGTTTTTTGCAGTAGCAAATTTGACTTCCTAATTATATTCTATCGCAAATACTAAAATGATTTCGGGTCTCCTAAGCTCACACCCGCTATGTAGCTGGCAGTGAGCAGGGAGGAGGGGGAGAGCGCTCCACAGTGTCTTTGTGTCTGCTCAGGGGAAAACCGATCCAGGCTTTAAAAAATCGTTGTGGGTAATTCACAGTGGCTGTAGCCACAGGGAGATAATCGAATGTAGAGGGCATGTGGTTTCTATTGTGTCAGCAGCCCCAACAGGGTCTTCAGCCCCTGTGATGGCTCTGGCCAGCTGGGCGCTCCCACCAGGACATTCGGATGGCAGAGCTTTCCCTTGTCCTAGCTTTGCTGTCACTATTTTTGCCCCTTCTCTGCTTTGGATTTCACTGTAGTGGTACAATTATACATTTTTAAATTTATAATTAAATCTAACTAAGTATAAATGTAATAAGATATAATTATACATTTTTTGGTTTATAAAAATTTCATTGCATCTTTTCTTCTTCTGGTTCCTCTATGTCTGTCTTCTGCCCCTTCTCCCGTGATTTTGTTTAAAACCAGAAAAGAATAGGGGTGCCGGGGTGGCTCAATTGGCTAAGTATCCGACTCAGGTCATGATCTCAGGGTCATGAGATCGAGCCCCGAGTTGGGGTCCACACTCAGCTTGGAGTCTGCTTGAGATCCTTTCCCTCCTCCTCTTCTCCCTCTTCCCTGCCCTCACTCACTCTCCCTCCCCTTCCTCTTAAATAAATAAATAAATAAAATCTTTAAAAACAAACAAACAAAAAAACTAAAGAAGAATGGAGCGCCTCCCAGGGATAATCTATTGCATTTAAAATTAATAGGCGAGGGGGGGGGCTGCCTAGGTGGCTCAGTCAGTTGAGTGCCTGACTCTTGGTTTCAGCTCTGGTCATGATCTCAGCATTGTGGGATCGAACCCCACCTCAGGCTCCACGCTCAGTGGGGCATCTGCTTGAGATTCTCTCTCTCTCCCCCTCTGCCCCTCATCCCCACTTGCACACACGCACACACGCTGGCATGCACTCTTTCTTTCTCTAAAACAAATAAATCTTCAAAAAAAAATTAAAATTAATAGGTGGGTATTTTAAAGAGGGAACCAGCTTTTTTCCCTTCGACACTAAGGATAGGGTTGAATTTATCATTTGTTCCTTTCAGTTCCTGAGCTAAAACTGGGCTTCTGCACCTGGCTGGAGCAGAGGTGCAAGGTGCAGGGGCCTCACAGCCTCCACTGTGGCCGAGGGCGTTCGGGCGATGGCGGTTTGGCGGGCAGTAGGCGGCCCTGGCTGGGCTCTCTGTCGGAGGGGAGCAGCGCCCATCTGGCGGGCATCCTGCTGCGTGTACGCAGCGGCAGGTGGAGTGTATGTGCCTCGTGCTGGATTTGCATAAGAGCTCCGGGATGCACCCAGAACCCCAATCAAATAAACACCTTGCTTCCATTCTGCTGCCTCAGTTTCTCTCCAGCAGCTCAGATCTAATGGTGGATCGGTAAAGAGTTTTTCTATACTAGGCAGGCAGGGAAATAGTCATCTGCAAGTAATCTTGTATAGAGAAATAAATAATTGTTTGGTTTTTTATGACAAGTCAGCCAAACAAGATGAAGAATCTGGTAGCTTTTGTTTTTGAGGGTCCCTCATGGGTTCCAGTCATTTTTGACCCTAGAAAAGCCTGGATTCAAACCACCCCAGCCTTTTCTGCCTCAGCTGCTGCTTCTAAGCTTTCCCTGCTCCCCTCCAGCCCAGCATTTTCTCTTTCCCATCACTTCTGTCTCCTCTTTGTCATCTTTCTCTACTTCTCTAAAGGTAGGTGCACTCCCAAGGTTTGATGCCCTTTTGACTTTTCTCCATATTCTTTCCCTTCTTGCTGCATTCCCTTAGATGAGCCTTTCTCTCCTTCCACAAGTGTCCATTGGTCTGAGTCTTTGGATCGAGTGTCAAACTGATTGGCGGACATCAGCTTGAGAGTTGAGATAGCGCCTCCTCCCCTGAGCATCGGTCTCACCTCCCCCCGCTGCATTCTAACTTCCTTAGCACATCCTCTAACTTCTCTGTTTCTCCTAGTGGGGGTTCTCTATTCCTCACGTTCCCGAAGCCCCAAGTATTATGTTTGACACCTCTTTCTTTCCCATCACCTATATCTAATCGGTCATGCAGACCTGTATTTTCTCCCTCGGTAAAAACGGAAATCTAACAAATGTAATAGAGATCAGTACCCGGCAAAAATCCTAACTCTCTCCCTCAAGAGAAATCATGCCAAACCATAGCTTATTTAGGCACCATCTGGCCACCTTCCTGATTGTTCTCTCCTGCAAATCACAGGACCCCTGCTTTACTATCTTTTCCAAGTTATGCCGGCTACCTCTCTCCCTCTGCCTTTCGTTTAAAGGTCCCTTGATCTGATCAAATGGAGATTTGGCCCAATTGTCCTTAAAGGCCCCTCCCAGCCCTAGGATTATACTACCAAATATATTTCGAACTAAAGAATTAAACTGATGTAGGTTCTAACATTGGAGAAGGGAAGGAGAGAGGAAGAAAGGGAGAGACAGGCACTGAATGAGAATACACACGGACACTGCTCGGTCAGCTCTATGCAAATCAAGGGTGACGGGAGGGTCTTTGGGGCCCCATAGGAGCGCACAGGCACATCCTGGGGAAATGAATTCAGTCAGAGCTCAGAAATATTACAAGGAGAGGGGTGGGCAGTAGGAGGGTCTGAGGCCTTCATGACATTGTCCAGTTTTTGCTCCCACTAGACGCTGTCTTGGGCTCTGCTGGAGCAGTGGAGACTAGGAAAATATTCTTGTGCGGTGGGGCAGGTCTCTGACCCACTCTTGTCTGCCACCAGTTAGCGCTCTGGGCTACTCATGATGTGCCGCTGGTAACCACGGACGTGCAGGTTTGATGTCTTGGTCTCTGCAACCCTGCGTGCTGCCCTTTGCCATTGATACTCCATTTCCTGCAAGTCTAGGCAGCACTTGGCAGTCCCATAACTTGCTGAAGCCAGTAACCTGTGAGCTTCCCAACCTACCTCTCTCTGGGTCTCTAAATACAAATCTGGGGCCAGAAAACCTTTACAAACCCTCATATCACTAACCTCATTATCACTGTGACTACTCTTTGCAAATGAATACTGCAATAATGGGGCCCCTGGGTGGCACAGTCAGTTAAGCGTCTGCCTTCGGCTCAGGTCCTTATCTCAGGGTCCTGGGATCGAGCCCCACGTCGGGCTCCCTGCTCAGGGAGAGTCTGCTTCTCCCTCTCCATCTGCTCCTCTACTCAGCTCTTGCTCTGTGTCTCAAATAAATAAATAAAATCTTTCTAAAAAAAGAAAACTGTAATAATAGTGTTTCTAAACATAAAAAGACTTCCAAAAAATGGAGATTGATTGATTGATTGATTGACTTTTAATGGTGGAACTCAGTTTCTTCATCAGAGTATGGAAGGGCTGACCAAGATTCTTCCTCTCAGATCGTCCTGGGCTGACTGGCAGATGTCAGGGGTGGCAACAAGAGGGCAGACGCCGGCTGCTATAGTGGGATAGCTGGAGGGAGCAGATGGGTTTGAGGGTCATGACGATGAACATTTGGGTCCCTGAGACCTTCCTGAGTCCAGCTCTACCTCGGCATCCTCACTCCTTCCTTTGGCAGCATCCTGCATTCCCAGTAAGCTTGGGAGCAAAAGGCCACGCCACACTTCTGGCGGCCTATTTCTTCATGAAATCCAACTGCTTCCCTGATCGTGGCCAAACCCCAGGGCCATAGCTCAAAATCTGAGGATGTGGGCAAACCTGTGAAAGGGGCAGAAGCCATAGAACCCATGCTGCTTGAGAACCAGTCTCTGTCCTGAACTTCTTATTTTTATTTTTTTTTAATATTTTATTTTGGGGGGCACCTGGATGGCTCAGTCAGTTAAATATCCTACTCTGGACTCTGGCTGGGTGTGAAGTCTGCTTAAGATTCTCTCTCCCTCTCTTTCTTTCTCTCTCTCTCCTCTCCCTCTAAAAAAATAATAAAATAATAAATAAAATAAATAAAGATTTTATTTTTTTAAGTAATCTCTACATCCAAAATGGGGCTTGAAACCAAACGCCAAGATCAAGAGTCACACTCTCCACCAATTAAATCAGCCAGGTGCCCCTGTCCTGAACTTGTACAGCCTTTTTAGCTAGGTTTAGGGCCCTTTGTTTGATGCCTTTCTTCCCCATAGCTGAATTGTTTTGTATTTAGCTGTATTATAAAGCCTTACCAGTTTTTAGTAATGCTTGGTATGCATACCAGATAATGTTTGTTGAGCTCCTGGGATGCAGGCTGGGTATACACACCTGGCAGTGTTTGCTGAGCTCTTGGGATATAGGCTGGGTAGCAGTGAGATGTGCAGTCTCAGAGGGAGACTGCCTGGGTGTGATCCTGGCCCTGCCACTTACCGCCTTTGTCACTGTAAGCAGCTGTTTCACCTTGCTGAGCCTTTATCTCCTCATTTGTCAAATGAGAGTAACAATACACAGCCCCATTGGGCTGTTACCAGGACTGATCCATCTAAATCACCCAGTACATCACCCACCACCTCTATAAATTCCTTCGTAAATGGTAAGCACTAATGTTCATGTCCCAGTAGGAAATGCTACTCTCCTCACCACCCATCCCCTCCCTAATTTGCAGACATCAAATTGAGGCCCAAAGAAGTTAAGTAAATGGCAGGGATGTGTAGCAAAATGGCAGAGCAAAGATTGACATCTGGGGGGCCTGCTTAGTTTAGTACAAATTAGTTTCCCCTATTTCTAAGAATTGGGTTTTTTACTTTCTTACCTTTTATGCCAAGTAAACCCCCTTTCTGATGCTCCCCTTGGTTCATTCTGCTATCCTCAACTGATATTAATAAGGCACCTGGCTTGTGAGAGTATCATGGCCAGCCGTGGAGAGCCAAGAATTGACAGGATCTGCCCTGTGGAGTGTGCGCTATAGTGGTGGCAAATGCAAACAAGATATTCATACCCACACAATTAAGTCACCATCAGGGTTGTGAGAGCCAAGCACAAGGTGCTGAGATCCTGTAGACAGGGGCCCTGATCTCATCTGGGAAGTCTGGAAAAGCATTCCTAAGAAAGTGATACTTGCACTGAGACCTTAAGGGGTGGGATTCCAGGGTGAGGAGAGCATTCTGGAAACAGGAGCAGCTCATGCAAAGCCACGGACAAAGAACTGATCTAAGGAATGGAAAGAAAGCTGGTGTGACAGAAACAGAGGGACTGGAGGAAGAGCAGAAGGGGATGAAGCTGGAGGCAAAGGCAGGACCCTGGACACACAGGGCTGTGTAAAGACACTAACAAGAAGTCTTTGAAAGAAGTTAACCTAGAGGGGCACCTGGGTGGCTCAGTGGGTTAAAGCCTCTGCCTTTGGCTCAGGTCATGATCTCAGGGTCCTGGATCGAGCCCCACATCAGGCTCTTTGCTTGGTGGGGAGCCTGCTTCCCCCTCTTTCTCTGCCTGCCTCTCTATCTACTTGTGAGCTCTCTCTCTCTCTCTCAAATAAATAAATAAAATCTTTAAAAAAAAAAAAAAAAGGAAGCCTAGAAAGTGAGCGATGGGCTGTGTGCACTCTCAGAGATCACCCAGCCGCTACATAAAAGAAGGATAATGTGGTCTGGAGGACAACGAGGGTGGGAATTGAGATACTGATGTACGGACCGGGTTGCTAGTAGTAGAGATATAGAGAAGGAAATGGATTTGAGAGGTATTTAGGAGGCAGACTTGACAGAACGTATTGATTGATGGATTTTGGGTGGCTGAGGGTGGGAAGCTGATTTGGGATGAAAGATGATCAGTCTCATTTTGGACATGCTGAATGTAAGGCATCCATGTGGCATTCCAAGGAGGTGGTTGTGGACGTGCTTTGCAGTTTGGAGGACAAGCCAGATGCTTTTTTGAGGACCGGCCACTGATCAGCGGAGACGAGCCCCGCACAGTCTGGCCCATTTTCTCTGACGCTGGGCTGTGCTTCTTTAAAGATTCTAATGTTATGTTTCTCTTTGGCTTTTTAGGATTCCAGCCAGGCGATTCCTCTGGTGGTAGAAAGCTGTATCCGGTTTATCAGCAGACACGGTAAGCACGATTCCAGCCTTGCCCATATTTGTGCAGAGTGGGGAAGAACTTCCAGGAATTCTTTGTAGAGTAAGAATGATGATTGACTTTTCATCCTGATATTCTCAGAAACGGAATAAAAGTCTTATTTGTTCACGTAATGTTTGTTACCTCCGAATGGCCACACCTAGACATTGAGAAGAAGGCTTCATATGTTTTGACCCCAAATGCCTCAGCCACTTACCACAGTCCCTTTTCTAGCCCGAGAGTGAGTTTTAAATTACAGCCGTGATGTGAGTAAGTACAGCTGGGATGACGTGACGGTGGTTTCGCCGTTACTCACCGTCTTTGCGCGTGTCGGAGTCTCCTGCCACACAGCCCGAGTCCTTACGTCACACTGGCTTTCTGCATTAGACTGTCTTGGGTACGACTCCTTTTGTGATGTTGCACCGATTCCTAGTAACATTCGGGCTTTGTTCTGGTTTGGTCTCACTGGATACAGCGTCAGCTGGGGCTTGATGAGGAGTGGTGGGTCTTCAAGTTGTAGCCAGCAGTCGAGAGTCTTTGGGGGCTGGGTCCCCCTCAGTCTAAGCTTGGATCACACTGTCTGCTCCTGGATGGAGCTGGATCTCATAAACTCCATTCCTCAGCAGCTCCCAGGCTGCTTGCACGGATTCTAGGGATGGAGATGAATCGCCAGAGAATCAAGCTTCTAAGTGTAAGAGCGTTTGGGAATCGCAGATATCTGAGCGAGCACTGTGAAGATTTCTAGGAACTGGACATCAGAAGTTGTTTTGGGTTGCCGTCTTATCTAGTTATAGGAAAAGGGACAGAGTGACCTTCTTGCAGCTAAAGAGATTTGGGGTGATTGCTGGACTCCATGCAGGGGTAGACGTTTTCTCTCCCTTCATCCCAGTAGGCTGACACATCGCTTGGGTTCATTTTTGGAATAGTAATTATTTTAGCATGCTTACAGCTTATCTCATTCTAATCAACTACAATTTTTTCATCTTGTCCCTATTCACTTGAAGTAACAGCATCATATATCAACAGTCAACAAATATTTATCAAGCCCCTGATCAAGGCTGGGAGCCGTGCATCATGAAATAGGAAAACAAAAACAGGGATTGTGCACCGTTCCTGTCTTTATTTGATCTTATGATGCAGTTGGGAGAAAATATAAATAAGCAATGGGAAAGCTAAATAAAAAGAGATAAGCAATAGCCACTCACAATGGCAGTATAAGAAATTTTACAAGATAGTAATGATTAATGATCAGGCAATTGGCAAGGATAAGTCCAAACTGAGTTCTGGGGAGGAAAAATTATTTGTGTCTTAAGGACAATAGGAAGAAGAGAGTCTGAACTCCTGTTCTTTCAGCCATGCATTCTATTTGGTCATCCAACAAATTATAGAGAGAGATAGATTGCTTGTTGTGTGCCAAGAAAAAGTTCCTGCCTCCGTGAACCTTATTCTACCAAAGGACAGATAAATAGATGATTGGCCGGTCAGTTAATAAACAAACACAGTAATATACTGTATGTCTGGTGATGGTGAGTGTCCTGAAGGAAAGCCAGGCGAAGAGCCGGAGAATGGAAAAGGGACACTGTTCCAGGTGGGTTGTTCGGGGAAAGGCCCTAAGGTCACCTTGGAGGTGACATCGGAGCGGAGTCCTGAAAGAAAGTGAGGAAGTGAGCCACGTGTTATCTGGGAAGAGTGTTTTAGAGAGAGGGAACATCAAATGCAGAGATCCTTGGCCTATGCAGGGGCCGGCATGCGGGAGGCCTGGGAGGCCAGAGCAGAGAGAGGGGAGGGAGGAGGGGCAGCAGACCAAGCCGGAGGCCAGACCCCAGGGCTTCCTCACCTAAGGGAGGTGTTTAGATTTTATTCTGTGAGGTGGGAAGCTACTGGAGAATTCTGAACAGAGAGAGCTCTTTAAAAAGAGCTGCTGGATGGAGACCAGGCCATGGGAGGAAGGAGGCGGCTGCAGCTGCCCAGGGAAGACACGATCCGACTGTGGCCAGGCCCAGAGGGCTAGCTCTGGAGGAGCCGAGGAGAGGACGCTTCCAGATACTGTGGCTCGAACGTTCCCATCTCTGCCCTGCCCATGCGCGGTGCATGCGGGGACATTTCCGTGGTGTGGCTCTGGGGAGACAGGTGTGCTCCCATGTGGCTGGCGGTACTGCAGAGGGGTACGACCCTTCCGGAGGGGAATCTGGCGATATCTAACAGAACGGCGGATGCATTTATCTTCTGATCCAGCAGTCCTTATAGGAATTTACCCTGAAGATGCACCTCCGACAATATAAAGATACATATGCTCGAGGTGATTTGTGCAACATCATTTGTAGAAAATATAAAGAACAACCTCAATACCCTCACACAGAAGAGTGGTTGGATCAGCTATGGTATATCTGAATACTAGGCAGTTACGAAAAAACAGCGAGCACGATCTCCATGACATTACATGGAGAGAGTTCCATGTAATCAAGCAAAAAAGGCAAAGCGGGGAAGAATATCTAGAACATGCTACCTTTTATGTAGAAAGAAGAGGATATAAGAATGCACGTGTGTCTTCTCACTTCGGCAAGAAGAAATACAGGAAGGATGAATCTGGAAACTAATACTTGATTGTTCATCCACAGGAGACGGGTGCAAGACGGGGTAGAAAGGATGGGGGGCGGGTGGGAGTGGGAGGGAAGTGACATTTCTCTGGACATTGCTTTTTGTGTAATTGTGACAGTAACAAATAAACCCAACTTCAGAACGAATGAATAACGTAACCACACTGAGGAGATGAGGATGCAAGTAATCTAAGTAACTTTTGAAAGCAGTATCGTGATACTAAGTCTAAAGGCAAAAAGAGCTGTAAACAAGTTTTTTTATCACAAAGATATGGGCTATCAATTCTGAAGCCATTTTATGTGTATTCTAGGACTGAACAAATAGATAAACGTATTGTTGATTTAAAGAGGAAAAAAAAAAAACCTCATACATAGTAGTTCAAAAAACCTTTGTTCAGCTAAATTGAACTTTTTCCTCAAATAGGGACTCAGGTGATTCCTGAACTCCCTGTAAGTCAGGGTTAAAAATTTTCGTACACGTGCACGCGGTGGCGATAGGGTCCATAACTCAGTTCCCAAAGGGTCTGTGACCCACCAACGGCTGGAATGTGTCCATCCTTACTCTCTTCGTGTTCCCTGGGAGGTAGGTGTTATTGTTCCCATTGTAGAGATGTGAAAGCTGAGGCTCAGCTGTAGATGGTGGGTCAGGGTGATCCAGGACGACTTAAAGGAGAGGCCTGAGGGGAATGATGGACTGAAGCAGGAGGGGAGACCCCGCCTGTCTTAGGCGGAAGGGAGCCAAGTACCGTGAGGCGGTGTTGGAACAGCCATTTCAAGAGTTCTGTCGGAGAGCACCTCTTGGCAACAGCCGGGTCCAGTGCAGAAGGGAAGGTTTCGTGCCACTATCCGAGTAACTTAGCCATGTCCGAGTGGTTGTGTACTTTCGTGGTAACGTGCACAAAGAGCAGATCCAAAAGACCGCGATGTGTCAAGTTAGTCACGTGGGGCCTTCCCTGCATGCTGATGAAAAGCCCCCTCGCTTTTCCCCTTTACTTCTGGAACCCAGCCATTTATCAGTGCTCCTACTCTCAGAGTCCTTGGATTAGGCACTACAGATTCTGTCTGCTGAGCAGAACACATCATGATCCTTCTAAAGTGTAGGTTCTCGAAGGGAAATGGGAAGCACCGGCCCGAGGGGGTCTCAGTGTGTCTCGAGCCTGCCGCCTGACTTCCAGTTGCCTCCTCTGATCGCTTCCCGTCCTGGGCCCCGGGGGCCAAGGTGGCTTTTCATTAATGGTCTAATCTACTAAAAAGGACTGAAGTGATCCTTTCTTAGCAAACTGCTGGCTTCCCCTAGGACACTGAGTAGCCTAGTCCCTGAGATGGCATTTCCTTAGACTATACTGTGTTTTTGACAAGTCACAGGGCATGTGACTGTTGCTGTCAGAACACTTGGTGTTTGCATTCTGTGTTTAAATGACATTATTTGGCCGTTACATCCCATTGGTAACTAATACGGTATTATTACATTGGTACTAATGGGGTTTTAACATTGCCTGCCATTCTCTGAGGAACATTCTGGAGATTCCCTTAGAGGAGCAGACAACTTAAGTCCTATTACAAGCCAGGTGATTAAATTCCCCCTGCTCGCTTCTTAATATTGCTTCAGTTGGAGTCAAGATTGTAGTCCCGGCCTGCGTGATTTACCTTCAGAGGTCTAGCTGAGAGAGTCCAGTCACCCCCTCACCGAGAGGATAGCCCAAAGACAGTGGGCAGTTCTATTTTGTTTTCTTAAAAAGAAATTTGTTTGAGATTCCCCTGATAGGTCAAAGTTTTTGACGCATCACGCCATTATAGAGGAACTTGGACAAGCCTGCCCAAGATGGAGACATGGGGATCCTGAGATGTGATGCTGGTTCAGTCTGACCCTGGGGCCGGCACTAACAGCATGCTTCCTGGATCTCTTGCCACCTCTGCGGCTCCCTGTGTGGGGCTGTGAGCCACATCCGTGTTCAGACTGACAAGCGGGTTCCTGCCCTCTCTGCACTTTGCCTCTGGCGGGCCTCACAAGCCTGGTGTCGAGGACTGAGTACATGATTGCAAGCAGAAGGCCTGGGCCGACCTCCTGGCTCTGGTTCTTGTCACCTCTGTAACCTAAGGCTGGTCATCACCCATCACTTCCTTCAGCTGGGAAATGGGCGTGCTGGTGACCCCCCCC
>CM052893.1:38196153-38214864 GCA_028534135.1 Potos flavus
AAAACATCAGCCAGAATTACGTTGGACTTCTTACCTCATAGAGAGCCTTTTGGGGACGGAGGGGAAGACTGTTAAATCATGGATTTAGGGAGGGAAGTTGTAGTGTCTCCTATTGGAAAAGCTTTTAAAGGCCTGATGGATTCTCAGCCCCACGATTTGCCTGGGGCCGTGGTGAATAATACAATTTCTCTTCATCCCTTTCAAACCTAAAATCAACCCTGATGCATTAATATCTTACCCATAGTCCGTTGGTTGTTGCCAAATCAAACCCCTGGGGCCTGTGAAGCTGAAGATTTTGAAGTAAAATGTCACGTATTTAAAACAATCTGTCCGAAGCATAGTGTTCTCCCTGAGGATTTAAGTTTTCGATTTCGGGATCTAGAGTCCTCAGTTTGGTGATGTCTGTCAGGGAAGGAAGATGGCTAGACTTCTATAAATCAATTGCTGGCAAATGTTGACAGCCCTGCTTCCCATTCCCTGACTAGAATCGAAGGTCCTGTATCAAGAAGCAATTTGGATGTTATAATTACAGAAAATACGGATGGAGCACCACCTGTGTGCAAGGCGCAGGGCTCAGTGCTCTGCGTGTAATAGCTCATGCAAGCTTTATAGCAGCCCCGCGAAGGAGGGGAACTTAGGAAGAGACTTAGAAACCAGAATATTCTCCTGGAACCGGTACACGATGGGGCCAGGACTCAAAACCAGGTCTCATTGACTCTAATATTCTCGGCATGTTTTGTTTTTCTTTTTTCAGTTTAATTAAAGGGACAAATGTGCATCATTAAAAGGTAAAGAGTCCAGAAAAGTGCATGGTAAAAAACAAGTTTCCCACCTCAATCCTGGTTTTCTCATCCCTCTCCAAAGCCTGTGTTCCCAATCACTGTACCAAACCTAGTTAAGAGGCACAAAAGATGAGTTCGAATCAGTTAGAAGAATTCACTAATATTATGGATAGAAGCTCTAGAAATCTAGTCCACTTCTTAGAAGAGATGGCATTATGCAAGTCGATACCAAAAAAAATTTTAAAGAGGGACCCGTTACCAGTGTTTTCCATTGTAGGTATTTCTTTAAAAATAAAAATCCAGTATTTGAGCTCTTATACTGGGCAGACTTCAGAGCCTTTGTGGATTCTTAGCACCGTTATATTGTATCTGAAATGACATGCGTTAGTATGTGTACATGTATGAATTTTTCGGGGAGAGAATCTCTAGTTTTTGTCAAATTCTTAAAGGAGGCTATAACGCCCAAATAGTTAAGAACCATGGCTTTAACCCCTCAACCTAGGTGTTGCCGTTGTAGATTGGAAGAGAGAGAGGACCTTGGTTTCTATTTTAATGGGAGTAAGAAATGGAACTGACCCATGACACCCCAGTCCACAAAGATGTGTCCTCCTCAAGCCCCTGGTCATTGCAGCTGCTGGTGAATCAAACAGCCCTTCCCTTAGGAGGCTTGTCAAGGTTGCTCATCTCTCATGGGCCTTCAACTGGGACTCTCAGGGCTAGACTTTGTTTCCCTCTGACGGCCAGGCTTCCCAGAAACCGCTGGTTTTCTTCCATGTTACCAAATGTCGTCATATCGCACTAAAGAAACAGGGCCTTCCTCCTCCTTGTCCCTGGTGGGGTTACCGAGGTAATTATCTCTCCTGTCTCCAGTGTTTGTTTGAGCAAGAAGTAGACTGGGAAACTTCTCCCAGTCTTTTCTGAATCTCGGCTCTCTTTTAACTCAGGAGCCAGGGGAGGCTTATACAATTCAAACTTTCAGACCTTCTGTGAAGCAGTCCCGCCCCTGAGACCCATAATGTCACCCAGTGCTAGCCTGCCTGCTTTTGACTAGGTCCTCGAGAAGAGTGATTCTCAGTCACGACCGTTTTCTCCCCGTGACAGCTGTTCGCAGCCACGGTACTGCTTCTCCAAGGCGCACAGGGGACGTATGCGAATCTGCAGTAGAGGAGTGAACCATTGGGTTAGAGAGAGACCTGCTTGGTCGTTTAAGTCTGCGGGCGGAATCCACTAGAAATGAACTCTGTCCAGTTCTGAAGAAGAACTGGGCAGATGAAGACAGTGGAGTCTCAGGCCTCTGGTTCAGCATCAGAGGGCTCTGGGTTCTCCTCAAATCTGTCAGAAGCAGGGGCTGGGGACCGCCTGCTGAGGCCCACGAGGGAGGCCGAACTCCTTCGCAGAGCTCACAGCTCGACAGCCTGGGGCTGGGGGCTGCGGGCTGCGGGCTGCGGGCTGCGGGTTCACGTCCGGAGCCGGCCGAGCCTTCAGCCTGGGCGAACAGAGACCACTGGGGGCCAGTGAGGCCCAGTGGCTCACTGAAGGACTCGGGTCCTTGGCCAAGGTTGGAGGTGTGGCCAGAGCAGCTGCTGCCTGAAAAGGGGGCGTTCCCAGGCTAAATAGCCAATAACAAAATCAGACTGCATCCAGGGGGTGCCTGAGCAGAAACTGAGCGGCATGCTGACCTTTTCCTGAATAAATCTTGATTGTAATAATAGAGGATATTATGAAAATGAAAAACAATTACATTAGCTGTTCCAGAAAGAAATTCACATGCTTGATGGAATACAAACGCTAATCCGTTGGCAATTTTTTTTTTAATAAGTCTAGAGCTCAGAATGGAAGATCCCTAGTAATTTGATTATTTTGCTCTGCAAGAAGGTACACAGCGCACAATGCCTGTGTCTTCTGACCATACCATTATGAGGGCAGCCTGAGGCTCTCCATCTGCTCTGGCAGCTTAGTGGGTTGGTGTGTGGGAGTCGTTCCCAGCTCTGTGGAGTGCTGTGTCCTCGAGGTGGGGGACATCTGGCCAAGAAGGTGTGGAGTATGGCTGGCGATGGGTGGCAAGTAGAATTCGAAGAGGAGCTGGTGAGAGAGGAGGGGCGAGACCTGCGAGGAGGTGGCTCCTGAATGACCATGCTGGTGGTCATTGTCTTCTCCCCACGGACTTTCTAGAAGGGCTCCGATGCCCAGAAAAGCAGGTGGCAATTTGTGGAACTTCTGCTCTTGTTCTTGGCAATGCCTCCCACGGTTGTGTTTTCTGGGCATTCATGCGAGTGCTTTCCAGCTTGCCCCTTTCCCTTCTCCTCCAGTTTATCACAGTTCAGTGAAGAGAACATGATGGACCCCTACAACCTTGCCATCTGCTTCGGGCCCTCACTGATGTCAGTGCCTGAGGGCCACGACCAGGTGTCCTGCCAAGCCCACGTGAACGAGCTGATCAAAACCACCATCATCCAGCATGAGAACATCTTCCCAAGCCCCAGGGAGCTGGAGGGCCCCGTCTACAGCAGAGGAGGAAGCACGGAGGACTACTGGTAGGGGGCTCTGGGCTGGAGGCAGGCGGGGGGTGTCCCCGGTGCACACTGGGTGCAGGGGCCAGATGGCCAAGCGAGACCCAAGGGAAACACCCAGGGCCTCTCAGCCTCCCGCTCCCAGACACCTCACCTGCCGGGATCGGGGCGGCGGGGGGGTGGGCAGTGCCCTGCCTCAGCCCGACCTACGGAGTAACCGCCATGCCGCTTCGTGCCACCTCCCTGTTTCTTATGAGTTCTTAGTGGTGAGGAACCGTTCTGGAAAATAATGACAGCAATAATAGGAATGTTCGTAATCTCCAGGAAAGGAAAG
This sequence comes from Potos flavus, assembly GCA_028534135.1. Classification (NCBI taxonomy): domain Eukaryota; kingdom Metazoa; phylum Chordata; class Mammalia; order Carnivora; family Procyonidae; genus Potos; species Potos flavus. Next base: position 38,199,780 of record CM052893.1, read on the forward strand.
TCTGTACAGTCGTATTTAGAACAGCTGTTCGTCAGTCAGCAGTGTCTCTCAGGCTCCTGCTGTGGGCTGCACGTTGTGAGAAACACAGTCCCGGGTCCCAGAAAGAAGAATTTCTTTCTTATTGTGAAGAGTTTAGATAGGAGGCATAATTCCCTCACTGTGAGTTTGTCCAACGATAATTTAGAGTGGTCACAGGAATTCGTGAAGAGAAAAAGGGGTGCGCTGGCAGGTTAGGCATACTTCCACCCTAAAGCGAGACTAAATCCTGTGGGGCGAGGTTTGTCATGACCTAGGCTGAGAACAGAGATATAAAAGGAATCCCTAGGGCACATCTTTACTAGACCTTCTGTTAGACAATTACCAAATTACTATTTCCGTATTACAGATGCAGTCACTCTAGCCTAGAGAAGCCAGTGACAATCTTTCAAGCCGCCTTAGTGGTGGGCATCCCAACCTTGACGCGTCGTAGTACAGGGCACCATCCAGGACCCCACACTGCACCCCGGGGTACCACGTACAGCGTCATTTTCCCATCAAACACAAAGGCAACTACCTCTGTCTTTTACTCCCTAACGTCCCTTACCTCCTCCTCCACCCACTCCGTGTTCCCCATCGAAGGGCGCTCCAGCCTGGGCTGAAAGCGAAAGCCAGCCCAAATCAGATTCCGCCTGATCGCGACATCTGGAACCGATTCAGCAGCCCCATTACTACCCGCTGAGGTAGGGGAGGACGGGGAGGTCGTTTGCTTAATTAGAGGCCAGTGGGTCCACGCTTCTCCCTGATCGCCTCAGAACAGCCTCCTGTCTGAGGAGTGACGAAAGTGCTATTCATGTGTCCGTGAATATAAACATACCACTGACACCCCGGCTTGGGTCTTGTCCGCTGTCCCGCGGATCCCAGCATTTGGGTCCAAGCTGGAGAGGCCCACACTCGCCCGCTCGGAGAGAAAGCTTTCCGTCACTGACAGATGGTTGGTGGGGACGGGGGAGGTTGTTCAGGTCTCAGCCTACGAGCTGAGGAGCTCCAGGGAGCTGCCCTTGGGCATGTGACTCGGGGCGTCGGTTTCTCTCTCGCAGGAGGGTTGAAAAGCTGTGGAAATAGTGTTCCCAGTGCCTGCTTTATCTTCCTTCCAGAGTGTGCCCTCACTTCGCAAATATCTCTGGACCGATCCCAGGACACAGAGCCCCCCACAGCCCTGTTCCCCCAGCCCAGCCCAGGGGAGCAGACAGAGTCGCCGCAGGGGTGACTCACAGGGGGCACCTTGTGCCAGTTCTCTCCAGAGCAACCCCCCCGCCCCCACCCCTCGTTGTGCATCGACATTTATTAGCTGCCTGGAAAAACTGCAAGATTAGTGAGGGAATGTTACTACCGCAGACTGGGTGGGAGGCCAAAGCACCCGAGGACCAAGAGGAGGTGACCTTGGGTAGGAAGGACCATCTGACCACTGGACTCACACCCACTCAGAAGGCTCCCAGCCTCTCTTCTTCTTTGGGAGGAGAAAGAAGTGCCAGGAAGCGAGCTAAGATGGTGAAGTGGGGGAGGGGGAGTTGCAGTGGCAGAAGGGGGGCTAGAGCCTGAGAACCCTGGAGAGTGGCCGGGAGACCGGAAGAGCCAGGGAGAGGGAGCTCCTGGCCGCTCAGCCTCCCCGCAGCTGTGAAGAGGAGAGGCCAGCCCCGCTTCGCCTCGCTCACCAAGCCCTGCAGCTGGACTCCTGTTCCCTGGGGCTGCCCGCTGTTTGGCCTGCGGGGCCTCCTCAGACCGCGGGTGTCGGCGGGCCTGTGGCTGACGTGTGGGCGTGGAGTCGAGCATAGGCTTCTAGTGCTGCCAGGGGCCTCACAAGGCATCTTCTCGCCTTTCCGTTAGAGCAGTGGTTTTCCAAGCGGACGCTTTGGACCAACAACACCTACGTGACGTAGCACTGGCCAGGAAGACAGACATTCCAGCTCCGCCCGGCCCTCGAGACTTAGAAACTCTAGGGGTGAGGCAGTCCACTTTTAACAGGCTCTCCAGGACTCCCTGAAGTTGGAGACTTGCCGCCTTCGTGGATGGCCACGTAACTATACTTGCAGCTCTGGACGAAACTGAGCCTTTGCCCGTGCACCCTTGGGGCCCCGAAGGCTTCTAGAGTGTCATGAAACTCATCACAGTTTTTGGCCCAGTAAACAGTGAAAAATTGTGCCCACATTTTTGGCTAAGGAGGAATCCCTGTTGATGTTCTCCCAGAAAGTTCTCTGGATTCTGCAGAGCCTCCTTGGAACTGACTTCTGAATTGGTCCCCTGGTCTTTGAGGAACTTTCTGGAGTGAAAGACCTATCCCTGGCCCAAGGGGAGGGAGAGGCTATAGGCTCGAAGGTTGGAACCGTGAGGCCATGTGGTCGGTAGAGGAGATGGTAATCCTTCCATAGAATTTTCTGGAAAGCCTCCCTTGTTACTACCAACTGCCAGAGGAAGAAGCTTTAGCAATGAACGGGGTTTTTGTCTATTTCTCAGGAAGTTAGAATTTCCCGGTGCCCATCCCCATCCACTCTGATGTCCACAGGGCAGGAGACCAGGAGTAGAAACGACTTTCCTAGTAACTTCCCTGGCCATTCTCATTTCTCAAACCTGGATAATTTTAGACTCAGTGAACTGTTGAAGAGCTTGACCAGCTTCCATGCCCTGCCCTCTTGCAGAGCCCAGCCCACAGCGGACTCTTCTCCCTCTGACTCACCTCCCACCCTCTCACCCATGCAAGACCGAACCACAAAGCCTAGAGACAAAAGCAAAATGAGAAGGAAAGGAAGGACCACTTACTGACCACTCTGTCGTGTCTCAGTGAATCTTCAGGTGACGCTGTGACATTTACAGACCACTAGCCTCAGTTCATCACTAGGTGGCTGAGGCTTAAAGAGATTCAGTCCCTTGCCCAAGGTCACACAGCTACCAAGCGTCAGGGCTGGTTTTCAGGTCCTGTTGGGTCCCAGGCAAAAGCCTAGTGTTTTCTTCCATGGGCTCCCTCCAGGGACTAGTTCACCTGGAGAAACAGCCCTTGAGGGGTTGAGTTGTTCTGCATTTTCAAAAAGACTTACTCTGTAAGTTCAAAAGGGATTTCCGCTGTTTCAGGATATTCTAAGTCCCAGGCAGTCTCAAATAGTTTTTGCAGCAGGGACTAGACTAGAGAACCCCGGGAGCCTTGTGTTTCATCATCACTGTCACGAGCAATGGCGGTACAGAGTGTGAGACGGCTTCCGTGCCCTTGCTCCAAGGAAGCTGCATGAAGGGGAAGACAAGAGTTTGGTCAGCGAGGGCTGAGGTCCCTGTGACTCTTGCTTCTGTTGCAGTGACAGCCCTCATGGAGAGACCACCTCGGCTGAGGACTCAACCCAGGATGTGACCACAGAGCACCACACGAGCGACGACGGTAGGGGTCGCTGCTTCTGGGGCAGCGGGGCCACGCGGGGGGAGGGGGGGGGCAGGTGAAGTGGAAGGAAGGGATTACACAGCCTGTGCTCCCCGTGCACCTTGCTGCTCAGCAGCCCCCGAAGACAGGCAGGGGGCTCTCCCGTCTCTCGTTTTCATTCCTTCCCTTTCCTGGAGTGACAGCCCACCTTCTCAACTAGAATGGTCTCTACGCTAAAGCAGAGATGGAGAGCTAGACTTTTCAGAGCCTTTAAAGCTTCTTGCCCTGACTCCCTGGCCCTCACCCACCTTCTAGCTCCTTGTCTCGCCTGCATGATGTTGGTGCCCTGTGACAGCCTAGACTCCTGCCAGGTAGCTGGAGACCAAAGTCGAGAGAGCTCATTTGAAAAAACCGTAAGCCTGGGGAATAGAGAAGCTGGGTGCCAAGAACCCAACAGAAGCAAGCCAGAGGGGAGTGGGACTCAGGATGCAGAAACCACACGCTTTCACGGCTGCCGACTGGAAAAACTGACCCTTTCCAAAGTACAGACATGCGAGCGCTGTGCAGCCTGGCGGCGTGCATCGCGACGTGGAATGCGCAGCTGTCACCGCGGGCCCCTCGGCAGCGCCCATGATTTATTAGGGTCTGTCCGGCCAGCACACTGCCCCTCCTTCCAACAGTTCCGCGCCTCCGTTTCTGGACCACTTGGGCTCTTGGAAGACTCAGCAGCTGACAAGGGGCCTCAGAATTTTTCTGGGCACGAGAACGAAATGGCACAGTCTGCGGAGCCTTCCCTGCTTTCCGCGTCACTGTGAATGCTGCAATCCTAGACCAGCTTTTTAGAGGAGAAGGAAAAAAATTAGGGCTGCTTATTTGGATGCCCAAGTCAGATGGATCAGTATGATAATCTTCCCCATTACAGGAGGGGAGTAGGTGAAGTAGGGAAATTTGTCCCCGCTAGAAGCTTTGTAGGTCTTATCTCTTAATCCTAGTGAAATAGGGCCGCTGTTTTATAGCTGAGCAAACAGAGGCCGGAGAGGTCAAGTGATATGGCCAAGGCTGTGCAGAACTGAGATGTGGGATTTTTAGATAGGCCTTCTCTGGTGTGCCTCTCGTAGAGAAATCTCCAGGCCTGCTTGTTCTGAAGCCCACTCACCAATCATGCTGGCTGGGCCCAGTCCCACCTGTAGGCAGCTTTCCTGTCCGCTCCTCAGAATATCCGACTTTAACCGCAGGGTCCAGGTTTCTGGGAGCTTCCTTTGTTGCTCTCTGACCTTCCCCCTGCCGCTCAGCGCAGATACTGGTAATGACGACACAGTGAGAATCCGGGCTAACGTCTCTGCCCCGCTCACTATAGGCCGGGTGCTGTTCTAAGTGCTTTTACAAATTGCTGTTTATTGGCTCCTCCTAACAAGTTCATGAAAAAGGCACTATGGTTGTCCTTTTTTATGCACAGGAGACAGAAAGCTCACACAAAAATAAAAAGTCATTGCATCTATAAACCCCTTTTTAATTTTCAAATTACTTTTATGTACATTTTCCCGTGTATTATCCACGAACTATATTTCCATATTTTGCTCCTTGGAAAGTAGATTGGGGGAGTTATTTTCTCCTTCTGGAGACTAAAAGCTCATGGTCTATGAGGGGAAATGGATAGCATAAATACAATTTGTTGTATTGCGAGTATAATATAAATGTTCAGCAATCAATGGAGTTATTTCGTGATCAGAAAAGAAAATTACAAATGCAGCAGGGCAAGGTCAGTGGTAGGATTTGGCATAAAGAGCTGTGGGTGCACCAAAGAAGTTCCCCTTTGCCCTGAGTGGGGCTCAGCCTGTTGGGCAGCGTGACACGCCCCCCCAGGAGGCAGACTGCTCTCAAGCGAGGCGAGACTCCCACCCGGCACGTGTGGTTCGTTTTTGCACAGAAAACTGCTGAGAGAATAAAGTATTCTTTGTTTCGTTTTGTGTTTTAATGCTGCTGTTTCAGTTGTGACTCAGTGTGCTTCGTCAGGAGGATGAGAGAGAAGGGGATTCCGGGTGGGGGGAGCAGCATGACCAAAGGCAGGAAAAGGCACACATGTGCTTTCGGGGCGATGGCGCAGTCCGCACGGGGATCCCTGCCTCAGCCATCGAGCCTCCATGGCTTAGTTCTCACACCGGGTTATCTTCCCACCAGTGTAAGTTCAGCTAATAGGGCTTTTCCGCCCAGTTTCCTAAGCCTCTGGGTCCCAACAACATGTGTTTCCTTCTTTTCTGCCCCTCTCAGAGTGTGAGCCCATCGAGGCCATTGCCAAGTTTGACTACGTGGGCCGGACAGCCCGAGAACTGTCCTTCAAGAAGGGGGCATCCCTGCTGCTTTACCAGCGGGCTTCCGATGACTGGTGGGAAGGCCGGCACAATGGCATCGACGGACTCATCCCCCATCAGTACATCGTGGTCCAAGACACGTACGTTGGGTCCCCTGCCCCTCTAGACGTCCAGGCTGTGCTGTGGGAGTGAGACTTGATTTCTGGCTCCGTAGGAGAGTGAGAGAGATCGACCCCCAGGGGGCGCCAATCTTGTCCCTGAAGGACCCACCCAGGCTCAGCAGAGGATTGTTTTTTCATCTCTTCCCCCTGCAAATTGCTCCTCACCCACCCACCACCCCCCTAGTCATTTTGGAGACTTAACAGCACTCCCACTCATCCACACTTAAACCTGATGAGTGATAACGAGGGGTTATTGTTTGACCACTTACATTTCCGTTCTGGAAAGCTCAGGGTGGGAAAACTTTTTTACTTCTTTTCTTTGTAAAAACAAAACAAAAACCCCAAAACTATGCTCATCCCAACCAGTTGGGCCACCGATGGCGCTTTTCCACCTGCAAATGAAAATGATGCATTGCTTTTCTAGGAGAAATCTAGCTGAAGCGGCCTGGTGGAAATGAGCCAGTTCATCTAACCCAGATGAGGTTGATGTGGGAAAAGACAGGGAGAGGAGGGGAGAGGACTTTGGGGAGCAAAGGGAACGTGAACTGGACCCAGAGAGACTTCATCAGCTGGGCTGTCGGTTGCCTCCCCACTCTTGCTCTTCGAAGCAAAGTCTCCCGGGCAGGAGCGCTTCCCCCCCCCCCCCCGGGGCCCCCCTGCAAGCCTGCCTCCCTGCCCTTTGCCCTGCCTCTGCCCCTGACTCCCTGCCCTTGGATACGATGCTGTCAGTGTTTTTAGTCCTTCCCTTAATATTATTTTTTAAAGGTTGATATCCTGAGTGAGTCTGCACCCTCCCAGCCTCTCCCCGGCTCGTTCTGCAGGGAGATCCTCCCTCTGTTGATAACATCGCAAACCTGGTGGCCATCTGTGCGTGGACAGGACCCTCCCAAATTTAGCATTATGACTTCACTACGGGACCGAGAGAAGATGAATTGTGGGGGAGAAGGGGCTTTCCTTGTCATCAGTAGCCAGAGGGGCCGGGAGAGCAGTGGAATGACCTGGGACCGGTTTGGACGCTCTAAGCGGGGCTCGATGCACGACGACCGAGTGTGGCGGTGTCCTGCCTCCACGCCGGCATCTCCAGGGCCAGCGCAGAGTGGCCTGTCCTGGCCCGCCGGTGCTCAGGACCTCAGCAGATAAACCGCACCCTGGACTGGCCGCCTCCTTCAGGAGGTGGCCCTGGCACAGCCGCCCCGGGAAAGCAGCGTGGGGTCGAAGGCAGATGCCTCGAATCCAGGTGCCCCCTAGCTCAGCCTTGCAGCAGCTGCACAGCATCCCGCAGAACGCAGCGGGATTATTTATTTTTATTTAAATGACCCTCCAAAGGCCCTTAGCTTTCCTTGCCTCTGCTCGCAGAGCTAGCCCAGCCAGGTGTCACCGCTGCCTCAGAGCTGTGGCGGGGGTCGCGTGTGTGTCGGGGGGCCATCTTGCCGATTTAACACTGCTTTTTGTGTTGTTGTTGTTTTCCCCCCTCCTCCCTGCCTGCCTGCCCCTTCTCCCCCAGCGAGGACGGTGTCGTGGAGAGGTCCAGCCCCAAGTCTGACATTGAGGTCATTTCTGAGCCACCTGAAGAAAAGGTGACAGCCAGAGCGGGGGCCAGCTGTCCCAGTGGGGGTCATGTAGCCGATATTTATCTTGCAAACATCAACAAGTAAGCTCTGCTTTTCATTTTCTGCTCCCCTGAATGCCTTGCGCCACCCAGCCTCACCCTCCGGCCTCATGCCCCTCTCCGAGCCTGTGCCGCACCGCCCCGGACCTAACACTGCATGTGCTCACCGCTGTTGCAGGGCGGACAGGGCTGAGGAAGCCACCCCGGGCCCTGCCTGCAGGTCCCAGGCTCCTGCTGTGGAAGGGCGCCCCACCCTGGGCTCGGGCAGGGCCCCGGCTGACCACGAAAACTTGACCAAAGCTTTGGTCCCTTTATGCAACTTGGTTTTGCACTGTTTGTCAGAGGTGCCTTCTCTTTTCCAACCCTTCCTCGAATAATAGTCTTTGATGTCTCCTTGGCCCTTCCTTGTCTGTCCAAAGATCCAGCATCGTGTGCGTCTTCCACTAGGCTCACGTGACCCCAGAGGGGTTTACTTAGAGACCATGTGTCTGTTTCCCGCCCTGTCCGGAATTCGCTGCGTCAAGGAAAGGAGACTGCTCTGCCCGCCCCCGCCCCCCCAAGGAAAGCTTTGTCCTGAGCTCTTTCATCATTGCCTAACCCCCAGCTCCCTTCTGCCCTTTTTCATACCAGTAGAGATAATTGTCCATGTTTTCCTTGTTGCTTTAGCCCTGTGTCATCGCCCCCTGTTAGTCCCTTTGCAGATTCCCATTCCTGTCTGGCAGGCTCTTAACTCTGGCCCCAGCTTTCATTGTGGCTGTGAGCAGCATCCCAGGGTCTTAACTCCACCCACACCCGATCTGGCCGGCTAGAGGGATTCCACGCCCGTGCGCTGCTGCCTCCCCTAGAGACATTCAGGTTATTGGAGAACTAATCTCATCTCAAGGGGCCAGACACCAAGTCCCAAAGCCTGCCAACCTCTTTCCGCCAGACCCTGAAACTTGGCCCAGTGCCAGCGGGATGACAAACCCCAGGGCCTTCCTGATGGATATGGATTGCAGATGATGTACAGTTTTTATTCCCCTCTGGCTTTGGAGGAATGAAATGATTTGCACATTGGAAACCTGTTAACCGTAGCCTCTGGACACTGAAACTGGAAGGAGAATAAAAGATGCTTGTTGTTTTTAAACTGCACCAGGTCGCCCAGATCTCTTGGCTTTCTTCCAACCAGCCGGTAGCAGGGGGAGTGGTTGGGGCACGTGGCTCTTTTCCATCTTTCGCCCTCAAGTTAGTGAAGTCGCTGATTCAGCTCACTTAGCAAAGGTATGATTTTAAGTCAGACCAGTAACAAAGAACGAGGATTTTATTTACTTCCCTCCAGCCCAGTGCCCTGCTGGGAGGGCGAGCTAGTAAAAAGTAACTGTGGACTAATCACATTTTCTTCTTTATTTACAAGTCTGTGTTAATTATAAGCCTATCATCATAAGGTTGTAAGCCTCTAATTAACCTAGAAACCAAGGCGGGGTCGGTGGAGGGAGACTTAAATAATTAGTTAGGTACATGTTTCTAAGCCATCAGGTATTTGATGCCATTTGTACCAAGAAATTGTACAGGATAATAGCTGAAATAGTCAAAAGATGAACACCAGGTGGGAAGTCAAGGCAGTTGCCTTGAGCTCCTTACCTGGTGATATCAGGACGGGGTTCTCGGAGGACGCGGGCTCCCCGGATGCCAGCTAGTCGGTGGGCGAGTGGCAGCCCCCGGCCGTCTCTTGCCCTGAGGAGTGACTCTGCCCTGCCAGCCTCCCTGCCTGCCCCACACGTCCCTCCTTTCCTGGGCCCCCGGTTCTCTCGCACCCCCGGACCTTCTCATCTACTGCCTCCTCCCCCCGGATCAGCTCCTCCTTTCCCTTCAAGACGTAGCCCGAGGATTGGCCTCTTTGGGGAAAGCCTATCTGCCACCCCCGAGGTCCTCGGGGCTGAGCTAGGTGCCCTCGTTCTGCACTCCCACAGCAGTTTGAGTCTCTCTCAGGACTCGGGCCGCACGCGGATAACCCACCAGGCTGAGCATCTTGAAACCAGGAACTCTGCCTTCCTCTCCTCCCGTCCCGGGGGCCTGGCCAGGGACCTGCCCCATGGCAGCCCCTCCACAAGCTGCCTTCTCAGTGGTTTGAGCTCTCTGAGTCAGCCATCCTCAAGTGGAAAAAGGAAATCAGCAAAGAGTTACTCGGGTGTGGCATTCAATTTAATTTCACACATTTAGTGAGGGCTCCCTGGTGTGCCACACGCCCATGCTGGTTATTCAGAGATGAGTAAGATGGCTCCCGGCCTCGGCACTCAGTCGGCAAAGGAAAGGCCGTGTAGACAGGTGACTAAAAAGCAGCACCGTCGGAAGCTCTGAAGGAACAGAAGAGGGAGTGATTGCTTCTGCCTGCCCTCGGACTTGGGGTACCCGGGAAGAGTCATTTCGGCCAGGTCTTATAAGACTGAGAACATCCTCCTTCTGCTCAAGAATGGCGGACGCCCGGAGCTCAATGGCCCGTGCGGGCAGCTGCAGGGCGTGCATGGCGGGTTCCACACCAATCCCCGATGGAGAAGACCCGACCAGTGAACGGGACCAGGACTGGCTTAGGACACTGGCTCCGCCACACAGACGAGCTCTCCATCTTCAGGTCCCACCCCTTCCCTTCCTCCACCTCAGCTCCTGCCTCGGCCTCCGTCGCCCTTAGTGGTTTCGAGATCAGAGCTGCCCAGCTGCCATCCCAAACCAGAAGTTGGATTGCGTCTTAGATTAGGTCCTTGCGAATCTGATCCCAAGGAAAAAAATGAAATTATTCGGCAGTAGACAATACCCATGCTACTAGGACTGTGCCAGGCCATCTTGTAGGAGAGTCTCAGCGGGCCGAAGGAAGCTGGCGCAGAGCCAGGGTGCAGCCCAGTGCTGGGTGACTTAGGGTCACGTAGATGTATTTCCACCCCAAGAAAATGCACAAACTTGGCCCTGACCCTGCCGCATTGCAGCCTCTTGAAAAGTACTCTGTTCCGTGTCTGCCCAGGAAGCAACAACAGCCTCTTGCCTGAGCCCAAAATGATCACAGTCTTGTACTTGGACTAAGAAACATGCTAGAATTTGGAAAGATCAACTCTCCTCTTGCCTTCTTGGTGATGGTGAGAATTTTTCTCCTACCTGAGCCTTAGGTTTCTGTTCAAAGCAGGTAACGGAGGGGGCCTTTCTTTGAATCTGTCTCCCGTTAGAAACTTCCACTTAATCAGACATTTTTCCTGGCAGCATCTTACATCTCGAGAACCCAAAGCCCACGACCACCAAGTAAGTATCCGTTTCTCCTTTGCCCAGGTTGGGGGTGGCAGGGGAACAGAGACACAGAGAAAGCAAGGGAAGGTGAGGCCAAGGAGAGAACGTGCCGTGTGTCCCTCTCCTTCCAGAAGTCCTGGGTGCCAACACCTCTCTCACTCTTGCCCCAGCTTCCTCGGGGCCAGGGCTCCCTGATCACGCTGCCCTTTCTGTTTGTGATTGAAGGCAAAGGAAGCGGCCAGAATCTGGGAGCATCCGGAAAACATTTCGGAGCGACAGCCATGGGCTGAGCAGTTCCCTGACTGACTCGGCCTCCCCGGGGGTGGGAGCTAGCTGCCGCCCATCTTCCCAGCCCATCATGAGCCAGAGTCTCCCCAAGGAAGGGCCAGATAAGTGTTCCATCAGTGGGCATGGGAGCCTCAACTCCATCAGCCGCCACTCGTCCCTGAAGAATCGGCTGGACAGTCCCCAGATCCGGAAGACAGTGACAGCAGGGAGGTCAAAGAGCTTCAATAACCACCGGCCCGTGGACCCTGAGGTCATTGCACAGGTAAGGGGGGGCTTCTGGACGCACAGCTAGCACGTCTCCGTTTGTCGCGCCTGCGTAGCGCCGCCTATATTAATTACGGCGGGCCTTGAAACCGCAGAAGTCTGTGAATCACGTACCGAGTTCAGAGGCTGCTGGACATCTGGACCCAAGAAGGCAGCTCTCTACACAACTCGTCCATCCCACTCTTCCCAAGAAGAATTTGAAGACAGAATAAAAGAATTCAGACTTCTTGCTCACGTACAGGCTCTCAAGGCTTGTACTTTTTAAAGCGACTCATTAGAGAGTGTTTTGGTAGAGTCCATTCTGCCCAAGTTTTGGGTTTCGAGAGCCTGGTAGGCTTTTGTGAAGCTGCCCGAGTGTTCAAGCTCAGATGTAGTTCTGGCTGTATTTTTCTGTCACTCCGCCCCACCCCCCACCCCCCACCCCACCCCCCACCCCCCCGTCCCGTTCCCTGCGGCTGATCCCGGGTCCCTAATGGGAGGTGGAAGATCCATCAACGGCCTGCTCCTGGGTTCAGGGCAAATACTCTGCCACGGGGGGTTTCCAGCTGCAGTCCCCGGGCACAGTGGCAGTGAGCTCCCTGGTCATGGGGTCTTCCTTCCGCGTATGCACCACTGACAAGTCTCTGTTTTCCGTGAACTATTAGCGATCCAGCCCCACCTCTAAAAATACGACTTCCGGGGCCGCTCCAGGCAGTTCACTCAGACGCCTCTCCCAACTCTATAATTTTCGTTAGACCAGGTAGGAGCTAAGGGCTCCCCGTTGCCCTCTTATGTTTCGGCCAAGTTGAGATTCTTCTCGCCCCATCTTCCAGGGGGCAATAGAGGCTGCGTCCGGTCTCTATTGGCTTAATTGGGATGCCGTGCTTAGGGAAGGTGTACCTGGCAAGCATAGTATTAAGCTGCGGGCCTGAGATGTCTTGCTTTGCTAGCCCTCTCCTTCTGCGCCTCTGCTGAAGCTCTTGGCTGCAATCTGCCTTGCACCGTGGGAATCCTCCCAGCTCCCTCCTGAGCCAGGTGTTAAGACGAATGTAGAATACATTCCCCGTACAGACTCTAGCTACAGAGCAGGACTGAGGAGGGAAATGATGGAGTTCTTCCTGAGCATTTTTAAGGTTTGAAAACATCAGAGGGATGAGTGAAAATCACCGTCAACGGAAAGCATAGGTCACCCTGTAAGGGCCAAGAAGCCTTAACCGGGGCCTTGGCTTGGAACGTGTAATCTTTCCATGTGAGCCCGATTCCAAGGGAGGAGCCCTGTGGTGGTTCAGGGGTGCCAGACACAAGTGCGTGGACAGGTGGGGAGGGAGCTGGGAGGTCTCCCTGAGGGGCAGCTGGCTGTGGACAGAGGGTCTTTGGTTCTGCTGTTTCCTGAGAGCTGGGTTGTTCCACTGTGACCGGCAGGAGGGGATTCACCTGTGCGGGCTCTGGCTCCCCCTCCTGGTCGCTCTTTGCTCCCCTCTCATGGTGATGGGTAGAGGGAAATGGCTTCCTCAAACTGGGCTCTCTGGTGGGGCGGGGTAGGGGGCGGGGGTAGGGGTAGGGGGGGAGGTGTCCTGATGAATCTTCAGGGCCAGGGTTCTGGAACCTTTCCTCAGCCCTTGACCCTTCTCGACCTTTGGCTTTGAAGTCCAAGAAAACAAAGATCATACTTCATCTCTACCACTTAGTAAGAAATCGTTTATTATGTACAATTTCAAGCATGCACAAAAGTAGAGAGAATTGGATAATAAATCCCATGTACTTGTGACCAGACTCCTGGCCACTCTTACTTTAGCGACCCTTCCCCCCCCCCACTGGATTATATGTCATTTCACCCAGAAATATTTCAGTGCATATCTCTAAAACCTGAGGACTCTATTTAAAATAACATCTCAGCCACTCTTTTCTAAAAAAAAAATCTGATAATGAAAATCCCTTTTTCCCCCTTCCCCACATTCTGAACATTCATATGTTTAAGGATTTGGGCCAAGTAAAATAATCTGGACATCTCCCTCCAGTTGGTTTCTTCGCGATTTGGCCTACGCTGTTGAAATAGGGTCCTTGGGGACTTCTCCTTCCATCTGCCTCACCTCCTCCTTTTTCCTGTTTTGCAGGATATTGAGGCAACTATGAACTCTGCCCTGAACGAGCTGCGGGAGCTAGAGCGGCAGAGCAGTGTCAAGCACACCCCTGACGTGGTTCTGGACACCTTGGAGCCCCTCAAAACGTCCCCTGTGGTGGCCCCCACATCGGAGCCCTCCAGCCCCCTGCACACCCAGCTCCTCAAGGACCCCGAGCCCGCCTTCCAACGCAGTGCCAGTACTGCTGGGGACATCGCCTGCGCCTTCCGGCCTGTCAAGTCAGTCAAGATGGCTGCCCCAGTCAAGCCTCCAGCCACACGACCCAAGCCCACTGTCTTCCCCAAGACAAACGCCACCAGCCCTGGTGTCAACTCCTCATCTTCCCCACAGTCCACTGACAAGTCCTGTACTGTCTGAGGGATGTAATTTAATTGTTCTAGACAAGAGGACTGGAGGGACTGACTGTTATTAAAAAATCTTCCTATTTAACTAGCTTGGGGACTTCAGTTGAAAACTAGATTCTAAGTTGTTCTTGCAGGAATTAGCCTTCCCATCACCCAAAACCTTGAGAATGAAGCCCTCGTTATCACCCTGCCCTGCCCTTCCCACTGCCCCCCGCTTCTCCCTGTCGTCGTAATCCAGCCAGCTGCAGTACCTACTGTTCTTAGGTTAGCCAGAGATAGGTTTTTCCATTATCAGGTCACTGTGAAATCTGGCACGGCGAGTCACGAGGACACGGGCTCACGTCTCTGTCCCCTCAGATGCGGGGATGCCTGACCAGATGGTTGGCTGCTGACAGCCAGCTCTCAGTGGCATCTTGTTTTGGGTACTGACTATAGAGAACCATATATAGTCCATTCTTCGTTTTACACACACAGACACACACACAGGTTTTTTCTAGTCTCTGGCATGTGGAGCCTTTCCTGGTCCCAGACCAGTCTCTTTGTAAGTTATTGTGGCAGTTCACACAAGAGCCACCAGGGGTCTCTGTTTCCGTTACAAATCTTACTCTGGGCCAGAGAACCTAGCCTTTGACATCACTCCATCATAAAAAATTGAGCAGGATGGGACTCAGTCCTGTGATCTTTTTGGAGCTGGGGGTTTTCTCTCTGTCTTCTCTCTATTGGTGTGAACTGGTCATTGGTGTTTGCTTTTGCTCTCCTTCATCCCCTAGGAATACAACCCAGTCCTTTTATAAATCTTCTGAAGTTTTTCTGAATGTGTAGACATTTCTCGGGTTCCCGTCTTTGTCTCTGATGGGCCATTTTTCCATTTAAGACATTTTCCTGTATAAGACAGTTTTATAGCTGGTTCCTTTTAGGGTAAAGAGTCTTAAGAGAATTTTACTGTGTTTAGGCAGGTTTGGAAAAGGCGAGAGATGGGTCCTTCTTCCTCCCACTTTTTTTGGGCACGTAAGACAAAATTCATTATCCTATTCGAAAATTAAATTCAGCTTTGCTAACCCCCAAATTGTTCCCAAATGAAAATGTTATCTAAGTTCACCCCTCTGGTTTGGTTATTCTATTCTATAATAACCAAAGAGACCTGTTGGTCTCTCTTCAGGGACCAACAGGGGCTTGGAGAGCCCTAGTTAGAATAGGGAGAGACATTACTCCTTAAAACCTGTTTTCTTTTATCTAAATAAGGACAACTAAGAGAGCTTTCGCCCCCCCCCCCCCCCCCGGGCTCTAAAGTCTTCCTGAGGCCGCAATCTAACAAAATAAAAAAAATTGAATGCTGGATATTTTGGCCTTCTGTTGGCCTTT
>CM052893.1:38214964-38253492 GCA_028534135.1 Potos flavus
CAACTACTTCAGTTAAAGCTGAAGCTCATTCCTCTTTATCTTCTGGCTTTAAAGCTATGCTTTTAGCCTTATTTTCTATAGGTCAAGAGAGGTGGTGGGTTGCCATTCAGATAGGAAAATCTGAGTTTCCTTATGTTTAGCCTAGAAGATCCTTTTTGGATCTTCTGAAGTTGGCAGTTGGTGCTGTGGAAAGTGGTAGGATTTTCCTCATTCTGGGTGAAGGAAAGAGCAGCTTTGTGGGACATCGCTGATCACTAGAAGGCTAACCTGCAACTCCAGGAAAACGACCCCAAGAGCTAGAAAGGAGAAATGAAGAACTCCTTCATTCACTCATAAAGTGAGTCAGCCTCTGAGAAGCGACCCGCAGGCCTCTGGATTCTTGGCTTTTGGTGCTCTGTGCACTGGCCTGTCCTCGTCTGCCGCCTGGACCTGCACAGGTCTCGAGCCAACAGGGGCTTTCAGACCCAAGGATCTGTTTCCTTGATGAAAATGGAACCCTGCCCTTCACTTTACATTCCTTTTGCTCCAATTGATCAAAATTGGTACCCATACCTGCCCTTTCCCCCTCCTTCCAGCACACTCCTCTCTGAGAAAGTCAAAGCAAAGCTTTCTGAATGACAAAGCTTTGGGCCTCTTTTGTTGTTCCTGCCTTATTTCTCTTGCAGCCCGTGTACATGACTTGTGTCCGCCATCCCCTTGGTCAGTGCCCATCTGCTGATTTGCCTCATGAACTGGACAGTGTGTGAGCGGCCACCTGCCCCCCCCCCCCCCCACCTCTGGGAGCCACGTTGTCTTCCCCTCTCTGGTGCTCCTGACACCTGTGAGACGGGCCTGTCGAGAGGACTGGGAACCCACAGGAGGAGAGTCCTTCTCGGCAGAGCTCCTGCGGTCCAACTGGAATTCAGATTGCACACTGTGATCTTTACACCAACAAGCCAAAAGGAGCTGGCCACCCGGGGCCTAGGGAGACCAGTCTTCCTCAGATCTGCTCGCCTCAACCAGCATGATGCTTCCGAGAGCCCCGCTCTGCCCCTTGAGGCGTAGATCCTTCTCTTGGTGCAGACTCGGATGGGTCAGTCTTTGGGGGAACAGAGGCGGGGTGGGGCTACCAGCAGCCTGGTCTGGAAGAGAGGAGTTTGCAGCCAGCAGCCTGTAAACTGGAAACACTGGTCTCAGGCAACCTCCTCAGGGCGCCCTGGTTTCTCCCCAAGGAGATGAGATGACGCCAGCGACGAACGGACCACCGGAAGGGCTGGTGTGTGTGTACCCCACGTGCAGAAGAGAAGCTTAGATCTTCCAGGGAATTGCAATGTTGTGGCGTCTGACTTGTATGTCACGTTTGTGTAAAATGGTATATTCTTTAAAATAGTGTTGATAACTGGAATATTGTATGTATGCTTGGAGATGCTTTGTGTGAACCTAAGACTGTCACTCAACAGATGTTGGATTGGGGAAAATCCAAAGCACAACTTCGAAATAAAAAACGTTTTTAGGTTTCGATGCTGCCAGTTCATATCCCCTTTCTGCCCCCCGAGATCTCCCACCCAGGAGTCCAGCTGCCCAGGAGGGAATGTGATTCGTCTGTAGTGAGAGAGCCCTGCTTGGCAACAGGAGAAATGTGACCTTAGGAGCCAACCGCCCTCTCCCTCCCGGCAAGGCACAGCACAGGCGCGGCTAGAATGTACATTCCCCCCCCCCCCCCCCCAGCTTCTCCAGTCAGCGCAAGTGTGAAACCTAAGAGGTTTTGTAGAAACTCTTCCAGCTCCCCATTGGGCAGTCTGCTGCCACAGACCGCGTTGCACAAAATGCACCCACTGTGCTTTCAGGGAGGACCATTCTCGTTTCTGTCGCTGGTCAGATTTCCCCACTTGGAGGAGTGGGGCCTGTCAGGTTGCTCGCAGGTTTTCCAGCCACGACCAAGGGTGACTGAAGGTTGTATTTCTTCCACAAGTCAAGCCATGAGTCATTCTGCCTTTGGATGCCCCCTGCCTCTGGGAGAAGAGCTGATGCCTATGCTTGTGCTGTTGGTGTTGGGACGGGGGGGCATACGGGAAATGCTTTCTTGCCTTTAGATTGTGATTCTAGCAGATCATAAGCTCAAGGGTGAAGATATTCAAAGGTAGCAACGGATAATGCATCCAAGGGCTTATGCTTATTTTTACTGGACTTATTCCAATACCAGAAGCCCCTGGGTTGGGATCAGATCTCTCCTCTCCAAGGGGATGTGTGGCGTTCAATGGTAATACGAGGAATCCTACCCCGAGCCCTGGACCAGACACCGTACCCTAAAGGCCATCCCCTCCATCTGTCTCATGCCCTTCCAACCTGTCATCTCTTCCCCCTCCTCCATTTTAGTAGTAGAGTTCCATTTTGAGCTTCTCTTGCTGGCCCCTTGGTCTTGGAGATGTCAAAGGTGAGGCTGTCCTGCCCCCCTGTGCTCTGGGTGAGTTCCCCACTCCTGAGCGTAGGTGGTGACCTGGCAGAGGGAGCTGGTTTAGAAGCCGCGGGCAGAGGACCAAGGAGCCTTTTCGGAGAGCCCACAGGTGAAGGTGGGCTATTGTGGAGGGTCCTCTAATTCATTTTCTAGATTCAGAGGGGAGCTTGATGGAAGCTAGTGACAATGAACACAGTTGAAAACAGGCCCATTCCACCCAGATAGAAACCCAAAAAAGAGACCAGGTGGATCTGAATTTAGGAAATGGCCTTAATGAGTATCTACTCTAAATGTCTCTCTTAATAGGTACAAGAAGCTTCTTTTTATTCTGGAGTTAGCCACCCTGGCATAGTCATGTGCCAAAGACTCATTCATCAGTCAGTCAACAAACTCTAAGCCTCACTGTGTGCCAAGCACTGTTGTACAGTATGAAGCAGGAAAAACAGATAATGGAGCTTTCTGGTGTGAGGGAGAACAGATAAATAAGCCAAGGAGGACTCTGAAAATGAAACAATGTAATAGGTAGTGCCCGGGGAAGGAGTAGGACAGTTAATCAAGAACTCCGTGTAGCCCCAGAAAGCTGAAATGTCGACTAGACGTCCAAATAGAAGTATCAAAGAGACTCTTGACTATATGAATATGGGGGTTTAGGGACAGATCACACCTGCAAAGAAGTTCAGGATCTCTTTTATTATGGATATATTCAAACTACGAGATTCCCAGGAAGAATGTGTAAATGGAAAGAAGAAGGTGCAGTAGTTAGAAACTCAGGAGAGAGGAAGGAGCTGGCACAGATGGACAGAGGGAGCGGGTGACAGGTAGGTGCTGGGAGAGCATAATGTCACAGACACCAAGCGAAGGACATGTTTTAAGAAGGAGGGAAGCTTGGCTGTCCGGTGTCAGTGGGTGAGATGAGGCCAGCTAGAGGCAATCATTCTCTGGTCGAGTGGAGCTTTCAGTAGATGGGATCTGATGGGTCAGACTGGAGTGGGCCGGGTGGCCCCTGGGGAGGGAAGGGGCAGGCAGGAAGTCTTGGCGACTTATGCAAAGGCACGGTTTTGAATGGGGAGCATCAGGAGGGAGCAAGGGGCCAGGTTTTTGTTTTTAAAATGGGCCTTGGAGGCTCCTGGGTGGCTGCCTGGGTGGCTCAGTCGTTGGACGGCTGCCTTTGGCTCAGGTCATGATCCCAGGGTCCTTGGATCAAGCCCCTTATCGGGCTCCCTGCTCAGCGGGAAGCCTGCTTCTCCCTCTCCCACTCCCCCTGCTTGTGTTCCCTCTAGCTGTCTCTGTGTCAAATAAATAAATAAAATCTTAAACAAACAAACAAACAAATAAATAAAATGGGCCTCTTGAGGCATGTTCGCTCACGAGCAGGAGCCAGTAGGATGGGAAGAAGGAACGAGCTGGAGAGAGTGAATCAGAGCAGAAATGGAAGGGCTGGCCACGGCCACAGAAAAAGACGCTTCCGTCTCACTGGAGGGAAAGCAGCTGTGATGCAAGGTGGGCAGTGGATGTGGGGGTGAGAAGATGGTGGGGTTCCCTTTCCATGGCTTCTTGCATGTCCGTGAAGCTTACAGCAGAGGCTTGGCAAGTCAAGAGAATGAGGGAAAGGTTTTTCCACACCAAGAAAGACAAACGCTTGGTGGCACAGGGTTATTTCCCTCAGTGGCTCGGGGCTGCTCCCGTGGCACCCTTTCCCCAGTCCGTGGGGGAGCCGTGCCAGGTCTGGCGGCGTGTGTCCCTCCCTCCCCACCCAGCGCTCCCGGCTAGAGCTGACTGATGAAGGCGGCAAGAAGCAGGGCTCTGAGACCTGGGCCCTCAGCCCCTCGTCAAGGGGGAGCGTGGGCAGCACACCCGCCCGCCTCTCCCACACACCCGCCCGCCTGGCCCTTCTCTCGTCTGCCGGCCGGACAGGCGAGGCACCTGTGACAGGCAGGTTCAAACCACGCAGGGGCCAGAGAAGCAACAAGCATGTATTCGGGGCCCACCAGGTAGCAGCTACCGCATCTCATTTGGCTCTTACACCAACTGTCGAGAAAGGTTGGGCGACTAGCTCAAGGTCAAGACCCAGTAGGTTGGGAAGAAGGAACATGCAGGAGAGGGGGACTTGCAGAGCACAGATGGAAGGGCTGGCCGTGCAGGTCGTGCAGAGCAGGGGGCAGAGTGAGGACTCCAACCTCCCTAATGGCCAAGTTCCCACCCTTCCCACCACACACGCGGCCTCGCTTTGTAGAAGGTGGACGTGAGCTTTCTCCCCGAGAGCTGCCATCAAAGACCCGCTCTTCCCACCTCTGGCCCTTGTCCTACGTTTGGATTGCCATTTCTAGTTCTAGGACTCCTCAGAGCCACTCAGGAAAACGTGCAGTGGCCTCTTGCAGACTTCCTCTTCCCCTGGGGAGCCCGCCAGGCTCCCATGCCGCCCCACAATGAAACAAGGGCCATGATGCCCAGCTGGGACCAGAGTGTGTCCACATAGAGGATGTAACCTCACGGAGGATGGCCAATGAAACTTAATCTGTCACCACACAGGGCTTCAGGCCACCTCCCCGCCCTTCTCTAGCCTGACCACACGTGGGGTCCTCTCCTCACACCTCTGGGCCTCCGCACCTGTTCCCCCTGCCCGGGACGCCTCACCACCGACTCCCAGTTCTCTGCCTCGCTCCCCCGCCTCCGAAGCCTGGCTGAGCGTGCTTTCTCCTGGCAAGCCCTTCTGGAGACCACCCCGTCTCTGCTGCCCCCCCTTGTGCCAGGTTCACATCACCACCAGCTGAAGTACGCATCCCAGGGCGTTCGCCATGCGGGCTGAACCCTGGCTCGGGGGGCAGCCTGGATCTTACCCTCGTGCCCTCCGCACACGGTGCCCGCTTCCCAGCAGCTGCTAGCCACACGTTCGTGGTATTTGAGGGTACTTAAGACCCTGGGAAAGACAGGCTGGGCTTGCTGGAGAGAGGAAAGTCGGAGTGCTGGTAAAGACCGAGCAAGTTCATCAGGGAAGAATGAGGAGACTTTTAGGGAGAGGCTGAGTTCTGTTGCTAACCTCTGGCTTAAGACAACAAAGGTCGCTTTCTCATCCAAGGTCCATGTCCCTTGTGGGCCAGCAGGGGGCTCTGCTCATGACAGTCACGTGGGGACCCAGACCGAGCAGTCCCCAAATCTAACAGAATCACATGGTCAGAGGGCAGGCGCCCTGGGGAGGGGTCTTTGGTTGGCCCCAGCTCAGCAGACGGCACCAAGGAGTGCAATTCTTCCACCGCCGCCGGGGGTGAGGTGGGGGAAGCCGGGAATCCTGGACGGAGAGCCGGAGGATCATCCTCGGGCGGCTCTTGCTGGTCCTGCGGTGAGAGGCTTCGAGGGGCGGGGCCCAGAGCCCGCCCAGCAGCGGTGCCTCCGGCTGGCCGGCCGGGCGAACAGTTATCAGCAGATATACATCCGTCTGAGCACCAAGGGGGTTCTCTGCCCAGCTCCCGTTCTGGTGTCAGCGTGCTAGGGGTGGGGCCGCCAGAGGAAACCACCAGGTGTTGCCATGGGAAAGTCCCTCCAACATTCTCTAGAAACACGGAATTTCCTGGTTTTAACCATTTCTTATCCAACCGCCATCTCGGAGTTGACCAGAACAGGGCGGACCTCTCCAGTCTCCTGGGACACTGGGTGTGGGGCATGGAGTCCTGACTGGGAAGTTGGCACACCTGGGTTCCAGTCCCAGCAGTCTCTGAAGATCACGGGCAAATGTCGAAAGGTGTGTGGGCCTCAGTGCCTTCAAAGTCTGCAAAGCGTTTTCTTTCCAGTTTCCCTAGCATTTCCATACCTATTGTTCCAAGTCATCCGCCCAACCAACGCAGTAAAGGTTACTGACCTTGGATGAGAAAACCCGGGAAGGGATGCGGGCTGTGCTCAGGGTCACCCTGGAGGGCACAACTTGGGTTCCAGGGTTTGCCCCCGAACCTCTGCAGGCTCCCTGGGAAGATGAGTCAGACCCAACTTCTGGAGTGGCTCAGCCTACGTACTGGTCCTCCCTGGGGCTCCGGGGTGTGGGAACTCCATCTTCCCAGGAGGCTCTCCACTTGGTTAACTTGCCCAACCTGCTCAGTTAACTGTGGGCCAAGTCTTGGACTTCCCTGCTCCGGGGGACTGCAGATCCCCAAAGGGCACCCCGCGGCCCGCCGCCGCAGCCGCCCATCCTCAGGTCCCGGCCTTTCTGTGGCTCTGACTCTGGTCCCGTCACCTCCACTTGGGAACTCAGGGCATCCTTTCGCCTTCCTGTCGGGTGGCGCCTGCAGCCCCGCGGCCTCTGTCCCTTTAAGAGAGAGAACGAACACAATCAGGAAGTGTGCGAGCGCGGAGCCGGCTCGGAGCCCAGCAGTGTCCGCCCGCGGGGAGCCGGGGAGGAAACCCTCGGCTGCAGCCCTCCCAGCTCCACGGGTGGCACGGGCCCCTCCGGCCGGCCCAGCCTCGCGGTCCCTGGGGCCGTGGCCGCCAGGATGCTGTGCGCCCGGCCCGTGGATGACAGCGAGCCCTGAAAGCTCGGTGGGTGCCACGCGCTCCCACCAGCCTGCCAGTCCCACAGCCGACATGGGGTGAGTGTGCCGAGCGCGCGGAGGGGCCTGGATGGGGGCGGCCGGCGTGGGGCGGCGGGGCCGCTCTCCGCGGAGTGCCCGGCCCCGCGGCGCCTCCCCCTACCGCTTCTGGGGACCCCGGCAGCGCCTCGCGCGCCGTCTGCGGCCGTCACCCCTGCAGAGGGCTGCTTGCGGCCGGAGAGAGGCGAGGAGGGCTGTGGCGGGGAGGGGAGCGGCCACCCGCCCACCACGCTCCCTTTCTGGGCTGGGCGCCACGTCCAGCTTCTGGTTCCATCCTTTCCTCCTGCCCAGCTCCGGGAGCCTGCCCTCACCCCACCTGGGGTCCTTGTCCCCGGCGCCAGGCCCGGGGAGTGGGGAGGAGAGTCTCCCGGAGCCGCTGGGGAGATGGAAACCCCCAGCGCTGTGGGGGAGGGTGACAGACAGGAAAGGGTTAAAGGGCTGGGGCCGGTGGCCTCCGACGGAGGCTGAGAAGCACACCGCGCCAACAAACAGCACGGAGGGGTGCCTCTCCGCCCTCCTCTTTCCGGTGTAGCTCAGCTCCTGGACTTGCCACAGACAGTAAGCACAACAGACACTCGCCCGGGAGAGTCTCTGCCTGATCCGCGGCGGCTCGGAGCGCGGGGTAAGTGCGTTTGGCCACCGGAGAGCCCACGGGAGGAGGAGGAGGAGGAGTGGCGGCGGTGGGTGGGCCGCGGGTGCCCTGGCCCCGCCGCCCACCCACCTTCAGCCAGCCGACTCCCAAGGAGAGCCGCCTTCCCTGCACCCGGCGCCCAGCCGACGTGCCCGCCAACAGCTCCTAGGCACGGCCCTGGCAGGACCGGGAGCAGCACCCAGGACCTGCGGTCCTTCCAGGGCTCGGCCTTTTGCACAACACTGCACTCCCCTGGTCTGCCGCTGCGGCCTCCCCCCAGCACCGGGCCCGAGGGGAGGACCAGCCCTGGGGAGGGTTATGAAGGGGGTGAAATCTGCTATCCACCGGCTCCCCAGACTGGACCCCTTCCTTGGCCTTGATTTCAGGGTGCTCTGCCAGGCTTCACATCCCCAGGCCTGCTGGCATCATGATTCTTCCTCAGCCTCTGGGGTGAGGGGATGGGGGACTTATCTGATCAACTCATTCAAACTGAGTTATTATATTGTCTTCAGAGAGTCTCTCTGTATCTTAGTTGCTTCTGGAGAATGCAAACACGAATACATATTCTGAAACTAGGACTTAGCCATGGAGTCTCTTCAAGGCTGCTGCCTCAAAGAATTCACATTCTCAAGATTTGCATTTTAAAACAGATTACAGAGAGAAGGCTTAGAGAAAGCTAAGGAACTGTAGGATTCCGGGCAGGGGACCTTGGGGCTGAGAACCTAGCAGACAGATGTTAGAGTCTAGTCCAACCTTATTCGAGCGTATTTAAGAGGCGGTGGCCCTTCTCAAGCTCCTTCTCCTAGTCATCCCATTAAGACCAGCCCTAACCCCGTTTTTCAGAGAGGATTTGAGTTTACTTTCTGGGGCTATACTCTCCTGAGCCAATCACTTTAGAGAAACTGGCCTTTGGAGCGAACAGGATGGGGGCAAAGATGGAGAATGGAGTTTAGAGGGTTTCGGATTCTCCCCGAGGCTCCTGAGCCCTTGGATTTGATGCTGTCCTTCCCCCCCCCCCCCCACAGGCACTCTCGGGCGCACGCACTCACACACACACACATACACTCTCACACACACACATGCTCACACACACACACTCACACACACGCACACTCTCACACACACACTCGCACACACACTCTCATGCACACACTCGCACACATGCACTCTCTCACACACTCACACACTCACACACACGCACACTCACACACTCGTGCACACACACACTCACACACACACTCCACGCACACACTCGCACACACACGCACACACACACTCTCTCATGCACACACTCGCACACTCGCACACTCGCACACTCCCGGGGACACCGTGTGCGTTCCTCCCCAGAGCAGCGCTGACCAGGCCGTCCATGCAGCTGTTCGCTCCCAGCAGCAGGAAGTGGTGGGCCCAGGCGAGTGGGTGGGGAAGGGCTCCAGGCTCGTGTTGCAATCCTGGAGATTTGTGGTGGTGTGGTTGACGCTGCCTGACCTGGGGCCCTTCCTTCAAGCACTATTTCTGCTTCCTGGGACAATCCCAGGCCTGGATGCCAAAAACCCAGAATTCTCCGTGCCTGGGAGAGGTAGCAGAGAAAAAGGTCTGTCTGGGCAGAGTGGCCTCTGGGGAGGGGGCTGGAGAAGACTGGGAGCGAGGACAGGTAGAGTGCCCTGTGGTGGGACAGGCACAGGCTGTGGGCTGAGAGCCCCAGTGGCTGCACTTCTTGTTGGAGAAGTTTCTTAACCTTTCTGTGCTTCACACTTCCTTCATCCCCTCACCTCTGGAATGGCCGCGCCAGAACCCTTCGTGGGATGGTCTTGGGCACAACTCCCTGCCAGGCCACCCATGTCCACCCCGGGTCAGGAATGGAATCCTAGACCCCAGTGTGTTCTTTTTCTAGGCCCAGGGTGGCCGGCCAGCCAGATGCAGAGCACCGTCAATTACCTGTGGCACACGGACGACCTGCTGGGGCAGGGGGCCACTGCCAGCGTGTACAAGGCCCGGAACAAGGTAGGACACAGGCCCCCTCAGGCCCGGGAAGTTCTTGGCCCTCTCAGCCCGTGGTGGGCAGCAAGGGTGGTGCGTGGTGAGGCAGAGGCCCCCTCTGGAGCGGGGGGGAGGGGACACGGCTTTGGGAAGAGGTGTGGGGAGCTATGAAGGGCTCCCCGGGATGCTGCTTCTGCCAGGCGCAGTTTGGGGCTGGAGAGAGAAAGAGAGAGAGAGAGAGGAAGACACAAAGCCGTCAGCAAATCTAGGAATAGCAGAGCTGGGAAGTGGGCCTCGTTTGGATTTTCCCTGCCTTTGTCGCAGCTCTGTACTGGATCTGTGAGACCTAGCCCACAGTCTTGTCCCCAGAGCTGGAGCCAGAACCTGCTCCAGTCCCGGCTTGGCTGTGAGCGCCAGGGGCCGGTAGGCGCCCACGTGGTTGCTGTCGGGGTAGAAATGGTAACAGCAGCCCCAGGCCATCCCCTGCACCTGCACCATCGGGTGCCCCCCGCCCTTGGCCCCTCCCAGGGCTGGACCGGCCGGCCTCGTTCCCTCTGAGTGCGGGAAGGAGCAGCCCCCAGCCCCAGCCAGGCAGACTTCGCTCACGTCTGGTGTCGGGCAGGTGGGAGACGTTACAGGGAGGCCTGGGGGAGGACGTGTGCTCCCCGGGGCGGGAGGGGGACTGACGTTCTCCCCCGCGGCAGAAATCCGGGGAGCTCGTTGCTGTGAAGGTCTTCAACACGGCCAGCTACCTGCGACCCCGCGAGGTGCAGGTGAGGGAGTTTGAGGTCCTGCGGAAGCTGAACCACAAGAACATCGTCAAGCTCTTTGCGGTGGAGGAGACGGTGGGTCCAGGGCTTGGTCCGAGGGAGGTGGTCTTGTCCTTGACCCTCACAGGCTGGGAAGAGGCGGGTCAGCCAGAGCAGCAACCTGGAGCACGGAGGACAGAATGCTGGGGCCCGGGGGGGCAGGACATGGGAAAGCAAAGATGAGAAGTAGGGCCTGATCAAGGAGGGCTGCCTGGAGAAAGTGACCTTGGGCTCAGGTGTGTGGGGACACTGTAAGGAGGGAAGGCCAGGCCAGAAGCTGGGACCTAGAGAATGGGGGCTGCTGGCTCTAGGCTGAGTCACCCCCTCTTGAGAAGGCCATCATGATGGAAGGGCAGGAGATGTGCCTTCCACCCCAGGCCTCCCTCTCTCTGTCCCGCGTACAGGGGGGCAGCCGGCAGAAGGTGCTGGTGATGGAGTACTGCTCTAGTGGGAGCCTGCTCAGCGTGCTCGAGAACCCCGAGAACGCCTTTGGGCTGCCCGAGGAGGAGTTTCTGGTGATGCTGCGCTGTGTGGGTGAGCCCCTCCCCGACCCCACCAGGAAGCCCCCTTCCCCGTCAGACCAGAGCCACCACTGGCCCCGCCCTCAGTGGGAGGCCAAGTCCCGGAGGGGCTGACATTTCTGAAACTATGACCCAAACACCGACAACAACATTCTGTACCTCAGAGGCTCTGCAGTCACAGATGGAGGGCAGACGCGAGCGAATGGACGGAACCCAAGGGTCTGATTCCTGCCAATCAGCTGTTTAAAACCGCAGCTTAACAAAAATTTTTTTAAAGCAGGTCATACCCCAGTGTTTGGGGCAGTGTTTTCACAATAGCCGTAAGATGAAAACAACCCAGTGTCACGGGCAGATGGAGGGAACGAATAGAATAGACACAGAATGGAATACTCTTCATCCTAAAAAGAAATGAAATTTTGATGCAGGCTACAATGTGGGTAAACCAGGAAGGCTCTGCTCAGTGAGGTCAGAGGTCCTATCTGATTCCACCTGGATGTGGGACCTCGTGCAGTCAAGTCCGCAGAGACAGGAAGAACAGTGCGTGTGGCGGCTGGGGGGACGCAGGCACGAGCTTCCTAGGTAGAGTTCCTATCACTGGGAATGTGCTCACTGCCACTCAAGGGCACACTTAAGATAGTAGATTTTGTGTTAGGTCTATTTTATTACAATTTTTAAAAATTTGTATATTTTAGATTTTATTTATTTGAGAGAGAGAGCAAGAGAGAGAGAGTGAGCTCAAGCAGGGGGGGGTGGCAGGCAGAGGGAGAAGCAGGCTCCTCGATGAGCAAGGGGCCCGATACAGGACGCGATCCCAGGACCCCGGGGTCATGACCTGAGCCGAAGACAGATGCTTAACCGACTGAGCCACCCAGGCACCCCATATTTTATTAGACTTTTTAAAAATAAATCAGACAGGAAGGGGGGGTGCCGTTCTTGGGGAGGCAGAGCCATGGACCCTCTTGATGTCTCAGAGATTCCCCGTGGAACCTCCACACCCATGTCTTTGGGACCCCCCTCCTTTGTCCTGTGCCCATCTCTCTTCTCCTGCGTATCCTGTGACCTGTCAGCCTGTGTGAACTCTCTCTGGACCAAAGGACAGCCTTCCGCCCAAAGTAAGCCCCAGGCACGAAGCTGTCCCTGGCCAGAGAGCTAGCAGCCCGGCTCTCCGCAGTGGCCGGCATGAACCACCTGCGGGAGAATGGCATCGTCCACCGCGACATCAAGCCTGGAAACATCCTGCGCCTCCTGGGGGAGGAGGGGCAGAGCATCTACAAGCTGACGGACTTTGGGGCCGCCCGGGAGCTGGATGACGACGAGAAGTTCGTCTCTGTCTATGGCACTGAGGAGTACCTGGTGAGTGGGATGTTGGGGACCCACTGCCCAAGCCGGGGGCCCGCCCTGACAGCCAGTTGCCCCTCAACTTGTGACTTTCTCAGAGCCCCCTGAGGGGCTCTGTTCAATCCCCCTGCATGTGGCAGGGCATCCGTCCCTTCTGCCCCCTAACCAGAAGATTCTAGTCTGTTCTTTAAGATGGAAAAGCTGATGCTGCAGCCTGCCTGGGCGTCCCCACTCGAGTGCCCCTGCCCGGCCCCCTGCCCGAGCCTCCCTTGTGCAGTTCATTCCTTGCTATGATCCCCACCGGGCAGGGGCACCACTGGTCACTTCTTTCCCCAGGGAAAGGTAGGTAGACGGGCAGGTAGACGCGCGCTGGATGGGCTAAGTCCGCACCAGTTTTTAAGATGACGAAGGACATAGTTCTAACTGTTCTGCTTTCCCTGGAGGGTGGTGGGAGGAGGTCTGCGGGGTGGGGCTCCGGCCCTTGCCCTCTCTCCCCCTCCGTGGCTGCTCACTGGTTCTCTCTCCGGCAGCACCCCGACATGTATGAGCGGGCCGTGCTTCGCAAGCCCCAGCGGAAGACATTCGGGGTGACCGTGGATCTCTGGAGCATTGGGGTCACCCTGTACCACGCGGCCACGGGCAGCCTGCCCTTCATCCCCTTTGGGGGGCCACGGCGCAACAAGGAGATGATGTACGTAGGGCGGGCCCCGGGCAGGAAGGAGAGGGGCCGTACCCTGGGCCTTCCCCACCAGTCCCCGCTGTACCTCCCCTTCCTCCGCTCCCTCTGCGGTCCTCCTCAGGGCCACCTCCACCCAGGCTCCTTTCCAATCCCTGGTCATCAGCCAGTCACACAGGAAGCTGAGGCCCGCCCTGACTGATGGGAGAGCAGTCCTTTATCTTAGCTCAGGGCTCCCCGTTAGCGTTCCCTCCGTGTGCATGTGGCCCACCCACTTCCACCCACTTCTGCTGAGGCTCCAAAAGAGACCTGCCCAAGAAGGCGGAGCCTGCTGGGGACAAGGGTGGGGGATGGGGCAAGGACCCAGCCTCCTGATCCCAGGCGCGAGGCCTTCCCAGGTTTCCTGCGGTCTGATGCAGAGGTAGCTGGGGACGGTGGCTGCTCCCACCAAGGGCACGGCCCAGAGCAGAGGAGGTGTAAGGTGGATTGTGGGAAGGTTCCAACACCCACCCTCGGCTCAGGGGTCCAGCCGTGTGGAACCTGGATTAGGTTAAGGAAGGGGGAAGGAGATGGACAAGGTGGGGCTGGCAGGGAAGGCTAGACTTTGCAGGGAGGGGAGGATTAGTGGAGTGGAGCACAGCGAGGGCAAAGGTGCAGAGGCAGGCCAGACTGGGGGAGGTGCGGGAAGGGGTGGAGGAAGTGGGCAGTGGAAGGGAGCAGAGAGCTTGACCTTTGCAGGCTAATGGGGAGGGACTGGCTGATGTGAACCAGTGCTCCGAGAGCCCTCCGAGCTGAGTTTGCCATCCCTTGAGGTGCGATGGGCCAGGGGTCCCGCTGACCGGGTCCTGCCTCGGCCCAGGTACCGGATCACCACGGAGAAGCCGGCCGGGGCCATCGCGGGCACTCAGAGGCGGGAGAACGGGCCCCTGGAGTGGAGCTACACCCTCCCCGTCACCTGCCGGCTGTCCATGTGAGTAGACACGGACCTGAGTCTGGGCTGGCTTCCCTGACCCCCACCGAGGGTCGGGCCCTACCTCAGAGAGCCCCTTGCGCCCAGTCGGCTCGGGTAGACCACGTTCCCGGTCAGGCCTCAGTCTTCCTATCCGGAGGCCGGGATCAGTTCGTCCAGCTCTCCTTCCCCATCCTGCACTGGCCCACCGCCTGGGTCCTAGCTCTTTAGGACGTTCTCACGTGACGCCCCTGACCCACTCAGAGAGGACGAGTCTGGGCCCCGGTGCCTGACCGTGTCCGTGTCCTGGGGCCCAGGGGGCTGCAGAGCCAGCTGGTGCCCATCCTGGCCAACATCCTGGAGGTGGAGCAGGCCAAGTGCTGGGGCTTCGACCAGTTCTTTGCGGAGACCAGCGACATCCTGCAGCGCGTTGTCGTCCACGTGTTCTCCCTGTCCCAGGCGGTCCTGCACCACGTCTACATCCACACCCACAACACGTGAGTGCGAGGGAGTGGGGGGGGGGGTGCCGAGGCCCGAGAACCTTCCCTGCCCAGGCAGAAGGGTGCATCCTAGGCAGCAGTCTGTGGGCTGCTTAGAGAGGAAAGCATCCGGGTCCGACCTTAGTTTGGAAAATACTAGTTGCACAAAGTTAAAGTTAAACCGTTCTTCCTGCTGCTAGACTCCAGAGGTTCAGCCACCCTCCCCATGCTGACACGCATTAGGAATCTGAGGGGCGTGGGGGTGCGGGGGTGCGTGTGTGTGTTGGCGACGTGTTTCCCAAATGTATTGCTCAGAGGACCTTTCATTTCTAAAATCCCAGGTGAATTTTAGTGGGAGTGTTGGCGGAAGGGGTGCAAAGGCAGAGGCTGGGTATTAGGGCTCCCGCTCTGTCCTCATCCACTCCAACAACACACGAGCTCCAACCCTTGTCTCTCTACCCTTGATAAGAGAGGCAATCACCCGGTCCCTCCCTTGGAAAAGCTGAGCCCTCTCCGTGGATGAAGACTGAGCTGGGGTTTGGGTCACTCGGACCCCATATCTTGCTGACACTTCCTGTCCTCTCTCTTCCCCGCCCCCCGCCCCCGGAACCCTTTGTGTGTCTAGGATAGCCATCTTTCTGGAGGCCGTGTATGAGCAGACCAGGGTGGCCCCCCAGCACCAGAAGTTCCTCTTCGAGGGTCACTTCTGCGTCCTTGAGCCCAGCCTGTCAGCACAACACATCGCCCACACGACCGCAAGCAGCCCCCTGACCCTGTTTAGCACAGCCAGTGAGACCCCCAAGGGGCTGGCCTTCAGGGACCGTGAGTAGAGCCCACAGGCTGGATCTTTTCTCCTTCTCACATTCTGTAAGGGGCAGGGGCTTATGATCCAGGATATTGATTAGTATCTTTTGTGGGTGTTTCTTGGGGCCCACGGGGTGCAGAAAGCAGATCTGGCCTCTTGATTCTCCCACGCCTCTGAAATGCCTTGTGACTCAAGCTTCGCAGTGTCCACAGAGCTGTAAAAGAAACTCCAACTGAAACAGGGAGATCTGGATTTAATAGGATTTCCACAGTCTCTGTGATGGGTGGAAAAGCTTCGGATAGTTTGGATTGGAGGATACAGGATCCCAGAGAGAAGGGAAGGTTGTCAGGGGTCCAGAGTTTTCTCTTCCAAGTTCTAGAAAAAGTATCATCCCTTTTCAGGGTCTCCAATGCTGGGAAGGGAGATTAACCTTGAAACTCCTGGGTATGAGGGTGATTTTAGCCCATTTTCTGGCTGTTTCTGGGACTTTGGGCCTGAGACTGCATGTAGTTCTCCAAAGAGGACACAAGGGGGCAGTGAGGGACTGCAATCGTGAAAAGCACATAGCGTGCATTCACGTGGGCTTGGGGGGGTGCTCCGCGCAAGGTGGGAAGCTGGCGAGGGAAGACTGGGTGAGGGTGGGTGTGAGTGAGGAATAAGGAAAGGTGAAATTAGGGTTTGTCCAGGTCACACAGGCAGCCCTCTCAGACAGGATCTTTGTCTGCAGCTGCTCAGGACATCCCCAAGTTCTTCCCCAAAGTGGACCTGCAGGCAGATTACACCGCTGCCAAGGTGAGGGGTGGCCCGGGGGGCAGGGAGTGGTCGCACAAGGCGGGGAACAGGACTCCTAACCCCGCCCCCTGTGTGTCGCAGAGCGTATTGGGTGCTGGCTACCAGGCCCTGTGGCTGGCGCGGACCCTGCTGGCAGGGCAGGAGCTCATGCTCCGGGGGCTGCACTGGTGTGTGTGAGTACCCCCAAGGGCTAGACGGGCAGGACGGGTGGGGTGGACCTCTCCCACACAGCCCTGGGGCCGTGCCCTCGGCCCCCCGGCGGAAGGGAGCTCTGACTCAGCCCCCTCCTTTGCAGGGAGACACTCCAGGTTACGTGCAGGCAGACACTGGAGGTCACAAGGATGGCCCTCCTCTTCCTCAGCAGCAGCCTGGGCACCGAGAGGTGGGTGTCCTGCCTGGGGCAGGGGGCTGCGGCCGGTGTGAGGCTGGCTCAGATTCCGCTGCCCTTCTCCGTCTGCCTGTCCCTCACCCCCAATATTTCCAACAATGCCCCTCGCTTCCCCCTACCCAGAGCTCCCACCCGCCCTGACCTTCAAGAAAACAGAGGGCAGCCCCACCTGTCCCTCATCCCTGCCCCTGCCGGGTGACTGTACCTCCCCCCACCACCACCCAGTCACTGCAGGGGGAATGGACCCATGGGGACAGTGTCTCAGCAGGTAGGAAGGCCCAGAGCAGCCCTCTAGGGAAAGCCCCCATTGCCTTGCCCAGCCCCTCGGACCTGACAGGATGGGGATCCGGGCAGTCTCATCCTCCACGCTCTTCCTTCTGTCTCTGGGTCTTACACTGTCCTCACCTTCCTCACGTTTCCTGGCCCCACTTCGGGGCTCCATGGCCGCTACTCGTCTGACTTGGACTGATTAGGGGTGATGGGCCAGACAGAGGGAAAGACTGGAGAGGAGGGAACCAAGCTGGAGGGTCTGGAGATGAGAAACAGGAAGACTCCATTGGCCAGAGCACTTCTGAGCCATGGGCACACCCCCCAAATCTTGGAAGGCAGGGGGCCATGGTACAGGTGAGAGGAGGGAGCTCTGCAGCCCAGGGAAGCTGATGATGGCTGGAACCTTCCCCACTGGCAGGAGTCGAGGGATGACAGAGGAGCAGAGACAGTGCTGAACGTGCCTGATGTCCCTCCCCCTCACGTCCCCTGCCCTTCTCCCCTGGAAGGTCCTGAGAGTTTCCCGGCAGTGCAGTGGCCACTATGAGGAGGGGACAGATGGGGTGACAGAGGTGTGGGAAGAGGTGGAGGAGAGTCTCTAGATGACAGGGACAGAGTCCCTGGCTTGGCTAAGCCCCCTTCAAATGGTGACAGAGATGAGGGGCTGCAGGGGCACAGCATGGCTCCTCGAGAGGAGCTCTGTCCAGGGCACAGAAAGGGGGTCCAGGGGACCCACAGAGCGTCCACATTCCCCTGAAGGAGATAGCCCTTCCAGGTATGGAAGAATGATAGGATGGTTGGGAAAAGGAGGGCTAGAGATGAGAAGAGGCAGCCATGGAGGTCTTCCTGGAAGAGGTGAGGCTTTTAAGGCCACAGTGAAAGAGAAGACCTCGAGTTGGGAGGTCCTGTGCAGAGACAGAAAAGGAGGCCATGACTGGGGAGATTGTGGGCGGGGTGCTGGTGAGGTCTTTTGAAGCCACAGCTAAAACGGAAAATATCCCAGAGTAAAGGTGGAGTGGGACAGAGGGGTGGAAAGGGAAGGAGAGAACGCATGGAGGTCCTGGCCAGTCCGGTTGGCAGATTGAATAAGATGACCAGTAGAGTTCTAAGTTCTACTGTAGGTTCTTGAACAGGAAAGACGTGTGTAGAGAAAGCATTTTGGGGTATTTGTTTGCCCATTTGCCCTGGACTGAGGACAGCGGAGAAGGGTCGGGCCAGCCCTGGGGCTGGAGTCCTGGGTCTGCTGGCCACTGTTTTTCCCCTTCTGGATCCCAGGCCCCCCTGAAGGGACGGTGTATCTAGAGAGCTTGGGCTCAGAGGATGCCTGCTTCAAAGCATAGTTCAGCCTCCCTCCTGCCAAGGAGGAGTACAGAGAGCAGGAGGAGCACGGAGCCAAGTCAGAGGCCCAGTCCAAGCTCTCCACTTGGGACCTCAGGCCACTGTTCTCTCTCCCAACCTGAGCCACTATTTCCTCGTTTTCAAAATGAGAGAACTGGATGATCTCTGAGGCCTCCTGCCTCTGACACTTTGCAGTTCTGTTCTTTTTTGAACACCCTCAGATGCGTAGATTCTGGAATCTGAGATAATTTAATGAGCACCAGGCATAAAGTGGCTGCCATTGCCCAGTCTGGTGACTCACCTCTCCCATAGCGCCCTCCTCCTGCCTTGGGCTCCCCAGCCAGGCTCCCTTGGCAGAGTGTCCTTGCCTCTGTCCTGAAGCTCCCTGGTCCATGTGGTGGCAGTGTGCAGGCAGCCAGGACTAGCTCAGGAGCCCCCATGCTTCCCCCACCCCCCCACCAAGTGTATGTCCATGCTCTCTAGCCAAGCGCCTTAGCTCTGAGGTTCTCTGTGATGCCCACAAATACGGAGATTCATCTCTCTGTTATGTACCTGAAGCTCTGAGTCTTGCGGAGCTGAAGTGACTGACCCCAGATCCCGCAAGACAGGCGAGAGGGCAGCTAGGACTGTCACTCAGACCCATCTCCCCGGCCTCCCTGCCCGGCTGGACTAGTCAGCCTCAGCCGGTTCTGCCAGTCAAGCATTGCACGCGCTAAAATCCATTTGTACGTTTGCTAATTCATTCAACGACCATGTATGGAGGAACTACCATGTGCCGAACACTTTGTGAGCTGCTGAGGATATAATGGTGAACTCCCGCCTTCACGGAGCTTCCCTCGCTGTCCTGATTCTCCCCCCTCCTCTCGCCTTCCCCTCCCGCTGCGCCAACACCATTCCCAAGCCAGAGCACACAGGATTCTTTCCCCGATTATGATTGTGATAGAAAGACTATATGCTAATTGTAGAAAGTTGGAAAATACAGATAAGCAAAAACAAAATAAAAATATCATGTCCTTGCCACCCAGAAGTAGGTCGTGACACGGTAGTAATAGATGTCCTTCTAGGTAATCTTCTGCTGTGTGTATTTATGTATGTGTATTAACCGACGTGAGATCTGATGGTACTTGTGCTCTTCTCAGCCCATGAGCTCTCTGGCCCCATGTCCATACCTTGTCATTGCCTCTAAAATCAGCCATACTCAAAGTTCTCTAACTAGCTCCCTACTTTCCTTTTCTAGCTGGTTTTATCCAAACCAGGCTCCAAGCCAAGATCTGACCTTGCATCTAGTTGTTACGTTCTTTAAGTCTATTTTAATCTTGACAAACTGCCTCTCCCCAACCCGCCTCCTGACCCTGGCATTTTGGGGGGACAATACTCATCGTCCCACTTGCTGGACCCTAGGGATTCCTCTGCGGGTTTTTTCTTCCTTCCCAGCATTTCTTATAAACTGAGAGTTCTGAAGGCTAGATGGATTCAATGGAATATCTTTTTGGCTAAAAACATCATAGATGACACCAAGTACACTTCATTTCCTCCCACCATCGGGTGGGGACAGCCTGATTCCTCTATCGCGTGGTCACATTTTCCCTGTCCAGGCCTGAATCATTCATCAGGGATGCTAGCATTTTGCCCAAGCGAATAACTTCACTGGGGGCTGCGTGATGCCAACAGTCCAAGTCCCAGAACATTATTGGCTAATATGCTATAAAATATAGCTTTTCCCTTATTAGGAAGCTGTTGGTAATCCTGACATATAGTTTCTACCAGAAAGGAACTTGGTTCTTTTCCTTTAGCTATAAATATTCCTAGTAAGGAGTTCCTTAACGGTCGCCTTGCTCCACCGACACATGAATTTTCTTAGCTTCACGTGGTTTCCATCTACCTCCATCTTTATTCTTTGCAGTGCTCAACAATGGTACAACTTCTGTGAGTCGGGGCCTCTTGAGGTTGGTTCCTCTGATCCAACCACGATACTCCCTAGATACCCCCAAAGCCAGCAAGGCTGTCCCAAAGATGTCATAGCCCTCCTGTGGTCACGTGGGTCTGCCTCCCAACCCCCCAGCCGTGTCCTTTCTCTGTCCTTCCCCGGAGGTTCGGCAGTGTGGCTGGGATGCCGGAGACGCAGGAGCTGAAGAAGGTCACAGAGCTGAGGTCCAGGCTGCGGGCTGTGAGTGAGGTGGGGGTGAGGGGCGCGGTAAGAGCAGAGCTGGGGGGCAACGGTCCAGCTGGGCTGCCGTTAGAATCCGGAGCTGAGGACCCCCCGGGGGTCTGCCTTTTTTTTTTTTCCTGTCCTCCAGTTGGCAGAGGCCCTCTCCAGATGTTCCCACAGTATCACAGAGACCCAGACGAGCCTGAGCAATCTGAGGTCTGAGCTGGTGAAGAGCCGGGATCAGGTACATGCGGACAGAAGGTCTGTGGGATTTTCCTTCTCGGTGGGGTGGGGGCAGGGGTGCGCAGCTCGGAAGGTCTCGTAGCTGTTGTAGGCACCAATTCGCTTTCTCCCTCATCTTGGCAAGGGTGCTGGGGTACGGGGTAGTGGTGTGGGATCCGGGAATGTGTAAGACCATCCCCTGAGACTGGCCAGAGGGAGAAAAGCATCTGGAGCCCTGCCCCCTTCTGGGCATTTAGAGAGAGAATTAGAAATCCTAGCAGGTGCAATAGTTCTAAACAAAAGACTAATTTTGTTCCCTTCCTCTTCTGAACCCTTGCTCTGCTCATTCCCTGGATTGGCCCTCCTACTTCTATCATCTTATTTAATCCCCAGAATGCCACTGCGACTAGTATGCCCCTTTTGTGGATGGAGAAGCTCACTCCGGGAGGTTAATGTGCCCTGGGTCACAGCCGGTCTGTGACAAATGACAGTGGTGGGACTTCACATCATGTTTGCCCACCTCCAGGGACTGTGTTCTTGGCCTACACTAGGGATTTACAGCTTCGAAAGCCTCATTCCACAAATATAAAAATGCCTCCCCGCCCCCCCGCCCAGCTTGGCGTGTGGGGCCCTGCCCTGACCAGGGGGGGCCGTTCTCCTCGGTACCCACTCCAGTCCATGCTGACAGGGATCCCTAACCCCGGGCCCCCAGTTCCAAAATCCAAGAGCTCTGAAAACCTTGGGCTTTGTTTGTTTTGGCTGTAAAACCTGACCTCAGTCTTCTGACATGAGTCTTCTTTTGGTCTATGTAGCCCACTTAGAGTGGCTATTCCTACAGTTCTCTAAAGGCTGAGTGTATTGGACAAGGGTACTGTCCCAGACCCCACTCAGGCTGTCCTGCAACCTAGCCTATGTCTGCTGGATCGCCTTTCTAGAATCAGAAGACAATTCTGAATTTGTAACATATCTGGCCTGAGTCTTTTGGATAAAGACTAGATTTGAGGTCTCACTCACCCCAAGTTCTCCAAAAGACAGGTGTCTGGGACCCAGTGTGGGCCCAGCCCAGAGTCCAGCTCCAGAAGAAGCTGAGATGCGGTCACTGGGAAGAGCTCCCTCCACCCCCACCCCACCCCCAGCCATGTCATCCCCTCCCTCCCCCTTTACTCTGTGCTGTTTGATTCTCCCCTTGCCTGGTCCCTGTCTCCTGCCCACAGCATCCAGCAGATTCAGTGTTGTCTGGACAAGATGAACCTCATCTACAAACAGTTCAAGAAATCCAGAATGAGGCCAGGTGAGCCGTGGGGCGAGCGAACTACCCCCCCTTCCCTCCCTTCCTCCTTCCTTCCCTCTGCTTCTCCTGCTGTTCCACGCCATCCGTGTGGCTGCTGGGGTGCCGCTGGCCTCGGGCAGGGTCCCTGCCTCTAAGCTGCCTACAGACAGGGAGGGACGGGAGGCTTGCTGCCCCGTGAGAGGCACAGGGGGCATGTATGGGGGGCTCGGATGGCCGGAGCCTGGCCTTTCTAGGAGAGGAGGCCCTTGGAAGAGAGCGCTCACCTCTGGAGAGCCCTTGACAGTTTGAGGAACGTTTCCTGAGCTATCATGTCATGGCTCATGGAAACAGCCAGGCTTTCCAGATGAGGGAGGGTCTGAGGACATATCCTGTGGTCACCAGGCTTCTACTTCACGGGCGCTCTGGGCTTGTCTTCCCAGGGGCCCTCCGGGGGCGGGCGCAGCTCGGGACTGGTGGCTGCTTGCCCACGGTGACCGCCATCATGGGGCACGGTAGGCTGGAACCCAGGGGCAGGCTGCAGCGGGGGCATCCTGGGAGACCCCAGCTGACTTTTGGGGTTGAGGGGCTCACAGACCGGGATCCCCTCCTCCTCCCCAGCCATGCCCCCAAGCTTCTCCTGACGTGGGGACTGCAGGACTTGGGCTCGAGTGCCAAGCTCTCCTCCAGCTCTAGGATTATCTAAAGAGCACTGTCCCCTAGAAATAGGACGCCAGCAACGTACCTAACTTTGAGTTCTCCGGTAGCCGCGATGTAAAAAAATAGAAACCAACAGGTGAAATTAATTTTCATAAGTTGTTTATTTAACCCAATATATCCAAATTGTTATTTCCACATATAATCAATATAAAAAAATTATTAAAGAGATAGTTTACATTCTTTTCTTTTTTCTTTTTTTGGTGCTAAGTCCTCCCAGTCCTGTGTGTATTTGACACTCACAGCACATCTTTCTCTGAAAGCTAATTTTTTAGCAGACGGAACTGTGGTTCTTACCAAAGCAATAAAGCTGCATTCATTGGGAAAACAATATTTTCTACTGCTCCAGCTTTAAATTTTTAATTGAATTAATGGCATTAAAATAAAAATTCTTTTCCTCAGGTGCGCTAGCCACAAGCCAGGCACTCAGCAGCCATGTGCATCTGGTGGCCGCTGGCTTGGACGTACAGATCTCTCTAGATGGTCCTCTCCCCGGGAGCCTCAGTCCTGCCCCTGGGGTCTGGCCGTGGAGGGGGAAGGGAGAGCAGCCCAGGAGCTGTGGGGAAACTGAGACTCTCCCATTCCTGACGCCCTGCTGGCCTGTTTGGCTGTGATTTTCGGAGAACCTCAGGGGCTTCTCTGCCTCCCTCCCTGGGACTCCGCCCTCCGAGCCTCCCCCGTTCTGGGCCCCTCCCACGCATGGGACACCATCCTCCCAGCTGTGCGTGATCCTCGTTCATTTCATGCCTGTAGACACTCTGGGCACTGTCCCCCTCCCCTGTTCATAGATAAGGAAACCGTGACCCCGGGAGGTGCAGTAGGCTGAGCTGTCCCGGTCTGGGGACTTTTAACCACTCCGCCTTACGCCTCAGAGTTTCGCTCCTATTGGTCTGCAAGAGTCCTTCATGAAGATTAAACATGAACGGGAGAATAGCCCCTGACAGCTGACCCCCGAAATGTTGAAACACGCCACTCCGAAAAATGCTTGCTGGTTTTCTCTCTCCCCTCGCACCCGCCGTGGGTGTCCCATGGGATGGCTGAGGAAGCCAACTCTGCGGCGAAATCCCGAGTCTGCAGCCTCCTGGCACTCGGAGGGCGGGCTGGGACTTGCAGGGCTCAGCTGGCCCGGAGCAGGGCCCAGGATGAAATGCCCAGGGAGGGGGTTCCGCTGTTAGGGAACTGGGAAGCCTCTAGCTGGGAGGCCATTCCCTGGACGCCCAGCAGGGGGCAGCATCTCCCTAGCGCGGTGAGCATCCGCCTGAGGTGGCCGAGGCAGAGAACCAGGGCTTCAGGCACGAGTGGCTGGTCCGTGAAGGGGAGGTGGAGGGTGAAGGAGAAGTGCAGGGTGGGGGCCTGGCTTATCCAGCTCCTGGCTCCAGAGCCCCCAGCTGGCTCTGCCTGCAGCTCGAATGGTCCGGAATGGGGCCCGCGGGCTGCAGGCATCCCACCTCGGGTGTTAGGGGTGTTAGATGAGTGGCTGGGGCTGAGCACACATCCTTCAAGGCCCCTCACCCACCACATCCCACCCGAAATGTTCCCCAAGTACTCATCTCTCCACCTGTTTGACGCCTCTGTCCTTCCTGGCTCCACGGGGCTGCGAGCTCCCTGGGGCCAGGCTGAGCTCTCTGCATCCTTGCAGTCGTCCCCAAGCCCTCGTGGCATTCTGTTTCGTTGACTGATTGGACAGGTGACATCATTCCTCCCTGTTTCCTCCAGGGCTTGGCTACAACGAGGAGCAGATTCACAAGCTGGATAAGTGAGTAGCCCGTTGCAGGAGGGTGAGCGGTAGGGGAGGGGGTCCCCAGGGCCGAGCCAGCTCTGTGTGATGAAGGGTCCTGCTCCCAGGCCATAGCTGGGCAGAAGCAAAGCAAGTGACTGTGTCTGGGGCAAGTTATCTGGGGCCAGGGGAGGGAGACTGGGTAGCTGGCTCAGACAGAGCTTTCTCCTAAGCGGGCTCGATGTCGTTGGATTATTTCCAGCATGAACATGATCGTGTGTAGTATTTCTTTCCCTAACTGTCCTCCCTGATTTACCGTTTCCTGCTTCCTGCTCCTGACCTTTCCTGTGCTCCTCTCTGCTTCTCTGTTCCCTAGACACCCATCTTCCTGGTTTAAATGGTTATTTGGAGACACACTCTCCCAGTTCCATGCCCACCCCTGACCCTTACGCACGCTCTCTCACTCTCTCAGTCTCCGAAAGCATCTCGCCTTCCCTGTGAGGACTGGGCTTGAGTGTGTCTGTTCCCTGACATCCCCTGGTCCTTCCACACCTCTCTGTCCCTGGGTTCTGTGTCCCCAGTGCACTGACCTCCCCGGTTCATGTGTGTGAGCCTCAGTTCCTCCTCGTTTGGAGACGCAGCCCTGCTGGGGGTGCCAGCCCTTGGAGGAGGTCTCCTTGCTAGACCCTGCTCCCTCCTAGAGCCAGGGATGCTAGGCGTGGGTACAGGCGAGTCTGGCTGCTTATCTCTGTGCCTCAGTGTCCCTGTCTTTTCAGGGTGAATTTTAGTCATTTAGCCAAAAGGCTCCTGCAGGTGTTCCAGGAGAAGTGTGTGCAGAAGTATCAGACGTCCCTGGTCACGCACGGCAGGTGGA
Organism: Potos flavus; assembly: GCA_028534135.1. NCBI lineage: Eukaryota > Metazoa > Chordata > Mammalia > Carnivora > Procyonidae > Potos > Potos flavus. Next base: position 38,239,892 of record CM052893.1, read on the forward strand.
TGAGGTAACAGTCTGGCCCTCCCTCCTGGGCTCACAGACCTGGGGCCCTTCCTGGCCTGGCCCTTCAGGCTTCAGAGAACCCTGGGGTTTGCAGAGCCCTCATCGAGGGGAGGTGGTCATAAAGGAACAAAGGCAAAAAAAAAAAAAAAAAAAAAAAGGGTGGTTTTGTACATGGGGGGGGATTTCTGTACATTAGCTTATTTAATCCCACAATATGGACCCCACACAGTAGACACTATCAGCCCATGTCACAGATGAGGAAACTGAGGCTCAGAGCACAGGTCTCATTCTCAGTGCTACACAGCTAGTAAGTAGCAGACCCACGACGGTACTGGGTATGACTGCCTCTAAAATCTGGGTTCTTTCCATGTTCCCAGGTGAGTGTGCTGGGAAACCCCTTCTCGGGGGAGAACACAAGATCCCTCTGGAATGAGGCCAGGCAGGCTTATAGACTTCTGGGGATGCAGGGGCAGGCAGAGGCCCTTAAATAGAACCCTCTCGCACTGTCCCCTTGAGGAGATTTGGGTTTTTCCTTCTCACCTGAGCCCCTCCCTCCTTCCTCTGCCAGTGGGAATGCTGGCCCCTCCCGAGAAGAGAGGGCAGGTTCCCAGGCCCATATGACCCGTGGGCTTATTATGGGGCTGAGACCCAGGTACTCACCCGCCCTCCCATCAGAGCAGGGCTTCTCCACCCCTAGCCCACCCCAAATTCTGATTTAATTGCTCTGAAGTCAGGCTTGCATATCAGCATTTTAAAGCACCTCCAGGTAACTCTAATATGTAGGTAGGGTGAGAATCAACCCCCATCTTGTCTGTGCTCGGATTAGTTTCCTTTTTGTGCAATGGGGAGAATGTTCTTGCTCCCTCTCTCCACTTAGAGAAAAACATAATTCCTAGAGGAGTCCTGACCTTGCTTTGCTCTGGCAATGGGGCAGTGCCCAGAGTAAGTGCGCTGGCCGGGCTGTCCTCTTGCCTCTCAGGAGCCTAGCCTGGCCCCGAGCTCGCCCTCACCGGCCTGTGTGCCGGGCCCCAGCCACGTGTGGTTTCGCTCCCCATGGTTCTGATGGGACCATCAGCAGCCTGGGTCAGAAGTGTCATTGGCATTCCCCCAGGGGACAGGGGAGGGTTGAGGGCATGGGGGGATGACAGGCAGTAAGGGAAGCACAAGCCCGGGACCCCTCAGCTCCCGCTGTCCCCCATGTCTATGTGGTGACCCGGCCAGCTGGATGGGCCCCGGCAAGAGCGTGCAAACCCAGCTTGGATTTTTTGTCTGCTCTCTCCAGGGAGGTGCACGAGACCAGGAGCCATTTGCGCATGGTCGGCTGTTCTGTGGCTGCCTATAACACGGAAGCCCAGGGAGCCCAGGAGAGCCTCAGCAAGGTGCGAGATGGTCAGGGGCACGCGCACTGCTGAGAGGAGCCGGGTCGGTCCGGCACCCCGGGGATGTGGGGCCGTTCCCCTGCCTCTGAGCAGGCCTGCCCTTGGCCGAGTTCAAGCACGCTGTGGCTACGGAGGTCCCTGACACACGAATGTGCCCTTCCCCGTGATCTCAGACGGCAGATCACTGCAAGGTCGGAGCTTCCAGGATGCTAGGACATCCTCCTCGTGCCCCGTGTAGCTGGGGAGGTCCCAGGCTGCTCCTGAGAGAGGCGTGTGAACCCTCCTCCGTCTTGTGGTCTGCTCTCTGGGAAGAGACCAACACAGGCAGCTCTGAGAAGGCTGCTCCGGTCCCCAGACCACGGCCCCTGCAGCAGCCCCGTTCCTCCAGAGGCCGGCTGGCCGCCCTGCCCCTTCCCCGTAGCTCCCAGCTCGTGCTGGGCCATCGAGGTGGGGGTCAGATCCAGAGCAGAACGTGGCTGTCCGCACCATTAAATCCAAGCACAGACAAGCGAGGGTGGCTCGCAGCGTGGGAAGGAGGGGCCTGCGGGAAAGGCTTGGGCGTCCTGGGTTCTCCAGAGATACAGGCTGGGCGCCATTTTGTTATGTTTTTCTTACCCTTACTCATACCTCCCTTGCAAAAAAACCAAAAACCACATCTGTGGCCTGTCCCGCCTGACTCAAGTGTGGCTTCCCTTCAGATCTTTGACCGGGTATCTCACCAGCTCCTTCAGGACAGAACAAAGGAGGCTGAGGTCTCACCGCCCCCCACAGCCCCCTATCCCAGCCCTGCACTGACAGACCTGGTTCTCCAGTAAGTGCCGGAGAGAGGGGCGTGGGGGGGGGGGGAGGGAGGGTGTGGTGGGAGAGGGGAGGGTGCAGAGGTTAGAGCCCCAGGGGTTCTGCCTCAGGCCCCGAGGCAGGAATAAAGAGTCGGGGTGGTGGGCTTCCTGGGGAAGGGGGCTGGTAGGACAACTTGGGCCTCAGCCGCAGACACCTCTCTTGCCTTTGCGCCGCACACAGGATGCAGGAGCTCTGTGAGGAGATGAAGCTGCTGGCCTTCGACCTTCAGGACAACAATCGCATCATTGAAGGGTAAGGAGCTCCCACTGCCTGCGGGGCGGGCTGATGACAGGCGTCCATTTTCCGGCCCCGTCGGAGCTTTGGCCTTGTTGGCAGGCCAGTCGCCATCCCTGTGAGGGGTAGGCTTTCACTCTAGTCTTGAGGATGTGAGCCTCGGTGCAGTCGGAGAGTGGGCCTGGGGGGCACATGGAACTGTGGCCTTGTCCTGCTCCTCTGCCCCACGCCTCCCCCAGACCCACCCCTGCCACGTTGTCCGCCGTCCGCGGAGCGCTGCTCTTCATCTCCGTGTCACATGCCTGGAAGCCGCAGCACCGAGCTTGCCCTGACTGCCCGAGGCCTGGGTTTCTCTGGCCTTGCTGGGCTCCGGCCTCACGCACAGGCTCCCAGAGCAGCCTGGCTGCAGGCCCAGCCTCCCCTGCTCTGGATCACACCCCGGTTAGACTCCCCTCAGGGGAACGAGGGGTCCTGGAGAGGGCGCAGGGAGCATGCCTCAGCACTCAGACTTGGGGATTTTTTGCACTAGTAAAATTCACAAAAGCAAGCTGGGGAATAACAGAAGGACCAACTTCTCATATAACCAAAGCAGCAGATTTGGAAGGGGAAAAAGCCTGCCATCTAGTAGTCGTGCTTTATAAAGCACATTTTTTAACCCCAAAGAGAAGGAGGGACATGATCTCAGCATCAGGGATGGTCCTCGCCCCGAAGCTCCGTGGCCTATTTGCGTACATACACACTTGGGTGTGCGTGTGCCCACATCCCCCCCACAGCCTCCCCACCGCCCTGCGTCTGTCGCCTCCCCAAGGGAGGGCCAGTGGCAGAGTGGAACAATCTGCCCAGATTCCCGCAGGGTTTGACTTCTGACTGCATGACCCTGGGAGGTTCTGCTCGGCTCTGGGCCTCAGTCCCCTCCCCTGTGAAACAGGGATAATGATCCCAAGCTCCTGGTGGGAACTAAGGACGAACTGCGATGAGATATGCCACAGGCTGGGGAGGGGAGGGGGCACAGAGGGAGGGGCTCACTAAATGCTAAGTGTTCCTCAGACGCCAGGCCAGTCTGGAACCCTGGAATTGGGGTTACGAGCTGGGGAGCTGGGAGCCGAGCCTGTGGTTGTCCCCAGAGTCGGGGACTGTCCTTGGGCTGAGGGGGCGTCCCCTCCAAGTCCCGTTCCAGCAAGGGGACAAGTCAGCCTCTTAAACACCCTCAAGGAGGAGATTCTTTCCACAACAGCCCTCATGGGCAGGAAGTTCTAATTTTAGTGCCGACATAAATTTTTCTCATTGTGATATGGAGTCTATTTACAGATAGCTCAAAACTTTATTTCAGTGAATTTTTACTTCCTTATTCAGAGTGGTGGCCAAAGAGCCTGCAGAAGCCATCTGCATCCCTCTTTCCTCCTCTTGACCTTTTGGCTGCCCCGGATTCACCAGGGGAACTTTTAAGCTCCCAGGTCTTGCCTCCAGAGACTCTGGGTGCCGACGGGCGTGGGCGAATTTATAAACCCCCCAGGGGAATCTAATGTGCAGTCGGGGTCAAAGACTGGATGAGGGGACAGCTGAAGACTTGAATGGCTCGGTGCTCCAGACAGCTGAGTGTGTCGGGTCCTGGGCCTGCAGGCTTCTCCTCTGGGTGGGAGAAGCTAACCTGCACCTTCCCTTACAGGTTAAGTAGGCCCCCGTCGGCTCCTGACTCCTGATCTCTGAGCTCCGTGGGGTGCCCGCCATCCTGAAGCATTAGAACCATTCGGACACTGCTCTCCCGCCTGCAGTGTGGGGCCTACCACGGGATGATGCCCGGTCCCCTCTCATCAGCCTACCTCCCTCCTGGCCGACAGCTGGGAGATGCCACCAGCATTATCTTCCACTGCCTCTCTGCCCGAAGCAGCACAGGGGATGTGGGGCAGCAGGCCGTCTCTGTCAGGACCCCTGCCTGGGCTGACCTTGGGGTCACGCAGGCTCAGGTACGCCTCTTCCGTCATGGCTGGCCCGCCGCGGGGAGAAGAGGCTCCGACCGGCCCACCCGCCCGCCTCCTCTGGGCTACAGGGCTTTCCTTCTCAGGGAACAGAAGAGGAGGCCCCTGGGCCTTTCCCTAGGATGCCGGGTCAAACGGCCTCATTTCAGTCTTCCTTCCTCTTACGGGGTTTCACGTTGTGCATACAGCCCTGCCCTCTCCTGTGATTTCTGAGGGTCCCTGCTCTCAGGCCCGGGCATGACAGAGCCTGACTCTCCCTCTACTCTTGGTCTGGCGGAGCCTGGGAGAGTGGAGAGAATGGGGGGTCCAGGCCAGGTGCTAGAGCCTCGGGCCCCCTCCCCTCCTCTCTCCCTGGGGCAAGGCCAGGCCCTGGGAGATGCAGCCACGGTCAACAGTGAGCACAGGCCTGTAAGTCCGGGTAAGAGGCCTGCACCTTCGAGAAGTGGAATAAATGTGGCCTTCTTTTCTATTTCTGAGTGGCTCTCGCTGGGCTGTGTCTGTGAGGCAGGGGAAGACTCTTGGCGGAGTGTGCTTGGCCTCCCAGCAAGTGCTGGGTGGGGATCTGTGAAGACAGGATTGGGAAATGCAGGCGGGACCGGTCGCTTCCCGAGCCCTGCCTTTCCCTGAAATGGGCCCTAATTTCAGGGAAGAGCCTTAGGAAGATCGCATCCTGCTGGGAGGGCTTGTCTTCCCATTCCTTCTCCTGCCCCCAGCCATTTGGGGGAGCTGTCTAGGGGGCCTGGGACTGGGGGAGAAAGGAGATCTCTCTTCTTCCCCCTTAAATCCACCATCTAAGTGCTTCCTCCTTTCCCCCATCCCCCCCACACTCTTCAAAACCTAGGCTGTGTCCTAAATACTGAGCTCGAGCCCTACTGTGGGCCATTTTGAGTACCCCCTCATTTTGTGTAGAAGCTGGAATGGTGCCTGGACATTCAGATTTGTACAAACTTCGTCTTTCCCCTGCACGCCATCCAGCCTCCCCTTAACCAGGCTGCACTCCCCACTAGCCTAGGGCGTGGGGGAGAATGCAGTCGAGTAGCCCTCTTAGGGGAGGGAGATGTGTGGGAAGCCCCATTCGTGCACCGCGTTTCATGCAAAGCATGAAAACAACATTATGCTTGACTCTAGATAACCCCAGAAATCTTTCCTGCCCGTCTTCACGAAGCCTCCATGTCCTCAGAGGCTGCACTGCCTCATGACCTAGCAAGGCAGACGTGAGGAAGCCCAGGTCCTCGACTCTGACGGCCTCTGTGCTGCTTCTCTGTGGAAAAGACGAGCACTCTCTAAAGACCCAGGAGAGGGTTGCTAGGGCGGGGGTAGCTAGCACTGAGCCTAAGTGGTTTCATGTGTGCCATTTGGGGGGTGTGTGTGTGTCCGTGGAGTCATTTAAGGCCAGTGGGTTCCAGTCGTGGGGCCCCCGGAGTCAGCTGCTGCCTCGATGCCTCCGGGCCCTGGGCCACCTCGGGCCCGCTCTGCCTGCGTGAACCCCGGGCGGACCCTTCTAGCTCATCAGAGGCCCCGCAGGGACGTCCCGGGATGGATTTTCCCTGGCAGCTGTGGCCGCCTCTGGCTCACACATGCTTGGTGGGGGCTCAGCAAAAGAGCCTGGGGATCCCTGAAAGCCAAGCGCAGATTTCTGGGGGATGACAGGATCCGGGCTCTGTGTTCTCACGAGAAAAGCCCAGCAGAGACGGACTCCGAGGCTTCAGCTTGCTCCCGTGCGGGGCGGAGGCCCTCCCGTGGATGCCGCTCCCTGTTTAAACTTCTGCAGAGGCTCTGATTCTCTGTCAGTAGGGAGCGAGGAAGCGGACCAAGGCCTGTGGCCAGAAGAACCTTATAAGATCCTCCGGTGCCTGAAGACCTCTTCAGATTCCCTTTCTGGTCTCTGTCGTGATTCCTAAGTTAACACTTAGAGTCCACTCGGCTCCTCCGACACAACCCAAGCACCTACCTGCTGGGTCCCAGGCGCCGTTCCTGGTGCTGGAACCGCACAGGTGACCTCGATGGCTTGCCCGCCCCCGCGGAGCTCACTGGGAGGGGGGAGGCAGTTCCGTGTCACGAGGAGAGGGCCAGGCCAGCAACAGAGCTCAAGGGCAGCGTGACCTCACTGTCTCACGGGGCCGTGCTGAGGTCAGCCTGGGAGGGTGTCGGGAAAGGACTTGGGGACCCGCGGGTTCCGGGGTGCGGCCTCGGCAGGTGAGCGGAGTTACCTAGCAAAGAAAGCACGGCAGGCATCCCCGGCAGTGGGAACAGCACGGGCCGTGGCGTGGAAGGACCTGCAGGTGTGTGTGTCACTGAGGGTAAGCTCAGCAGGGAGTTGGTGATGAGGAAAGGGAGAAGCCAGACCCGAAAGGTCCTTGTGAGCCACGCTAAAGAACGCGACCTTTACCTCAGGGAACCACAGACGCGGGTTTTATGTCAAGAGCAACTGGGATTTTGAGGACAGGACTCTTCTGTGCCTATGTGGAGGGTGTGTTGAAACACTGTGCCTCGGTCTCCTCGTCTGTGAAATGGTGGTGATAGCTTTCAAAGGTACAGGTAGGATTGGATCAGGTGTGTCCACACAGGGCCTGAAACGCACACCCTCCCCGCCCCGATCTCGCTTGGCTGTGAGGCCCCCGTGCGGGGGAGGGTCAAGACACAGATTCCCTTGTCACACTGGGCCAGGCAGTGGCTCAGTTTGGTCACAGAGGCCAGGGAAGGACCCACACGGCATTCGGATTCATGGCGAGCATCGTCTTAAAACAGGCTGGGCCAGGTTAAATGTAGGCCTCCCTAGGAGGACATGGGGGTGCGTCCCAGCTCCCCACGCGGGAAGGGCAGGCCGCTTGGAGGGCCTGGTGCCTTCCTCTGTGCCCTAGCGCTGCGGGCCGACAGTCTCTCTCTCTCTCTCAGGAGCTCCTCAGTGTGTCCTCTTTAGAGGCTGATGTCCTGGTTCAAAACACAGCTTCTGGGACCCCACCCACAGAAGTCCAGTCAGCCCGGATGTGGCCCAGGAACTTGCATTGTTGATGAGCTTCCCCGGTGATTCTCACACAAGCTGACGCTTGAGAACACTGAGGCAGAGTTGGTGTGAATGGCCCCGCATAGGCCGAAGGGCAGGACGTGGCTGACGCCTGACTAAACGCCCCCGCCCCGCCCCCCCACCTGACCGCTGAGGCCAGGGGAGCCAGGCTAGGGGACAGCAGAGACCCCCACAAGGGCCCGACCGCTCTCCTGCCGCACCCCCCATTTGCTCTCACGGGGCTGTCTCACTTCAGCAGCGGGAGCCTCAGAGGATTGCCACAACGAGGCCTTCGGGGTTCACTTCCGAGCTGCCTCAGTGATTTCTCCCAGGGTGGAATTCCCGTCCTCTTTTCCCTTCACCTTGCAGAGAACCCTTAGGCAAGTGACACCAGTGGGGGGTGGTAAGGAACGGGCCAGGATGGCCTGAAGTAGCTTCGGATTATTTCCCTCGGAAGCTCCGAGTTTTGGCTGTCCGTTCAGGCAGTTGGGTCCTTTCCCTGCCCTTTTGTGGAGAGATGGGGTGTGTGTGTGGGGGGGGAGACGAGATGGGAATGAGGACAAGAGAGAAGGCGGGAGGGAGGACGGAGAGGAATGGAGTGATAAAGAGATGGAGAGGGAAAGGGAGAAGGAGAATGAGGGGGGAAGGGGACAGAAATGAGGGGAACAAAGTAGAGACGCGGAAGAGACGGGGCGTGTGTGTGTGTGTGTATGTGTGTGTGTGCGCGTGCCCGGGCATGGGGGGGCTGGGGTGAGAGCAGAGCTAGCCTGGAAGGCCATCGAGGCCACTGTGCTCGTGCTGGTCTGTCCCAGTCGCCGTCCCTGGCTTCCTGCCACAGTGATGTGCCCAGAGCTGGCTTAGTGCTGGGATGTAAGTGGCTGTGGCCTGGAGCCTCCCCACTGGCTGAGGGGGAAAAGCTGCTGACAAATCTGCCTGGAATAGCTGAGTTTTTCCACACGGAAAGAAGAAATGTACACACAAACCAGGCTTATCATAAGCCCGGCAGAGTGACTTGGGATGGAAAAATTCCGTAATTGAGAGGCGGACGGGGGAGGCACCACTGAATGGTGGCCAACAAGCCCCACCCACCCCCACCCTGCATGGGGACCCCTTTCCAGGAGCCCTCACATCCCTGCTGTATTCCCACCCTCGTTTGTCCTCTTGTCCTAAGTACTGTCGAGGACCTACCTAGCTGTTCGCTGGGGGAGCACGGGCACTCGGTGACCCAGAGAAAGCCCAGCACCTGAAGTGGGATGGCGTCCTACCAGCCTTCACCCCCTGCCCAGGAGGCAAGAAATCCACCGCAGTGACCATCAACTGGGGAGGATGCACGCGAGTGTTAAACAGTTCCCGACACCACCGCTGCCACCCAGCCCCCGCAGGTCACTGGGCGCCTTCCGTTCTCGCCCGGCCAGGCAATTCCTGGTCTCCCCGCCCTGCAGGGGCCATGGCCTAAAGGGGGTTAAGAGATGAGTTCGGGATCAGGTACGGGTTGGGAGCTGACAGCTGAATTCATTTCATTCAACATTGAACGAGCGCCTCTTACTTTCCCCGTACCGTGTGATCAGAAGGGCCAGCAAGACTCAAGTGGGGACGCAAAGTGTACAATGTAATTGTGACTCACATCAGGATGATGTGAGGGTTAGAGACACGAGCGACTTATAGGGACCCAGAAGAAAGAGTGAAGGATCGGGTCGGGGCAACTCTGGGGAGGCCCTATGGCATTTGGATTACACCTCAAATGTTGAACAAGATTTCAACAGGGAAAGAAAAATGGGGAAGTATTTTGCTGATTCTTTAACTGCACCTACAAAGTGAGATCAGAGACGTTTAAACACTGCCCTTTTTACCACACCAGCTGGGTAGTGCAAAGGCCAAATCATGCATTTGAGTCCGGACTGGGACACCTTTGGGGCCAGTCGCATGACTTCTCTGAGCCTCAGTTTTCTCACCTGTAAAATAGGAATGTCAGCCATTTCACAGAGCTGCCATGAAGATCAAGTCATTCAAGCCAAAAGTGCCAGCCCCACGGAGAGCACTGGATGCGCATCTCTTGAGTAGAGTAAATATGTATAACACATAGCACTTGACGAGAGCCCTTTACAAACATTTTAATTCGACATTTTATTATGGTCCCGGCTTACAGTCTAGCAATAGAAGGTGTTACTGACCCCCCTTACTTGGACCCCTGTGACTCCCCACTTCCCCGGGAGGCTGAGCTCTGGGTCCAACAAGCTGCCCAACAAGGGAAGGAGGTCGCGGGCAGAGCTATGACCTTGTGTTCAACAAGGGTGAGAGCGTTTCCTCTCAGATGTCCACGCCGGGGTCGCACAATCCCAGCTACCCACTTGCTCCCGTTTTCAGAGTGGGGTCTGTGAGGTACTTTAATCAACGCCTTTAAAACACAGGCCAGTACCCAGACCTCCTGGATCTCTGGAGGTGGAGTCTGGGGATACGCATTTGGAACAAACTCCTGTCCCTAAGGTACGGGAAAGTTCGGGGCCGTTGTTGCCGTGGCCTGGACCGCCCTTGCTCGGACAGACGCCCTTGCTTACTCCATTCGGGTCTGCTCCTCAGAGAGGTCTCCCCTGGCCCCCCGACCGAAGAGTTGCCCTTGCCTTTTTCTATCCTCTTAAAGTGCTTTACTTTTCACCATAAGGTACTCAGGACCTGACATTACATTACTCTTATGTGTGCATGGTTATTATCTGGCTCTCCCACTAAATGGAAGCTTCAGGAACATGTTCATTTCGCTCTTGGACCTTTAGCACCGACAGCGGCGCCCGCTAGAGAGCAGATCTTAGGTACTTGTTTAAATGAAGAATTGTTCATTGCCCCTGAAGGTTTGCCCTTCAGTGCTGTTTGCCAGATATTTCCAGCTCTTTCCCCATTCTGAGCACATGATAGCATTGCACTTCTTGCTGCCCTTGTGGGGGGCGGGCTCTATGCAGAGGAGCCTCCGGGCTCTCTCGGCTTCCCTCTGGCCCAGTGGCGGGCAGCAGGAGATGTGGTGGCCGCTCCATCAGCCTGGGGCCCTGAGAGGCTTTGTGGAAGAGCCTCCCTGCCAGCCAGCAGAGGGCATGTCACAGGAGTGAGAAAGAAGTTTCTGGTTTAAAGGCAGTGAGGTTTGCAGGTGGTTTATTACCACAGCATAACCTAACCTGTCCTGACTGGTCCGGCCGGCCCATGCAAACAGCTGGTCTCAGAATCACTGGGAGGTCCCCTACATGCTTGGGGGATTTCAGCAGCTTCAGATGCCTCAAAGCCAAACAGAACCAAAAACTTCCCCTTCAGAAAGTCAGGATGCATTTTGTCCTTCCCCTTTCCTTCCTACTGGGAAGTTCAGCAAGGGGTGGGGACGACAGCCCTGACACAGCTCGCCCCCCCCCCTTGGAGGAACCAACACACTCCGGACCACCTCTGAAGTGACCTCACACACTGACCACACACTCAAACGACTGTCATAATCCTTCCCCTTGGTCAAAAATAAAAACAGCACACCTACTCTTCTGAGAGTGAGTCACAAACAGAAAGAAGTCGATGGCTCTGAGCCAAGAGGATCTGCGAACATGAGAAAATCTCCCAGTGGGGGTGTCAGAGCAGACGCTGTGGTCTGTCCCTGGTGGCCCGCCTGACCGAAGAACAATCCAAACAATTCTGAACCTCAGGCATCAGGCACTCCACTATGCCAGGCATCATCCTGACCCTCCAGTGAGACTCGAGTTTATTTAGTACTTCCTCCCTGGGGAAGGAGGACTGACTTGCGAGTGTGTGAGTGTGTGTGTGTGTGTGTGTGTGTGTGTGTGGTGCATGTGTGTGTTGTGGGAGGGGCTGCTCCTTTGGGGAAGAAGGGGACTGGGCTGGGAAAGATGGTATCAGAGGAGGCAAGTCCCAGGCAGGGAGCCTCCTGTTGGGGCTCGGGGGTGGCAAATACCTCTCCCAACCTCAATTTCTTGGCTCAGGCAGATGAACCTTATGATAAACTTGATAAACTTTTTGGGTTGGTTACATGAGGTTACATTATCTCCCTCTTCATCTCCGTTCCCATCCCAGAAGCCAAATGTAGGGCTCCGGCTGGGCACAATCTCCCCCACCATTCAGGGCTGAGGGCAGCCACCCCCATTCCTCCAAATCAGAGCTGTAGCAGGAAGGGAAACCCAATTTTTCTGTGCAGCTCAGGCAACTGGGAAGGGGTTTACATCTGATTGTTCTAGACGGTCCTCAGTTTCCCAGGGCTAAAGGAGACACTCATCCCGTGAGCCTCTCTATCTGGGGGATCTGGGCTGGGCTGCCCAAACTCATGGTTGAGGGGGCAAAGAAGGGGATGGAGGACAGAGATGGCAATTGTTGGCAATTATTTCACAAATGGCATTTCAGAACTGGCCCTTCAGTTGTGTGCTCATTGCCAGATCCTTTCTTCTTGCCACACCAAGCTGTCACCCAGAGCTCGGAGCTGGGTCCACGCCCTGGACCTCACCCAGCTCCCTGCCTCCTGGGAGGGAGTGATCACCTCCACCGAGTCTCAAGCCTGTGGTGATGGATGGATAACAGAGGGGCGGATACAAGCAGATTTTTATATGCAATGCAGGTTTCTGCAACAACCCCAAGAAAACTGTTTGCAGAAAAAGCGGAAAAGGTGGAATAAGAGACCAAAAAGGCAAATTGTGTTTTCCTGCATGAACGTTCAGAAGAAAGCATTCAGGGATAGCAGCCCCCCGGCCACCCCCGCCCATGAGTTTTTGTTGGAGTGTCCACTGAAGCTCACATGCCCCGTGGGGAGAAGAACGGAGAAGCCCGCCTTATCGCCACCTCAGATCTAGAGTAGTGGAGTCCTTGGGCCAGCGGCAGCAACACCACCTGGCAATCTGTTAAAAATGCAACATCTCAAACCTCAGCCCTAAACTCCTACTGACGGAGAAACTCTGGGGGTGGAGCCAGTAATCTGGGATTTAACAAGCCCTCCAAGGGACTGCACACCAAAGTTGGAAACCACTGATGGGAGAGAAAGCGAGGTTCTGAAGGAGGAGCGGAAAGGTGGGGGAGGGGAGTAAAAGGGGTGGCGCATTCTGCACCCGCCCTCATCTCAGTTCCTTCTGCTCTGTAACACTGAGGGCTTGGCTCTTTTCCCTTGTGCCCAGAAACCACCTCCTCAGGTGAGAAGCTCCAGCTTCTGGTGAGACCCGGGGACCTGGCACATGTCCTCCACCACAAATGAGGAGGACTCTGTCTCCCACCACCACGAAGGAGAAGCCATGGACCCAAGCGGGCTGGGAATTCCCTGACCACTCCACTCTTGAAATTTTAGGAATTACCTAAAAATTACCTTCAAGGAGAAAGAAAAAGCAAAAGTGGAGATTCCCCTACCAGACACTAGGGGGAGTCCCATTTCTGGCCTGGGAAGAAGAGGGTCTAGGTCGAGAGGAATTTTAGAGCGCCTCACGTCTAGAAGAATTTAGCTTATTTCCAAAGTTGGTTGCTGGTGACCTCTGTTAAATCAACCAAACTGAACCCCAAGTTTTAAGAGGATAGTCAGTGATCACCGCGTTAGAGTGGTGGATCGCAAAAGCATTTACTTGTCTTCCCACCCCCAGACTAATATACAGGCAAAACAACAACAACAAAACAAACAAACAAACAAACCAAAACAAACAACTGTAGAGGCTGGGGAGGGCCCCGGATCATGCAGCTGGCCTGTTTAAAGATACAGCAGTCCTGTTCCCCGCCCACGGGAGACGATCAGGACAGGCTGCGTAAATTGTGGGACCTAGTGTAAAGAGAAAATGCCGGGCCCTTTGTTCAAAAATCAAGACTTTCAAGACAGTGAAATCAGAGCATTCAAATGGAAGTTAGGAAGCCCGCTCTGGCGCTAGCAGAAAGGAATCCGTCTTTGGGTCCCACAAGTGAGCTGTCCATCCCTAACACAGAGTGGGGCTTTCGGGGCTGGCGTTTCCACAGTGGTTCCTGGAGCAGCTGTGGGAAAAGGAGGGTCCGACTTAGGAAGATAAGCTCTCCCAAGCCATGGGGCTAGGGAGCGGTCTCACGATCCAGGGCCCAGGATCATGTAATCCCAGTCTTCCGGGAAAGGAATATCCTACCAGGCAGGGCTGCCCGGAGAGGGGAAATCCAGCAGGAGTGAAAGTCGCGGGCGGCCAGCCTAGCCCGCCGCGG
>CM052893.1:38253992-38285086 GCA_028534135.1 Potos flavus
GCTATTCAGCCCAAGGAGTTATAGATTTAAGAAAATCAATCGGGCCTGGCGTGGCAGCATTAAGGTCAAGGCAAATGCTGCATTGCCTCTAAGACACGCGGGCTCGTTTAGCTTGTGTTAGCATTTGGACTTAATGGATCGGAAGAGGGGAGACAGGGCGCTCCAAGATGATGGCAGCGGTAGACGGTGGACTGGAGATTTCTAGAAGAGCTCATCTTACTTGCAGGAATCCATCAGCAACCTATAGTACGGCATTTAAAAACACCAGCTTGGAGCTGAGCTGAGTTGAGTCTGGATCTTGGATTCTTGGCGGGAGGGCCTTCCTCGTACAGATGAACCTCTCTGAGCCTCGGTTTCTCCCAGTGTAAGCTGGGCAAAGAATCTCGAGCTCAGGCTGGTGTCATATAAGTTAAACGTGACATCGGATGTAAACCAGCTGACATGGTGCTTGTCACATAGCAGGTCCCTTCTTGGCAGCTGCTATTGTTTACTGCTCCAGAAAGACTTCTAGTAACGGCTCCCGGGAGGTCACCTTTCCAACCCCCCGCCCCCCCCCCCCCCCCCCCCCCCCCCGCTGCCTGCTCTTCCATCACACCTGGGCAAGGGGGGGCTAGCCGCCGGCATCTTAGTGACAGAGATAGGGTTTGAAGATTGCCCGGGGAACAAGTTGGGGGAGGGCACGAAACTCACACACCTTCTCCGGAAAAATTCCCATCATTGAGTTTGCCGCACAGCTTAATTAACAAGGAAGGCTAGATGAGCCCATGGGGCATCATTCGAGCTGAGCAAGCGTGTTGCCAAGGAGCAAGTCATATGTCATCTGAAAAGGCTGCTTGGGGGTCAGCGGGAAACGGCCTGGGTCTCTGCAGAAATCTCGGTGGTCTTGGCGCTACAGGGTCACAGCTGTAAAGAGGCCTTTGTGAGTCTCCTGCAGAGAAGGGCGCACACGTCATCTATTTACTTTTCTTCTCAAGGCAGAAAGTCTCCTTTCACCCTGCTGGTTGGTGATCGGCACTTTGAGGGCAAGTGACATCAAAGCAGGTGTGGAAAAGCCAGTTGGAGGCAGCAGCCTGGCTGCCCTGGCGAGGACGGACCCCGTGTGCTCCCCGGCTCCTGCGGCTCCTGGGCCTGATGGGCATACCCGTGTGCGTACACCCGTGTGTGCCCTCGGAGCTGCGCGTCCGTCTCAACTTCCCCCGCTGCCCTGCAGGCTGCAGACCCCCGGGCAGAGCTTCTCGCACACTCACTTAGCTCTTCTTCTCCTTGGGGTCCGCGGGACACTGCCAAAAATATACCGGAGGCTCGCCAGAGGCTAGATCGCCCTTTGCCCCTGCTCAGAGATGGTGTATCCTTTAGACACTAAGACAGGGGCCCCTGAGTGGCTCCGTCCGTTAAGCGTCCGACCCTTGGTTTCAGCTCAGGTCACGATCTCAGGGTTGTGAGATCAAGCCCCATGTCGGGCTCCGCACAGGGAGCAGAGTCGGCTTGAGAGTCTCTCGCTCTTCTGCTGCCCCATCCCCTGCTCATGCGTGCACACTCTCTCTCTAAAATAAATAAATCTTCGAAAATAATAAAAACAATAAAAGAGAAGCAAAACAAAAAACAAACCAAACCCCCCCCCTTCAGCTCTTTGTTCCATATCTGCTCCTCACTACTAGAGATCATGTCCTTTCTTTATCAGCTACCCAGACTCCTAGTGTCTTCTCAGGGGCCCGGGGATGGGTGGAGAGGAACCTGAGCCCCCGGGGGTGGGGGACCCCACCTGCTTTGTCTCTCTTACACCCAGAGCAAAGTGACACATGCCTGGGCGGGGGGAGGCAGAGGCCCCTCCTGAGCAGGCCTGAAGCTGAGAGGGCGTCTGGCAGGCACGCACTGGCTTTGGATACCGTGGGCTTGTTACTATTTGTACAACTCCCTTAGCCCAACTGCCTACAGTGTTTTAAAATATATATTTTTTTCTTTTCTTAAGGTTCTCTGGTAATAGAATTTATTTTTCTATGGTGGTAATTAAAATAGGACATAACTATGCTGGAAAAAATATGTGTGTGTATATATGTATATATATAATGTGTCATGTGTATATATATACATATTTTTTCCTTTCATCCACTTGTTCCTATTACAGAAAGTCTTTGGATATAGCATGCTATCCTTTAGAACAGTGGTTCACTTAGAAGGCCCTCAAAAATACATGTTGAGTGAATGCATACATGCGCACATGAAAAGCTGACTATTAACTAGGTTTATGTGGAAAGACAGGGGCATAACTCTATGAAAAGGTTTAATATTCTCTCTGTGCCTCTCTGAGCACACGTGTCCTGATGGGTACACAAGCTCTAACCGCCCCTCTTGAAAAATGTGCCGTATCTTTGCACGTCTGTCTGGCCATACCCTAAATAAATAAAACCAAGGGGTGGGGGCCGAAAAGCCAGAGGGAGCTTCTGGAGTCGTCCCAGCAGGGGGCCAGTTAACACTAGCTGTGATTGAAGCATGCGCTGTTAAAAATGGCTCAACCCTACAAAGTGTGTTTATATTTTTAAACATATATGCGTGTATGCTCAGGACAGGGGGCATGCAGATATGCTTCAGGATCAGCACCCCCAAAGACTGACACGGCACGAAACAGACCACGTGGGAAAGGTGCGCTGTGGCCAGGCCCCCGCCCCCCCCAGCACCCCTGCCCCAGGGAGGGGCACTGTCTGCCGCCTCCCTCAGTTCCTGCATCTTCTGTCTGAACTTGTGAACTGTCCTGCCCTCTCTCGACACACCTGCCCCTCCCCGAATACCCTCCCCACCCGCCCTGCTGGCCCACACCCCCAGCCCAGCCTGGCCACAGCGCCTTCCCTTTGTGGCTGCTTTTGGCCTCGGGATGTGCGGTTGTACTGGAGATAGATGATTAATGGGCCTGCCCGAGAGGCACACCCCGCACACCCGCCCACACGGGGCAGGACTGGGCCTCTGCAGGCCAGCCTGGGCACCCAGGGTCTGCACCCAGAGTTGGCCAGGAGGGCAGGGGACGAGTCAGGGGAGAAGCCAGGCTCGGGCATAAACAACTGATACGTGAGGCCTAGCTACCAAGGTCCCAGAAAGAATCTTATAATCTGCTTTGGTCCCTGGCAACAGGGCAGGACCCTGCGCCCTTCCCTTCAGCACAAACATGTCACCCGAATGCACATTTCCAACCCCACCCAGGCCTGCCTCACGCCAAACCTATCCGGTCACTTTGGGAGAGGGTGGAGCCCAGCATCTTGGGGTGGCCTTGAGTCCTCAGTTCAACGGAGGCGAGGCGTCCCAGCGTCACCCCACCTCTGGAGCACTCTCTCTCCTCAGCGCGCCTGACCTGGGGGAGCCCGCCCACCCCGGGCCTCTGTTTTACGAACTTCTGATCCCGGCTGGGGCTAGTTCAGGCGCATCTCCTCTTGGCGCTTCCTTCCCACAGAGACCGCAGCCTCTGTGCGCCCAGCGGCCCACCTTTCCTGCCTGTGGGAGAGACCTGCCTACAGTCTCTGACCTGGGATGTAGGCCTGCTTCCAGGTCGCTCCCCTACCACCTCATCGGCCCTTCCTGCTGGCCTACTGGCTTGCTTTCTGGCATATTCCATGGGCTGTGTGTGTGTGTGTGTGTGTGTGTGTGTTGGATGTTGTGTAGTGGAGGTGGGAGCAGTGGTGAGTCTCCAGACCGTCCAGGCTAGGCAGGGGCTGCTGAGTACCCTCGGGGTGACCTGTCCTCCAAAACAAGAAATCACAGCATATAGTCTCAGCAGGGCTGGGGTTTGCGGGCCTTCCTGGAGACGCAGCAATGCAGAGGTCCTGAGCTGGCTGGCTGACCCACGAGCGGGGAGTTTCCGTTCCCTCGCCCCACCCTCACTCGGAGTTTAGCCAGGGGTATGAAAAATGTATAGATGGTGTTGGTGTTGGCAATTGCCGCAGACCTCCAAGCCTGACAAATCACAGCCTCTCTACCTTCCCGCCCTCCAATACAACTCTCCTGCTCAGGTCTCCATCTTCTTCCTCTGGGCCCATCAAGGGCAGGGCATGAGGGAGGGTGGAGCAGATCGGAGGACCTCCCTGGAGGGTTGCTTGGTTCTTCTCCCTGTAACACACCGGGAGAGGGCCCCGAAGCAGAGAGGCTTTTTGGCCAGCATCACACGCTGGGGCGGGGCTACCCAGACTCAGGAATCCCATCGTGTCGGAGATGATGGCTACCCTTTAGTGAGCACCTACTATGTGCCAGGCAGTGTTGGATGCTTTACCTACATTCTCTTTAATTTTGGCAACAAATCGGCTGGCTAGGAAGATATGACTGCTTGCATTATGCAGATGAAGACACCGAGGCTAAATAAATTCTTTATTTTACTGAGGTTCGGTAAATTGCCCAGGCATCTTATGCTCAAGTAGAAGCAGAGTTTGGGTTCAAACCCGGATGCGCGGGACTCTGGAGGCCAGATTCTGTGCATTCCCCAGCTCCTGAAGAAGGGCTCCATCCCCTGCACCTCTTCTCAAAGACCTCCCCATGCACACAGCACACAGGGGGCCTCACAGCACCCCCTGGTCTAGGGATTTCTGATTGACCGCTGCTGAGTGGGGGCACTTTGGTGCCTCTGTGAGGCAGGTGGTGCTGGGAGCCACGTTTGGAGAGTCGGCCCAGAGCAAGCAGGCAGGATGGGTGGGCTCCGGAGCTCCCAGGCTGAGGGGCTTGCTTGGGTGGGGACTGGAACTGTGAATGGACACTTCCCAGGACGAGGTGGGGACCTCAGGGAGGGATGCTGTGGCCATGACCTGCTGGGGTGGAGGGAAAAAGCACTCGCTGCTCAAATCCCTTTGACTCGCACTATTTTCTGGGCTTGGACCAACCACCCTACCCCCCAGCCCTGATGAAGGCCACCCTGACCTCGAGTAGTGCAGGGTAGGGGGACCAGGACCAAGTGAAGAGGACGGCTCTGAGGAACAGTTTCCCCGAAAACAGGGCTAGTGAGAAGCAGCCAGGCGTGGTGGATTTTCTCGTCAGCTCTGCTGCTGACGCGAAGGGAGGCTCTCACTGAGTCTCTTCACCCCTCCAAGTCTTGGTATCCTCATCCCTAAACTTGGAGTAGACCGAAGGATCTGGAAACCTATGTCCACACGAAACCCCGCAGGTGGACGACATTTATAGCAGGCTTGCTCATAGCTTCCCAAACCTGAAAGCAGCCAAGATGTCCTTCAGGAGGTAAAAATGGACAGAGAAGCTGTGGTCCATCCACACGATGGAATGCTGCTATTCAGCACTCAGTGGGCTGTCGAGCCACGAAAAGACATGGAGGAACTTTAAATGCAGTTCCTAAGTAAAAGAAGCCGATCCAAAAAGGCCACCTTTGGATGGTTCCAACTAGATGACCTGGAAAAGGCAAAGCTACAGAGGCAGGAGAAAGATCCGTGGTTGCTGGGGGTGAGGGGGTGGGAGGGATGAACAGGTGGCGCACAGAGGATATTTAGGGCAATAAAACTACTCTGTACGGTAACATAATTGTGGATACATAGCATTACACACTTGTCCAAACTCATCGGATGTACGCCACCATCACCACCGGACCCGAAGGTAAACCAGGGCTCCGGATAATGACATGCTTGCATAGGTTCATGAGTTATAACAAACGTGCCCCTCTGGTGGGGGAGGCTGAGGATGGGATTTGGCGAGGAGGCGGCAGGAAGTATACGGAAAGTCTCTGTATACTTGTGCTCAATTTTGCTTCAAACCTAAAACTGCTCTAAAAAATAAAATCTATTTTTAAAAATAGGGAAAGCAACGTGTCCTACAGGCATAGTATTGATTTATAAAGCGTCTGGCATGTATACAGGGAGCGTATAAAGGCTCCTGCTATTACTGCAGTGTGGGTACGTGAGTTTTCTTTGTTCCTTTTTTGTGGCATTTTTTTCCCATTAGCAAAGAATGTATGTTCATTGTAAAAACTTAGCAACTGTGCAGAGAGGTAAAACACTTGAAATCCCATCCCTCTGAGCAAGCATGTCATCTTCCTTCCAGGTAGCTCTCCGAACAACATGTATAGACACGGGTGTATTTTTATATAATTAGGACCATAGAACACAACCTTTTTTTTTCCAATGATATGTTCGTGGACATTTTTCCGAGTTGACCAATGTCAAACTACATCATCTAATATAATGGCTAAGTAGCATTTATTTTAAAAAATGTCATAATTGTAGCTGGCCCTCTATAGGTGGATGTGGGTATTTCTAGCAATTTGTTGTCATAAACAATCATGAGATGAACAGTTTAGCGAAGAGACATTTAGATACAAATAAATACACACTCAGGGTGAATTACTGTCAGAAATTAGTATCTTTGATGTAAGGACCTTCTCATTTATCCACAGCCTTTTTAATAATGGACAGTATCCACTCAGTTAACAATTTTCTTTTCTGAAACCTGAGTAAGATTTTAGAAGTTCCAATATTGGAGGGGTGTAGGGAGGAGGGAAGGGAAGGGAGCTGTCCGGGGGCAGACAGAGGTGCCTCTCTGAGGTAGGGAAGGGTCGCCCCTCACCAGGCCAGCTCCGTGTCCACCTGGCGCCTCATACACGCAGGGAGCTGAGCCCTGGGGCCTCCCTTCCTGGAGAATAGGGGTTCCGCGGAGGTCTGAGGGTGCCTCGGGACCTTTTGCATCAGGACTCAGTGGAGGTCTGGAGGAAGGTCAGTGGGCCCAGGTAGGATATGCTCAGACAGGCTTCTGGAATGGGGACGCCTGAGGCTGTGGCCGCTGTTGAGACCCACCTTGGGTTTTGGCCAGTTAATAAGAGTAGTTAATACGTATTGAACTGTTTATATCAGATCTTGTGTGACTTTTACCTGAGTATCTCATTCCATTCTCATGGCAACCTGGCGAGGCCGATACTGCTATCCCTCCACAGAGAGGAAACTGAGGCGCGGGGGACGCTAGCCTGGGATCAGGTCAGCACTCACACTCTGGCCTCTCAGCTTTGGCAAAAGGCAGAGCACCCCTCCTTACTCTGGTCACTTATCTGGTTCATACCTAACCCTTTCTGAATGTTTAATAGTGTCTGGTCCTCTCAAATACTGCGCAGGGCCTAGAGCAAGGCTCGAGACTTGGGGGGCAGTGTTGCTGAGGGTCCACTAACCTGTAGGTCCTTTGCAGGAGGGCCTGAGGTGTGAGGGGAAATCTTGCGGTGACATAGAGGGGGCACTTCTGGCCGGGGCAGCAGGCAGGCTTGAGGCTGCAGGGTGATGGCGTGGGAGGGGGGGCTGCAGGTGGGGGAGCAGGCCAGTGGCTGGGATAGACAGGTGCAGGGGTGTTGGAGGCGATCTGGGCGGTCTCTGAGTGGCCACAGCTGGTCCAGCCCAGAGGCTTGTGTGCAAGAATGGGGGTCCCTTGAAGTGTCCTGAGAAGGTCTGAGTAGGGACCCCTGATACTGGGGACTGTCCCCACTGACTGGAGGACCAGGACAACCCTGACTTCTGCTTTTTATGTTATGTTAACTTATGTTAACACTGCATTTTCCAGTGCCCTTTTGTTCTTGTTTTGCTTTGGTTTGTACAATCTTAGAACAAAATTACTTTAAAACTAAAAGCCACTTGTGTGTTGCTTTGAAATGACGAGCTGGAGGCTGGTTGGTGAGACCGCAGATCACCCACCAGGGGCTGAGTGGGGCGAGGCATCTGCCTGGCAGGGCAGGGCTGGGGGGGGGGGCGGTGGAACGCTGACCGAGGGCCCCCCGTGCAGGGACCCCCGAATCCTCATGGTAGGTAGCCCTGCGAGCTGGCTCGTTCCCCTTCCAGAGTTGAGGAGATTAATGCTCAGAGAAGCTCAGTAACGTAGCCAAGGTCATGGAGCCGGTAGAGTGTGACTGAAGGCCAGGTCCACCTCTGAGTCCATCCTCTTGCCATCATAGCACAGCACGGGCCGGGTCCCTGAAGGCAGAAAGGGGCCAGTAGAAAGGTTTGTTCTGAGGCTGACCCTCACCAAGAAGGCCTGGGGTGCCCAGAGAATGGGCACAAGGCTCCTCGATTCAGAGGCTGTCGTGTTTCCCCCTTGGGCCTCAGAAGTGGCTTTGGCCATACAGGGCGAGAAGCTCCTCTTCGCTGCCCCCGGAGTGACTGTGAGCGGGGCCTGAGGGCTCACTGCAAACCCGGCGGTTATCCTGGCTGCCGGCCGCTGCCCTCACCCCATGCCTTGGCCTCAGAGGGAGTTAAATAGAGAGCTCCACCTTATCTCAGGGTCCTGCGTGCAACTCTGGGGTGAAAGGGCCTGATGTTTCCTTATCGAACTCGCAGCCTTCCAAACCAGGATAAGTCTCTGTTTTAAGCCACTAGTTCATGGTACTTTGTTACAACAGCTGGGAAACTGACGCCGTCTGGGTGCTGCAGGCGGGCCCTAGCCTCTCCCGCTCTGTCCTGGCTCAGGGGTCCCTCCTTGGAGAAGGACCTCTCTTGTGATTTGTCTCCATCATTTCTCCTTAGGGTTGGCCCCTCTGTTTCCATAGGCCCCTCTTCCAGGACCTGGAGGCACATTTATTTTCCCCAAAGCAGCCCCTGGGAAGGGGGCCAGGGGTTAAAGCCGTAAGGGAAGGGCAAGACCGGAAGGAAGGGATAATAATTCTATTTTATAGATGACAACACTAGGGTCAAGAAATGCCAGTTCTCCCTAAGATACTCCGATTAGAACTTAGGAATGTTGCTCCCTGATCTCTGCTGCCTCTGGATGGGGAGATCCTTGTCCTCTCTGTTTTGTGGTGTCAGCGCTCCCTGCCCCCTCTTGGCCCTGCGATGTGGGAATAGGAGTCTCCGGGAATCGGGTCTGCTCTTCAAGCTCCGCAGAGCCTCCCTCACCAAGAAAACTTCCCAGACTGCTGTGGATGCCAGGGGTCTCTGTCCCCTGATCAGGCAGGCTTCCTGGAACTGTTGGGCAGTCAGGCCCTGCTCTGTGCCGTCTTACTTGTTAGTTATCTTTTCACACGTGTGTCCTGTCTGCCCAGGCAGCCCGACTTCCCCAGGGGTCCGGTCTCATTCCTCCTCAGCCTCAGGTGTGGGGAGGTCTGTGCACAAGCCATTGGAGTTGTTGCCAAAGATGGCGGCGCTGGCTGTTCAGGGAAGGCTGAGCCGTTCCCGGGGGCCTCTGTGGCCCTGTGCCCCCCAGGGGCCCTCTCCCTTTCTGTGTCCAGACTGAACACCAGCCGAAAGCTGTGGAAGGCAATGGATCCCGAGGAGTTGGCTTGGCAGCACCTCAGGGTGAACTGTCTTGGGGGAAAGATGGCCTGCAGGGGCCACCCACCTCGTCCCAGGGAAACATGGCCCTGCCTCTGGAGTCTCCTGGATCTCTCCACCAGGAGCACGTCAGGCCTGCAGGCTTCCGGCTGAGGCCGGTGGGGCTTGCTTCCGTGTTTGGAGAAGGGCATGGGGCTCTGACTTCATCTCTGCCGGCCGAAAAGCCCTGGGCTTAGCATTTCCAGGGGCCTGGAAGTATCAGGATGTGCTCCAGTGGTTTTGCTATGGTCTGATTACACGGTCTGATGCAACAACGTCATTGGTGCTCAAGTGTGCTTTTTAGAAAACCCCACTACTCTTCCTGGAGTCTCGTGTTCCAGGGCAGCGTCGGGACTGTAAAAAGAGAAAAAAAATCCTTCTGAGGTTTTGGTGCTGTTTTCAGGGGGCGTGTGTGTGTTTGGGTGTGTCAGAGAGACAGACAGACAGACAGAACATGAGAGAACTGGACGCACAGAGGGACATACAGGGCCTGTGTCAGCGGTACCAGGAGTTCAAAGAAGAGACTAGAAGACCTCCTCCTGTCTCGAGCCGCTTCCCCATGTGTGAGGTGGTGACAGCTCTTGCTGTAGAGCTAGGAGAGCTTCTGGTCCTTCCTTCTCTTCCTCGTTTCCCCTTCTTGGCATCCCTGGGGCGTTCTTCCTCGCTCAGCTGCCAGCCGCCGTACAGGTGCGTCCCAGGAGCGGAGTCCCGGAACAATGCTCCTCTGTGTGGGCTCTGGCCTTGGGGCTGCCTTAGCAAAGCCCCGGCATTTCTGGGCACTGCGGGCAAGGGAGGCCTGGCCCGCACACCCCCTGTGCCGTTCACCCCATTAGGCGTGAGGCTGTCCTCGTGCAGGGCAGAGATCTCCTACTGGGGCGGGGGCAGAAATGCATGTGGGCACTTGGAGGCATGGGGGGCCCACCTCAGACAACAGCTTCACCATCCGTCCCCAGGTGAGGGGAAGGCTTCTATGGAGGAGAGTCAGGAAGGCCTAGACAAGGTGGGGTCTGAAGGAGGAGACGTTGGTGGCCTTCCGGCATGAGGCCAGTAAGTCGGAGAGCTTCTAAATGCTATCCTGGAAAGGTGGCCGGGGGCTTTGGACCATTGAGTCAGATGGTTACGGGGTTCTGGAATCTCTGCGTGTCCCTGCATTTGTGGGAGTGCTCCCCTGTAGACATTCATGGCAAAGCCTGTGGGAGGGATGTGGCTCAGGTGGTCGCCTTTGGGGGGGTAAAGGAAGAGGGCAGCTGGGGAGAGTGAGGGTCTCCCTCCAAAACTCCCCAAAAGCGTGGGAGAAGAGGAGACCCAGCCCTGGTCCAAGATGGAGTGTGCTACAGTGGCTTTCAAAGGAAGAGTCCAAATGGGCTGGATTTTGGAGTTTGTTACAAGGAAAGGAAAGAGTGTCAGGAGCCTGAGCTCTTTCTTTTTTTTTTTTTTTTAAGTTGTTATTTATTTATTTGAGAGACAAAGAGCATAAGCAGGGGGAGGGGCAGGCAGAGGGAGAAGCAGGCTTCCCGCTGAGTGGAGAGACGATGCGTGACTCAATCCCAGGACGCTGGGGTCATGATCTGAGCCAAAGGCAGACACTCAACCAACTGAACCACCCAGGCATCCCAGAACCTGAGCTCTTATCAGCCAAAAGTGGTCCCCAGGTTATCCAAACGAGTGCGGGCTGTCATGCCCCCTGCGGCAAACCCTGCCCGCGCCAGCCCATCCCCACGCGCCTGGCTGCACAGTCCCAAGCCAGTCCCAAGAGCGACTCTGCACCCTACCCGGCGGGTCTTCTGGCCGAGCTGTGGCACCTCCAGGACAGGTGGCCCCAGCAGGCCCTCTCTGTGGGAACCCCACCTGAAACCAGAACAAATCCAAGCATTTCGCCTGCTGATGGGCTTGCACGACGTCTTTAGCTGCCGACTTTCGCTTCACAGCCACCCTCCATAGTGCAGGCTTTCCCCTGCCTGGCCAAGCTTCGCCGGTCCCGTCAAGGAGGCTCCGCCACTGAGCTGGGTGTCATTGGGCAAACTCACTTAGCCCCCTGAGCCCCGGTCTCCCCACCCCCAGAGTGGTTCCCAAGGCTCTTTTCAACCCTGGAGATTAAGTCCCGCCTCCACAGAAATGAACATTGTCTATGAAATGTATGCTTTCCCGTGGGGGCACCTGATGTGGGCTGTTGACCACAGACCCTTTCCGCTGGGTTAGAGAAGCCACCCCCACACTTCGAGTTGGGGCAAGTCGGAGACAGGCAACAGCCCTTCCTGTGGGTGATCATGCCTCTGTCTCTGGAGGCGCTTTTAATTTGTTAAGACCTGTTCTCGCCCGGAACCAGAAACTTCCTTGTGCACCAGGGAAGCCATTACCTGTATTTTACAGATTGGCAGAATGAGGCCAGGAGAAGCGAAGTCTTTCTCCAGGGATCTGTGACCCCCGGTGATTAATGTAAATTAGTAGAAAGAGCACCAGCCTGAAGTCAGATGATCTGACCTTGAGAAAGTCCCTAAGGTCCCTAGACCCCAATTTCCTCTCTGTGAAGTGGCAATAGTAATGATTGCAAGGTCACACAAAATAATGTTGGTGGGGACGGTTTGCCAACGTGTAACACACGCATTAACTCTCACCGTCCCTGCTGGTACTGAGCTGTTCTCCCAGCCTCCACTTCTGTCCTGCATGTTCTTCCTTCCTGGAGCTAAATTCAGTCTCCTGGGGTATTTCTCTGGGTGGAAGTGGACAGGATCCTGCCTAACTCCTAACCCCCCGGTGGTTCTTTCCCTCCAGACTGTAAATTCACCTGCCACCTGGAGTGCCGTCGCCTGATCCAGCTGGACTGCAGTCGGCAGGAAGGCCCATCCCGGGACAGACCCTCTCCAGAAAGCACCCTCGCTCCGATCTTCAGCCAGGTAGGCAGCAGAGCTCAAGAACCGGGCTGGGAACGGCTTCTGCTGGTAGCCTAGGCTCCACTTTCTTTGCCCAGGAGCTCTGGTCAGCATGCATTCCATGCATGCTGGATGCTGGGGTCCCCTTCTGGCCAGACACACCCCTTTTCAAGAGAATGGCAAAACAGAATGGGAACAGCGACCCTGAGAAATGTGTAAATATTCAGAAGTCCTCATTAGGTCTCTCCAAGCACAGGGCCTGCTTTGGCCTAGGGTTCTAAGCCAGAGGTGTGGGTATTGGTGGGGACAGGAAGGAGAGAAGGTTCCTGAAGGTCTTTTGAAGCCCCAGAGCCCTGGGGCAGTGGGGACATTGGGGCTGAGGCTCCTCAAGCATATCATCCCACCGGCCAATCGGGCAGCCGATCTAGATTCAACTTCAGAAGGGCCAGGCAGATATTCTTTCCTTGTGTTAAAGAACCAGGAAATTGATGCCCAAAGCTGCTTCTTGTTCTGGGTTTTGCCAAGGCACTTGAACCAGGATGTGTCCAAACTTTGACGTCTAGGATTTGGAATGGAGACAGGAGAACATTTTTTGATTCCTGCGTTGAACAAGCATTTATTGAGTGTCCCCTGTGTGCTGAGCACTGGGGAGAGTGGGGATCGTAAATGATACATCATCACAGTTCTTATCCACAGAGAGCTTACATTCTGGCAGGGGAGGCAGAATACAACCAAATAGTGTATACCATGATGCATGTTGCAATAAAAAGTATGAATCAAGTCTTCTGAATACAGGAGGTGATTGGTTCTGTTGGGAGAAATCAGGGAAGACTTCCCAGAGGAGGTGATATTTGCTCTGTTCCTTAATGTATGAGTCCATGGTTGCTGGTCAAGGAAGTAGGGAGGGTCCCCAGATATCATTGATTCATTTAGCAAATGTGTTTTGAAGGTTGACCATGTGCCAGGCCCAGAGATGCCAAGGACTTAGCGATGAAGGGGGCAGACATGGCCCCTGGGCTCCCTGGGCTGGCAGCAGAGTAGGGGAGCGAGGTAAACAAATAAGCACCATATTTATGAGGAAAATGCTTAGAGTGCTGTGAGAGACAATATAAGTGCTGATGACTGGTTATTTCCTGAGAATACCAGTGGCCCTGGGAAATCCCAAGTCGGCCCCAACTCCCGACACTAGCTGTCCACAGTAGACACCGACACCACCCCTTCTTCTCCCAGTAAGAAAGCATTGCTAGAAAGCCAATATGATGTATGTTTTTATAAGAGTGAGATTGAATCGATTCTAAGATACATTGTTTAAAAACTCTGTGCATCTTCCACACACTTTGGAATAGTAACTGTTTATAGTGTAGCCCGAATATAGCCAGGCCGCTCGGGAGGGCCTTGCCCCATGAGGCGTGAGGGGGAAAGGGAGGCAAATCCAACCTCCCAAACCCTGGAGAATGCTCTAGAATTTTGCTGAAGGTTTGCCTTGCAAGATGGAGGGGGGAGGTTACATTGCACATCGTACAGCAACGTTTCCTAAGACCGTCGGCTTCTGGAGACATTTTTCGTTGTCAGGACTGGGGAAATGCCACTGGAATCTGGTGGGGGAGGCCAGGGAAGCTGCTGAACGCCCTCTGCGACCCAGGACAGGCCCCCACAACAAAGAATTATCTGGCCCTGAATGTCAACATCAGGGAGGTTGAGAAACCCTGTCCTGGATCAGGTTAGCCGCCTCCCAGGGAGGTGGGCGGAAGGCCTCAGGCAGGTCCTGGAGTTTGCTCTATGCCTCGTCTCCCGCTCATCTCCCCCTCGGGATGCCAGCAGCAAACAAGGGTTTCCAAGTCTGAGTCTTTGGAAGCAGAGTGGCCCCTTCTTCTCTGCTGAGAAGGCCTCCACCTCAGAACCCTCTGGCAAGCTGGATCAAGGCTGCGTCTAGAGTAGATCCACCACTACACTGTAGAAGGAGCCATGCGGAACCACAGGGAGGGATCCAAGAGTCCCCCGTGGGTGCCGCCACCGGGCTGCAGTGGGGTTTGCTCCCGGCTGGGTCAGGCTGCTGTGTTTGCCTTGGCCACGCCTGGCCGCCTGCTTCAGCACGGCGAGGGCAGGACCGAGCCTTCTATCAATAAAACCTGGGCCCTGCTCCAGGCTCGCTCCCCTTCTCTAAAAAGCCTGTTTGTGCTGATTTCCGCCTTGACTTGATTTTCAGTTAAATACCAGGACGGAGCGCTCTTTCGCCTCGACGCGGTCACCTGGGCTGAGCTAGCTGCCTGCGCCAGCGCCATCTTCCTGGGGGGCATTTGCCTTGGCCCCGTCTGAACTCAGCTGGGGGCCATATGGCTGCTGGGGGGTCTCGGCTCGGGGTCCTTTCTCCTCTCGACTCTTTAAGGAAAAGAAAAATCACTGATTTTCCTCCATCCGGAGGAGACCGCTGTTTGTTAACCTTTTTATATTTCCCTCCCGTACATTCATACATTTTTCAAAACATGGTCGAGATCACCCTGTAGATAAGTTTTTGGCGTCCACCTTTGAAAAGCCAATCCCAAGGTTCCGGCTGTCTCCTGTCTGCCATGCCGGAGGGAGGCACGGAGGGAGGGAGGGAGGGGGGCAGGAGTGTGGTGGGGGGGCAGAGGGGGACTCAGAGCCCCGGCTGCAAGCTGAAAGGCCACGTGGAGGACACCACAGGGAAACAGAGGAAGGGCAGCTGCCTGCCTGCACCTTCTCCTCCATGGAACTGGTGCTTTTAGAGTCTCTCCTTGGAGATCTCTAAGGTCTGAGACATGCGACTTTTTCCTTAGGCACCTAGCAAATCTCCTTCACGTGCACCCCAGAACCCTTCTTCACTTGAAGCCTGATTCCCAGAGAACATCGTTGGCATTGGCCGAACACCACGATAAATTGCCAGCATGGCTGTAGCTCCTTTATGGGGCGCTTACATCCCAAAGACCTTACACTTGAGGTGCTCTTAAAGTTGCTCCTCTGGTGAAAAAAAACAAAAACAAAAACCAACCCTCAGGGACTCCCCAGTGCCCTCACAATGACCTGAGAGTTTGCCAGTTTGATCCACACCTTTCATTGTCTTTGGGGAAGCGACCCCAGGAGTGGAAGTTTCTGGCCCCAACTGTTGATTCTCATAACCCACGGCAGCCCAGGGGGTCCTGGCAGCTCTGTCTCTTGTCTCGGGACCTCAGATGAGCAGAGGACGAGCAGAAAACATAAGCACTCTTCTTTCCACCCAAATCACTTACAGCCAGGGATTGAGTAGGTTGACATCTGCCGGGTGGGAGTTCCCTCCCCCTCCTGCTCCCTCTGTCCCTTCCGAAGTGGGGAGCGGCCCCTGGAAGCCAGTCTCCCCGCTCCTGGCCGCACAGCCCGGCCCCTCCCTCAGCAGCTCCCAAACCTCACTCGGGTACTTTCCATAGGAGCCTGGCCATGCGCACGTTCCACCTGTGCTACTATTTACCCAACATTTCTCTTTAAATAGATTCTTTTCATTAAACTTGAATAAGACGTGTGTTGAGGGAAATTTGGAAAACCCTCGAATCACTGGTTTGATGTACGGAGGATTTTTTTCCTCACACGTGTTCAATTAATACTTAATCTCTAAAATGAAAAGGACAACGTGTTTCTAGGGACTGCCTCAGATTCCTTCCACGCAGGTCTACTGAGCCGGGCACGGCTCTAAAATCCTTTCAGGTGCCGTCGGTGGGACACACTGCGAACAAGGGCTAGTGTCTTAGGTCATCGGCACTTCGATGACCAGGGCCCTGGGTCCAGCCGCTGCCTAAGGGACGCTGTGAGCAGTGGAGAGAGCCTGGGTAGCTGGGAAGAAAGTTCCAGGCGTCCGAGCCATTCTAAGGCACTCATCCAAAGGAGAGCTCAGTCCATATGTACTGTAGGGAATAGTGCAAAGCAAGAACAAGTGCCCCCCCCACCACAGGACAAGCCTATTTGTATTTTGCACACGTACACACGTGTGTGTGTTAGTGCAGAGCGAGGGCTTGGATGCCACTCGGCGAGCCACTGAAGAGGTTTCACCTTGGGGGTGGGTAGGAGTCCCAAGGGGTAGAGTTAGACAACTTTCAGCTTTTGCCGTTTGCATCAGTGCTGCTAGAATATCTGATACTCTCATCTGTTTCCAGGGTAGAATTATTGTTTAAAGCAATAAATATTTTCTTCCAGAAAGCAAAGAGCTTCTCAGTGGTAGAAGAGCTAGGTTCTGATCCAGACCGTGTAGACAGCATACTTGCTATGAGCCGGGGCCAGCCTCTTGGTTCTCTGGGCCTTGGGCTTCTGAGAAGTGGGCGGTGTGCTGGGTGGTGAGGCTCTGCAGGGAAGGTGTGTGCGAGGGCGTGTGCAGACCAAGGCCTGCGAATCTGCAGGTAGCATGGCAGGGCTGTCTCTGCTGCCTCCAGCGGCCCTATTGGAGGGTCTATCCTGGCCTCCCTGTGATGAAAACCCGCGGTGGCTTCCCACGGCCCTCGAAATCAACCCAGATCTGAACTAGCGCGAAATCCTTCATGGTCTGGCTCTGCCAACTCTCCAAAATAACCCGAAAGGTGGGCTACTGTCCTGGACATACAGCCAGGACACTATGACTCTGGTCGGCAGCCCCTGTTTGCTCCAAGACTTAGTACTGCTCCCCTCTATAGACGGAAAGACCAAGACCTGTCCCCACACACCAAAGGGACAGACACGTGGCTTCCCAAGCTCCAGGGTGGATCAGCCCCACCGGGTGCTGGCTGCTGCCTTTCTGCCACCCTCCCCACCCCCCACCCTCTGCTATCACTCCGTAGCAGGGCCTCGGGCTGGAATCCCCTCCCTCAGCCCCTGCAGCCGTTGCATGGTGGTGACTCAGCTGAAGAGCCGAGTTTCCTGGCTTCTGGCCCCGTGCTCCCTCGCAGGCACACCACCTTCTCTCTACCCAGGGCTCTGCCTTTCCAGAACCCTGGCCACTCCTGCCCCAGCCCACTCCTGCCCCAGCCCTCCGCCCGAAGGCCGTGTGCTGAACCCAGAGCTACCACACGGGGGAGCCAGAAGCAAGCCGGGAGAGCCTGGGAGGCGGGTTCTGTCCCTGCCCAGCGGCACGCGAAACACACCCTACTGAGGGACACCTGCAGCCGTGTCCGCGTGTTTTGGGTCCTAGGTCTCCCCAGAAATGCTCCTCAAGGGTGTATCACATTGGATTGTGACCGGTAACGACAGTACTTAACATTTGCTAAGGCACACCCTGTGTCCGGTCTACTTGTTTTATCAGTTATTGAAGGAGAGGGATTGAAATGTCCAACTATAATTGTGAATTAGCCTATTTCTCCTTACGCTTCTATCTTGCTGAATTTTGAAGCTCCATTATTCATTATATAAGCATTTAGGATTATTATGTTCTCTTGATTAATTGACCTCTTCTCATGATGAAATAACCTTCTTTATCCCTGGTAATATTCTTGGCTCTGAAATCTACTTTGATATCGATATAAGCCACTCCAGCTTTCTTTCGATTACCATGAACATGATATTTATAAACCCATCCTTTTACTTTTAGGCTATTTGTGTCTTTATATTTAAAACTCATTTCCTGTAGACAGCAAATAGTTGGATCTTGTTTATTTTAAAACCCAATTGGATAATCTCTGCCCTCTAATTGGGTTATTTAGATCATTTGCATTTAATGTGATTATTGATATAATTAGATCTTAAGTCTATCATCTTTCTATTTTTTTCTGTCTGTCCTTTCTGTTCTTTGTTCCTTCCCTCCCCCACCATCTCATTTTGGATTAATTGAATATATTTTATGATTCCGTTGTATTTCATTTGTTGCCAGCCCACCCACATGTGCCAAAGACAGGATCCAGTCCCGAGCTGTGCTGTTATACTCTGGCTACATTTGAGACAGCCGCTCCACCTTCCACAGACTTCCTTCCACGCTCTAGAAGCCAGAAGTGCTGGCCCAAGCTGTCAGTGATTCATCTCCGCTAGACAGCTGCCTCTCACAGGAGCTGCCCCAAGGCCTCTCTGACCAGAAAGCTCAGGCCAACCCGCAGAGCTTGTTTCCAATCCGGCAGAGCGGAAAGGCTTCCCAACCTGAGATCCTGGCTCTGAGGAGGGGCAGGGCTCTAGAACTTGCTTCTCTAGAAATCCTTACGTATTGGAGACCTTTCCTGGTGTTCCTCACAGCCCCACCTCCTACTTCAACCTGAGAAACAGTGGCCACCTGAGATGGCCTCTGGCTGGGCCAGGTCAGTCCCAAGTCTCTGAGGAGGCAGCGAGGTGTCTTTCTATGTGTCGTGGTGGAGAGTTGTTCGTGTGTCACCCTGGAGACCACACTGTCCTGGCTAACTGGTCTTGCCTGGAGAGGGGCAGATGAGGGGTGGGGATTGTGGGTCAGAAACCTCTTTTGTGATTCTCTAGTCTGATGAGAGGGGGACAGTTAGAAGGTAGACTCTGTGTCCCTGAGTCCGACCGGGCAGGAGCTCTTTAGGACCCGTGCCTCTTGGTCTGGGCTAATTTCACCGCATTCAGTGTTTTTAGGTGGAAGGGCCCTATCAAAGCTCTTAGCCCAGCAGCCAAGCAACAGAAATGCTGTGTGGGCCAGAACCCGCAAGAAAGTGAATCTCCTGTGAGTCTTCTACCCTAAGTGGTATGTAGCCACTCACCTTTTATGACAGGAAGTCGTCTGGGGAGAAATTGAGCTCTCGGCTCTGCACAGCTGGTTTAATGCTGTGAAATGCAGCTCTCGGGATGGAGAGTGGAATTCTTAAGATTCAACACTCCTCCCCCCACCCCCCCAAGAGGACATCTGGGAAAGGTTGCCTCTGAAAAGCATGGGGAAGGTGGGGGCAGTCGGGTCATGATTGGTGAGTATGTGTCAGGAAGAGAGGAGGACCTGGGGGATTTTGACAGGCAGAGAAAACAGCAAAACAAACCACAAGAGGGCAGGGCAGCCACCGGGAACATGAAACAAATTCCGTGCGGCTGAAGGAGGGAGGCTGTCTTGTGGCTGGAGGTGGGTATGAGTGGACTGCTGGCTTGGCATGGGTTGGGAAGGGCCTTGAGGGCCCTTGAGGACCCGCTCTGGAGTTTGGAACCTCACTGCAGGCACTGGGGAGTTGTTGGATGAAGGACAACGATTGTAACGGAAAGCTGTTGGACACAGGGGGTCTGGGTTTGAAATCAGATCCTACCCTTTACTTGCTCTGTGACCTTGGGCAAATGAACCACTCTGAGCCTCAGTTTACTCATCTGCAAAATACCTCCTTGCAGGGTTGTGTCCATCCAGTGAGATCGGGAAATGTATAAGAGCTCGGCAATTCTAATATAACTTCTTATTTCCTGTTGTTCTATTAGACTGTGTGTGGTGAGAGGCAGAGACTGTGTCTTCTTCAGGCCTCAATCCGGACTCCTAGTTTAGTACTTGCCATGTAGAAGGTGCCTGGTAAATATTTTTTAAATGAAAGGCTGAGAAAATAGGCAACTGGAACTGGGCACATGGTAATGAGTATAGTACAGTAAAAGTTATTCAGTGACTATTTGTTGAAATTTGAATAGAAGGTTTTATAATAGAACAGCCCTGATCAGATCTTCGTATAGAAGGGTGACTTTGGCAACAAGGGGGTGGGGAGTTTGGAGAACGCTGAGATGGAAACAAAGGAAAGTACTAGAAGGCTTTGCAGTAATCTACATTCATGGCATTCGTTGAGCTAGGAACTACTAACGGTGAAGGAGCAGGTGGAGGGGGAGGCAGGGAATAACGAGCTCAATTTTGGACTTGTTGCCAGCGAGGCTTCAAAGGGGAGCGCTGGGTACACGGTGAGCTGTGGCCGGGATCCATCTGGAGCTACCAGGGAGGGGGAGCATTCTGAGGCACGAGTCTGTGAGGTACAGTGGATGCCACTGACAGACGTCAGACTAAGCTCCTGGGGGGGGGGGGGGCGGGTGCCAGGACGAGAAGACAGTCAATGGCTGGACCCTGGAAAGTCCCAACAAGCTAAAGGGAAGACAGGGGCATAGGCAGACTGGGAAAGCAGTTCCTGCCTGGTTTGTGATGGCCTGTGATTTCAGGCAGGAAGGTATTACAGGAGCAATCACAGGGGTAAATAGCCTGTACTATTACGGAGTGTTCCAGAACTTGGTTCTGGGTTCAGACCAGCTGGGTTGATTTGGCTCACCATGAACTAGCATGTATGACTATGTGCAAATTGCTTAACCTGCCTGAACCTCCTTCTCCTCTCTGTACAATAGAGATAAGAACTGTAGCTTCCTCGTCAGTTTGTTATGGGGATTAAATGAAACGACACACACAAAGCTAGCAGTACAAGGCCTGCACATACTGGCTAAGAATAATTTCAAACTCTGTTTCAGGGGTCGAGGGGCACCTCACCCCGGTTTTCAGCCTCTGAATATGTTGGTAGGTTACAAGGCCCCCCATCTGACCTCCACCCTGACACCCTTCAGCTGGACAGCTGGGGAATCCTGGGGTGCTAAGCGGCTCCGGATGCCGAATCACGCTGGGACAGAATAGCAGCTCCTGACTCCCGGTCTTGTGAACTCCCGGTCTTTTCTGGAACATGCAGAACCACGCGGAGGATCAAACGAGGGGATCTGGGCACATGTCAGGATCACATCGGAGAAAGGCAGAAAACTTAAAATAGTGTCTTTCATCATCTGAAACTTTGAGCCAGGAACGTCATCCACTTACCGTTTCAGTGGCGCTTTCTGAACCCCAGCACGATGCCTTGGATTTAAGGGTCTGGAGGCTTAGGCTGCAGCCTAAGGTCCGGATGCCTCTTCCCCGGCTCAGGGACAAGAATAGCCGGTCCCTGTTTTTTGTGTGTTCACCGCCAGAGGCTCCTGCATTCCCCTGCCCCTTCTCCCCTCTCCCAGGTTCTCAGTGGTGAGTATTCATAGGGAAGAGGTACTGACGGGTCATTAAACATTGAAAGGAATCCAGTCTTCCTCTCTTAAGGCCCCTGGAGCTTCAGTCTAGATTTTTCTTCCTGGAGGCTGGCCAACTTATTGTATTGTATTTGATCTTTGCAGATTTCTTCTAACCCCAGGGTCCTCACCAGCACCGTCTCTGTGTTGCTGACTTCTTACTCATGGCTCCCTTGCAGGCCTAGAGTCATTGGCAGGTGGATCAGGGTGGGGAAAGACACTAAGTTGGAGGGAAGAGACTTGGGAAGCATGAGGTGTGATGGAACCTGTTACTTCCCTCACTTTCCTATCTGTAAAATGGGTATAACAACCTGCTTTCAAGGCTCTAGAGCCGCCTACACGGTGAATGGTAAAAAGGCTTTCAGAAGCCCTATTCAGACACCAGTTTTTCATAATATTTGGAATGGCAAGGAGCAGTACCCTAAAAGAACACAGTGTCACTTAGAATCTCTCCTAACCAGGTCTGGCAGCTGGCGTGTTGCTCACAAGAAGAGAGTCATGCCAACTCCTGGGGCACTTTAGCTTGGGGTTTAGAGGTTGTCACCTGCTGTCTCTTACGATTGCGCCTTTTGAATATGGAGCACTGCAGTTGCTTTGCAGAGGTCCCTGCGTGACTCCAAGGACACAATGTGACCACAAAGAATCTGGGGCCTGTTTTTTCTTAAGTATTGGATTCCCAAGGAGCCAGGTGCTTCCTTTTATAAAGAAAAGTGTGTTTCTTTGCTGGCTAGACAAAGCAGGTAGGCTACTGATGACCCGAGGATCATGCAGAGGCCCCTCTCTGCAGCGTTCATCAGTCAGCATCGGCCTTGGAATACTGGCAGGCTAATACCAGATCCCTTTGCCTGAACTGCTGTCTCTGGGGACACCTCCCCCCGCCCCCAAAAAACCAGCTCTAAAATACTCATTTGAAGGAAAGATTGTTCCAGACAAAGCCAGAGGTTCTTCAACCCTGTAAAATGTGAGCTCTTCCCCCCAAAACACCCAGTAGCTCACTCCAGCCTCCACCCTCAGCTGCTTACTTGCACTTCCTGCTGGTGTGGGCCGTTCTCCTGAGCCCGGAGTGACCGGCAGCTCTCGGCTCTCTCCCCATCCTACCTGCCAGGCGCTCCCAGGCTTCTGGGAGAAAGACTGTGTGGGAGGATGGAGCCAAATTGGGCTGCAGTTTGAAACCCTCCCGAGCACTGACAGATTAGGCTAAGGTGGGGGAGGGACGGGGTTCCTCCTAAAAATAACGAGAGCTTAAATTGGAGCGGGCAGCTTGGTATCTGGGGGCTGAGTCTAGCCCTCCAGCCAGCTTGTGCTTCCCCGGGACTGGACTGTTCCAGAGCTGCAGGGAAAAGCCACCCAAACCTACCTGGAAAGAGTCCTGATAACCCCTCTCGGCCACTCTCCGGGACACGCTGGGGTCCATGGGCCATCAGCCTCTGTGAGCACAGTGCCCCCCGCATTGCCGGTCATG
The DNA here is from genome assembly GCA_028534135.1 of Potos flavus. Classification (NCBI taxonomy): domain Eukaryota; kingdom Metazoa; phylum Chordata; class Mammalia; order Carnivora; family Procyonidae; genus Potos; species Potos flavus. Next base: position 38,276,507 of record CM052893.1, read on the forward strand.
GGAGTGTGGGCCCCACTGCACTGCAAGATGGCAGAGTGCCCACGAGAACAGTCCCATTTCTGCGGAGAGACTGTAGATCCCAGGGGCTACGAGCATGGGCCTGGAGTTGCACAGGCCTGGGTCTAAGTCCCAGCACCACCATATCTTCCTTGTATGACTCTGAGCCTCAGTTTCCTCATCCATAAACTGGGAATAATATTCTCTACCTCAAGGCTGCTGGGCAAGTTAAATGACCAGGCACAGGAGTTCTGCAAGCAAGGGTACCTCTAACTGCTACTGCTGTGCAAATCTGGTCTGAAAGGTTATGGGAGTGTCTCCCTAATTGCTTGGAGGGCTAAACCCTCGTCAAGGAAGATGTTCCTTCATCCAGCCTGATGGGGACATGTACCTGAGTCATCTTTGATGGGAAGGACAGGAACCGGCAAAGACCCCCTCCTGGCCAGACTGTCAGGAAAATGTACAGATTACCTGGATTATTTGGTGTGTGCAGATCATTTGGTATCCTGAGTGTTTCCGAGGGCCAAGTTCTGCGCGTGTGGGTGGAAGGGGAGGCTTGCGCTCCAGGTTGCCATAACTTTGCATATGATTTGCATATGTTTGTGGGGCCCCTGCAGTTTCTTCTGGCATTTCCAAGTTAAAATATTGCTGCTTCTCCGGGCAGACCAGATATTGATTTTCTTCTTCTCCGGTTACTTCTGCAACCACTCTGATTGACCGGGCTCCTTCTGAATGGGGGATGTGAGAGTGGATGAGGAGGAGAATGGGGGGAAGGGAGGAGAGACCGCCGAGGACCTTAGAGCACATTCTACTCCGTGAACGTGAGCCATCATGGGTGATGAGAATGAGCTGTTTCCAGAGGCATGAAGAAAGGCCATAGGGAATTTTCTCCCTCGCGTGCGTCCCTGTCTGTTCCATCCCTAACCTGACCTCTGGTGACCCAGGTCCACCTGTCCCTGGGATCCAGGGCTACCCACTGAGGCGGGGAGGCGCAGACCAAGGCGGGCGGGGGGAGGGGCGCCGGGGCGCCGCGACAGCCGAGCCGGGCTTTGGGGAACCTTGCGAGAGGAAGTGGCTTCCGACTCCTCTGCGCGCAGGGCGAGGGGCAGGAAAGGCGCGGGCAGGCGGGGGAGGTGTCGCGATGGCGTTCCGCGCGCGGGGCGGAGGGGACAAAACCGCAGATGCCGAGTGAGCCCAGGAGCGCGGCGCGCTAGGTGGGCGCCCACGTCCCGCCCCGGAGCTTGCAGCGCGGGTGGCGCGCGGGGAAGGGCGCAGGTTACCCCGCCGCCCGAGGGGCTCGGGGCCCAGCCTGAGAGCCCAGGCGGCGGGCGCCTGCTGCGCCTGGCCGGGTGATCCGCTCCCCCCCACACCGCCACCCCCACGCGGCTGGGAGGTTGCGCCAGGCGGAGCTTGGGGCGGGGACCCCCCCACTCCCTCCGCCGCCGCAGGAGCCCGGCCGGTCACACGCGCCCGCTGCCTCGCGGGGCCCCGGGCTAGATGACGGTGGACAGCAGCATGAGTAGTGGGTACTGCAGCCTGGAGGAGGAACTGGAGGATTGCTTCTTCACTGCCAAGACCACCTTCTTCCGAAACGTGCAGAGCAAACATCCTTCGAAGGTAAACATGATGACCCAATGCAAAAGCCTTTCACTGCGGGCTTGAGGGGGGCGGGGGGGGGGGATCACCTCCGTGGTCCAGAAGGGAAGTCTCCATCCTGGCCAAAAGGCAAGGCCATGTGTTATCAAAACGGGTGGCCAGTTGCCCTGGGGACCCTCTTGAACTGGTCGGCTGAGCCGACGGAGGTTGGATCTGGAGCTCTTCCGGGACCACCAGCAAACATTCTTCTCTTTTTAATGCCCTTTTCAGCATTTCCTGGCCCTGGACCTTTTCAAAATGGCTCTCTATGACTTGGGGACAGTGCTTGGCTCAGAATCTGGTGACATGCTCACCTGTGCTTGGGAGGGTGACAGGGAAACTGCTCTGTGTCACTTCACTCCCCCATCCCCCCTCCCCAAAACCTGAGCTTTGACGCTCTGGGTGGAAAGTGGATGGCACCCAGTAGGATAAACATTCATAGGTTGAAACTTCCGTATTGTGAGTGGCTAGAAACCATCTTAAAACACAGTTGTAGCGACTTTGCAGAAGTGCAGGGTGTTTTTAGAAGCAAACTAAACCTTCTCTAAGTTTTTGTCCTGCTACCATTTTAACTTACTGACTTGGTTGGGGTAACCTCAAGGGGGTCGTTATGTGCTTCCTAAAGCAACTCTGGACACCCCGCACACCTGAGTCCCCTGGCCACATCCTCCCAGTTGCTACAGATCACGGATCTGCCACATCCTTGGTGGGAATGGTGGCAGAGCTCTGTTTGTTTATTTGTTGTGTTACTTGGATGAGAGGGTTCCAAGCCAGGTCCTTGGAGAGCTTGCCTAACCAGGACTGTTCATAGACAGAAGTGAGCTGTCAAGTTTCACAGGTGTGTGCAGGCTCATCATTAATTTAGCAGTCCTACATGGGTAGACTAACCGAAAACTTCCCCAGGCCTGACTCTGGGGCCTCCTTCATGAATAATTCATCTTGCCCGTAGGCCCTGCATTTCCTGGGTTCTGACATTAAACAAATGTACCAGACCTTTCAATTGTGAGAGGATGCCCAAGACCCAAAGGAAAGGTTTTGATATTAGTGTTTGAAGGAATCAACTAACACGGACCCCTGGGACCAGCCCCTGCTATCTGGGGCACCCCCTCATGAGGCTGGGGAGCAGGGCTGGTTCTGGGGGGCTGCGGGGCAGGAGTAGGTAGGGCATGGCTGCCGAGGGGAGGGGTCCTGCTCTCAGGGTTCTTGCCTCATGGCATGGACGGCCCCCCACCCCACAGGCACTCAGGCTGTCTGGGGTCTTTAGACCGGTGGTTCTCAACCTTAGCTGCACTCTGGAATTAGCCGGGGAGCTTTAGAAAATGTGGGTACCTGCCCACAAGTAGAGTCTGACTTAATTGGCTTAGGGCACAGCCTGGGCATCAGGATTTTGAAAAGCTCCCCGGGTCATCCTGGTACGCAGCTGAGGTCAGACCATGGCTCTAGAGAGTTTTGCTGCTGCCTGGGGAGGAAATGGTTCCTGTTCTGAAAACGGGGTTTAACTGTTGTGCTTACTGCCAGCCAGGCAGGGAGCCCTTGGTCCCAGAAGGTGGGCTTTGGGCAGCATGGGGTGGACGAAAGGGCCCTGCAAAGTTGGGGCTTCATTTCCTTGGCAAACGAAAAAGGTAGCTGTGTCTGGTATTTCTTGGGAGAGATAGAAATATCTTGTAAGAAAATATGGTGGGGTGGGGTTGGGGATGGTGGGTGACTTGTTCCTTGGCCCAGACAGCCTTCTATCCTCCTCCTCGCCTCCCAAAGCGTCACTCCTGAAAATACTCCTTTGGTTCGGCGCCCACATCAGCTCTTTCTTTACTTGGACTAGCTCTTGAATCCATTCCTTAATGTGAGGTCTCTGCATACCCCATTTTGCCCCAGCACAGAAGCCCTCAGGGGGCAGGAAGCCCTTCTAAGAGACTCATCCGTTGGACCCCACAGGGGGTGATGAGGCTGAGTGCTCCCGCAGGGAAAGGATGGTGGGCGCGGCCCCTCTGCGCCTGACCTCGCCGAGCCCCTGGATGAGGAGGTCCGGAGGTCCGGGCTGGAGGGCAGCGCTCCTTAGCCCAGACTTGCTTTCAGCGCCATCCAGTCCAGGGAGTGAGGCCTGGGGGGTGAAGGGAGCCCCTGACTCGGGAGCTGGGGAAGCTTCATCCAAATGTTTCTGTCTTTCGTCCTTCGAAGGGTCGTTCTGCCTTTAATCACATTTTCAGCTCCGTCTTCTCCCTTGCAGCCGCTTCTGGAAGGGGGTTTCAGAGAAACCTCCTGCGCTGTCACGATCCCTTCCTGACCCCTAAGGATGATGCTTTCTTCCTATCTGAAGACAGGTCACCTCTGAACTCCTAAGGGAATTCCTCTTTCCTGTCTCCAAGGAAAGGTGTGTGTGTGTGTCCCGGTCGCTGAGAGACTAGGGCCCCCTTCCCGGCAAAGTCAAGTTGGTGGCTATAAATAGCCTTGTCAGAACCACCTGTATCCGTGTGGGCCTGTGCCTGGTGGGGCTCGAGCTGCCTTTCCTGGTGCCACCACCTGCCACCTGTCACTGGCCCCGCCTCCGAGGAGTCCCCCTCTCCAGCCCCTTCCGGTGGGAGGTTGGGAGGTGAGAACGGAGGCGCCAGAAGGTGGGGAGATGGCAGCGGAGAAGGGGGACTGTGCCCTGGGCCCTTGCAGAAAGTGCCAGCTGAGTGGGGTGCTGTGGCTTGTCTGAGGCGGCAGGGACACCAGGAGGTTTCAGGGGGCTGAGGTGGCGCGGGCAGCTACCTTCCCCCTGGCGTGAGCACACTTAGATCACCTTGCCGTGAGGTTCCTGTGTCCAAACGGGGCTCCTGGGGGCTTGGGGGAGAACGGACTTGCGTGCCTGGTGGTGTGGCTGGGGCTGCTCTCAGCAAGGCGCACCCCGCCACCCCCGCCCACGATACTGCAGCCCAGGGGAGTGGGGGTCTGTCCAAGGTCACACAGCAAGTTTAGGGTGGCGCCGGGGTTAGAACCCACACCGCTTGCCTCCTGATCCAGAGATTTTTCTGCGTTAGTCTGACGAAAGGCAGCATGTGGCGATTTGTAGGGCTGGTGACAGTGAAGCCTGGCCCTCTGGCCATCCCCGCCATCTGCTTTATTCCTGTCTGGGGTCTGACCCTGGAAGTGGGGCCAACTTCGGCCCCATTGGTCTCCCAATGCCCTCAGATGGTGGCAGCTTGGGTTTTGGCCTCTGAGCTCTCCTTGCGTCTCCAGGAGCCCAGGACTCTGGAGCCACCCAGAGCTTCGGGGTGGGGGGGTCCCCTGAGGACACAGGATGCCTGCTTCTTGCAGAACGTCAGAGCTGAAAGAGATCCATTTGTTCTAGAGCCTCCCTTTGCTCCCTTTGCAGATGGAGAAACTGAGGCCCAGAGAGGTGGGAAGGCTGCACCAGGCCACATGTGTGTCAGGTGGAGCCAGGACCCACACCCTTCTTGGGCTTCTTGTCACATGCTCTTCTTGGTCCTTTTCCCTCAGTGGGTGACCCCCGACCAGCTATGGTCCTTGTCCTCTCAGAGCCTTCTACAGAATGGAAAGGCCCAAACAACTTCCGGCTCCATTCCATCAGGCACACTAGTCAAGGGCACATCGACTCTACATTTAACTAGGAGGGAGTTCCCTGTCATCAGTTCCAAAATCTTACAACTTTAATCATTTAAAAAGTTCTTTTGGGTGTCTATCCCCAAATCCCGCTTGCTGGATATTCCTCCTCGTGGGGGTTTTCTTTGTGGATATGGAGGACAGAATGTTGACTCTCTCTGTGGTTAAATATCCTTCGGCACACGTGGAACACGCTCCTGCCCCCACCCCCCCCCACGCCTGCCCTCAGGTTTTCTCTGTGCTGACACCATTGATTCTTGAAAAACTCGTGGCAGATGCAAAGAGAAAGAGGTTTCAGGGGTCAGAGTAGAAGCCACCTCTGGTTCTGTTCCTGCACGTGCCTGGCCATCAGCCCCTCCCTGGATGGGGCCTCTGTGGCACACCGGGGATGTCAGCCAACCCTGATGGCCCTGGGAGCAGTCAGGGAAACACCTGTCTCTCCCCCCGGCAGCAGGCACACCCAGGCCTCTGGCACGGCCCCTGCCCCTGCCCCTGCCCTTCTGGGCATGAGAGAAAAGAATACTAAAAAGAGATGAGTTCCAAATTTGAGCAGTAGAAATAACACAAGACTCTTCAGTGGCATTGGACTAGCTAACATTTTTAGGTGCTAATCTCAGGAGCCTGCACAGACCAAGACCAACCTGCAAAGATGCTTCATGCCGGCCCAGCCCCGGGATGGCCTTCCTTTTAGGCTGCAGGCTGTCTCCCCCCTCCCGTGGAGTTCACCGCCCATCACCGTCTCTGGCCCTCCCTGGTGTCGGCTTTTCTCTGTGCAGACCTCAGAAGACCACAACTCACATCTCTGCAGGTACAACGCAGCACCGAGCGCTGGGTTCACAAGCAGACTCGAGAGTGCTGGTTGGGTGTAGTTGCTCGGTCTTCTCTCTTGTATCCTGTATCATCAGGGTGGATGAAAGGTTACAACAAACAGCCCCGTTTTTCAGTCATGCAACACAAGAGCAAGTTATTTCCCCCGTTAAGTCACGTTAACCTTGGCAGGTGGGGGCTCCGGTTAACACGTGGGAGATTTTTGTGGGCCAGGCCCGGAAATGGAGTCTTTTACAGCCACGCGCCATTGGCCAGAACTGGGTCACGTGGCCACAGCTGACCACAAGGGAGGTTGGGAGATGAAGTACAGCCGTGAGCCCAGGTGGCGGAGGAAGCAGGTTGCGGTGAGAGCGTTTCGCTGGCTCTGCCACGCAGCCTTCCTGCCCCCCTTCTCTGCCTAACGTCCACCTTTGGAAGCTCTGCTCCTACTTTCTTGGCAACGGGCCATCACCCTGTACCTCTCCTCCGTGGGTCACCAAGCACCTGCGCTCCCGGGAGGGGGTCCTGTCTTCCCCAGCCACCCTGGCAGCTCCTCCACCACAGACTCTCTCCTCACTCGGCACTTCTCGGTGCCTCTGTAGCGTCTGAAGCCTCCAGCCGTGCTCCAAGGGGGTCCAGCCCTCTCCTTCAGACGCACCCTCGGGATCACTTTTTGAAAATGGAGACTCAGGGACCCCGCCTCAGACTTACTGGGTCCTGAACCTTTGGAGGGAGGACCCTCCTCTGCGCGGGAGCAGATCACATTTTCACAGAGTGGGGGGGGGTGGTTAGATGTTGCCTTCTGGGTTCTAAGCTGCAAGAAGTTCCGCAGGGAGGAGTCAGGAGGAGGACCTGCCTGGTTGGCGTGCATCCCCTCCTCTAGGACTATGTGGGACTTAAGACATCCTCACCTCTGCGTTCCAGATGCCTCCTCCTGTTTCACCAGGTTAGACTGTTTATCCTGACTTAGCTGGCTTTTCCCTATAAAGCAATTCCAATGACAGTTTGGGGCGCGTACAGCATCCATCCACCCAAGCAGTTTAAGGAGAAAGGAAGAAAGATCCCTCACTAGAAGCAAAGCCTGAATTCCAGCTCTTAGTTCACAACGTCAGGTTGGACTCTGGATCCAGCTCCCAGCCCATGAGCTGGAAAGGGTGGCCCCCCCGGGCTCAGCCTTGGTGCCCAGGAGCCTGGGTTCCCTTCTCTCTTCCACTCCGACTCTCCAGTAATCCACACCTGTGCACTTTCTGGCTTTGGGATCCTTCTGTATGGAGGACCCAGATCCGTCCTCCTCCAGAGCCTCAGTTTCCTCTTCTCAATGGCTCAATCTACCCATAAAAGAGCATGGGGACCCTGGCCTGGCCTGGCATATTCCCTGGGGACAAGAGGATGAGCTAAAATAGCCAGGAATCAGGAGCACTGAATTTCTAGGGCCAGGAGGAAGAAGGGAGCTGTAGTGGCAGAAATCTTGAATCACAGGGCCTGTGGCTTCTATCCATGGTGCTGTCCTGATGCCCCCTCTCTTCTCTTCTCCCACCCCCACCTCGCTTACCTTAGCTTAACACTCCCCAGGCTATGGCCCCCGTCCTATCTCTTCCTGGCTCTAGAACGAAATTCTTTGTAGCCTATTGGAGGTCTCGAATGCTCCTCAGATGGCTCAATTTTAATACGTCCAGGACCAACTCAGAGTTCTGCCCATAACTGATTTCTCGCTATGTTTCTGCATCACCCTCCTAGTCCCCCGCCTTTGAAGCCTCAGGGGTCTCCCCCCTTCCCTTCACCCAGCCTGTCACTGTGGGTTCTGTCTCCTGGCCGTGGATGCCAGGCTCTCCTTTCTGCAACCCCCCCACCCCCCACCGCCGCCCTGCCCTCTGGTGGGTGTCCATCACCTCTCACCTGTATACTTAGGAAGTCATCCCACCGGCTTCCATCCTGTTTCTTCCCTTTTTGTGCACCCTGCTTATGAGTGCCAGGGGCATATCATTCCAGTATCACAAAGCCCCTAGAGCCTCCCCTCTGCTTCCAGAGCGAAGCCCACACTTGGTCCCTGTTCCTTACACAGCATCCCAAACCCTGCAGTACCTGGCCTCAAGCAAACCGTTGTGTTTTCAGCTCTCTTGTCGCACTGAGCGTGGGGGGGAGGAGGACAGATAGATGAAGCTCTGTCTCCGAGCTTACAGACCCGACGGTCCTAGCCTGGTTGGGGTACAGACCCTTGTCGCTCCCCTCCCGGTCCGTAGAGGGCTTGGATGCGGGCGGCCGGGCGGAGGGACATTCCGGCGGAAGACGCAGCCTCTGCCTGGCAGCCACATGGCTCTCATCAGCCGTGGCGGCAGCTCCTGAGTCAGGGAGCTGGAGTGGCTGGCTCCCACAATCAAGGGGTTTGGGCCTGAATAGCCTGTGGGGGTGCTGGCTGGCAGCAGACTGAGACTGAGGGGAGGGGTGCAGGAAGTTAACTCAATCTCGGAGAGGCACAGACTCCTGGAGCTGGAGGGGACTGTCAGCAGTCATCGCAGCCATTTCCCTGTTTCCAAGCGGGTG
>CM052893.1:38285186-38323062 GCA_028534135.1 Potos flavus
GCACCCCGAGAGGCCGCAGGGGCTCCCGGGAGGGCGCAGGCGCAACTCCTCAGTGCACACAGTGTGTGAAAGCTGATCTCCGGACTGTTCTAAAGGGAAGCTGGCTAAGATTCTGGATGTGGAATCAATGGATTTTTCCAGTAACTCTGAAAAGAAAAATCTCACTGAGTGAGCAGAAAATGCAAGGACGACTTTCCAAACATAGAGCAGCTCCCTCCATCCCATCTGTGATTGCTCAGCTGTTTGCCCTGGAGCATGAGGGCAGCCAGGACGGGGTCACTAAGCAACGGAGCCCTGGCACCTGCTGGCAGGAGTTGGCCTGGTCCTTCCTCAAGGGGGGGGCTGGTGGCAGAGGGGAGAGGGAGTTCATGCCCAGGGGCCCATGTGAGGAGGCAGGAGGGCCTCCTGTGACAGGTTTCTTCTGGCTGCCTTTCCGGCATGGAGAGGGGCAGGTTGAGGGGGAGGAACCAACACGCTTCTTGTTTGTCTTCATTTCCCAGTTTAATTCTGAGCAGGACCCCGGTCTGGCAGGCCCAGTACTTTGAGCATCCTCTGTTGGCCCACGTGGAGTGGGAAGAGGCATGCGGCTCAGGGGACCAGGCCCTTAAGCGAGCCCATAATGGGGCCTGGGAACCCAAACCACGAGCCTTCGCTGTGTGTGCCTCAGGAAGCGTGCTCACTGCTCCAGGCCTTGCTTTCTCCTTCTGGGATAATAAAGGCCATTTCAGGAAATGCAGATGGGTGACGAATTTTGATGTGGGGAAGGAGGGTTTACAATTAGGGCGCGTGGAAGCATAAAGCTCTGTTCACAAAACAGAGAAAAGGCAGGAGCTAGGGGTCTGCTGGGAAACGGTTAGAATGTATCACAGTGGCAGTGAATTGTCGGGCCTTGACGTGTGGCAGGTACTATCCTTAGTGCTTTCCATCTAACAGCAGGGAAACTGAGGCAAGGAAGGGACAGATCCAGGATTTGGGCCCAAGTCTGAATGCCAGAACTCCCAGCCCTTAAGCTGTAATGCTTTTCCGGAAGCTCTTTCCAGAATTTTCCTAGCTGAATCCCTGGCCATGAGGCTCAGAGGTGCCCACCAACGCAACCCCGTATCGGCAGCATCCATCCGGGGGGCTCTGAGGATGGCGCCCTTTGCCAGGCTGTCTGGGAGCGGGACGAAACCAAACATCCCTGCCCCTGAGTCTTTGTGACACGGCGAGAGGACACACACTGGAGAAGACTCAGAGTTACGTCACAACCCACCGAGACATGTTTCAACGTCCCCCGTTGGTCGCCAGGCAGCGGCGTGGGGTGGGGTTCACCGGGCAGGCAGCACTGTGACAAGAGGACGTGTGTGGGCTGCTGCAGAGGCCCTAGCACCGCCTCCCCCCTCCCCGGCTTGCAAAGCCCAGGGCTCAGGTGGGGTCTCCAGGGAGAGGGAGCCAAGACAACTGCCCTCCTTCCCGCAGGGCAGCGCAGGCCAAGTCCCGCGAGGGTGGGCAGCGTGGCCGTGCTGGGCCCTGGGTACCGGCTCCCCGGGCCACTCTCCACGGCTGAGTCAGATGAGTCCCCCGGGGCGCACTGTGGGGAGCTTCAGCTCAACTGAAGTTGGCATGGGGTGGCAGAGGGGGCTCCTGCAGCCCGGGCGCCCAGGACCCCGGCAGCCCAGGAGAGGTCCTGTAGTTAGAGCACGTGAGCTGGACTTCTAAAGCCGCCCCCCTCTCATGGCCTCGGGGCGCTGCTGGCTTTGCCTCTGTGCTCTCAGAGCACATGGGATCGTCCTTGAAGCTGAGGAAGGCTTCTTCAGCTTGTTCTTGTGCAGGGAGGTCTGGTGTGTGAGAGGGAGGACACAGTTTGGGGATGGGGTGGGTGCCCTGAAGGCGAGCCTGTCCCCAGCGCCCGGCCGGGTGACTCCGACAGTGTGCCATGGCTCTGTGGCCTGCAGAAGGAAGAAGACATGGAAAGAAAGAAGCGTTTCCCCAAATCTTCCTTTTGGTGACGCATCCGTTTCCCAACGGGGGGATGAAGCTGGAAAGCCAGCCATGGCTCCTTGACCGTGGCCGGCCGTGACAGGTTGGAGGGGGGCGCCTGAGGCAGGCTGGGGAGTCCCCGCGCGTTGAGTCATCTAACAACTCTGGTTGCTCCAGAATTCGGCTGCCTGGGCCACTTCATCTCCAGGCCCCTTCTAGATCTCTGAGCTCAGGCTTCCGGGTGCCTGAGCCCCTCTCTGGAGAGGCCCCTGGGAAGCTCTGAGACCCTCCCCTTGCCGTGGAGCTCCTCTGAGTTGGGCTGGGCTGCCCGAATCAGCCCGAGGGTCCAGCCCTTTCTTAGTGCGTGCCGGAGAGTGGCCGGCGCCCAGAAAAAGAGCCAGCCCCCGGAGGATGAGGGGCCAACTTGCTCACCAGTGGGATGGACGGCTCACTTGCCTGGAAGACGGAAATTATGGGACACCCCCAACTATACGGGAGCCAGATGAAACCAGCTGGCTACAAGGCCCCGCCCTTGGAATCCTCTTTTTCTTTAATTGTGATAAAATATACCTTAGATAGCATTTACCGTTTTAACCATTTTTAAGTGTAAAGTTCCGTGGTGTAAGTGCATTGCCAGTGCTGTGCCACTCATCCCACCATCTCCAGAACATTTCCATCTTCTCCGCCAAAGCTCTGTCCCCGTTAGCTAGCAGCTCCCCACCCCGTCTCCCCACGCCGAGCCCCAGCCTACTTTCTGCCCCTGGGAATTTGACGACTCGAGGAACGTCCTTTAACTAGAATCCTACGTTTCTGGCCTTTGGTGCCTGGCTTATTTCCCTTAGTGTGATGTCTTCAGGGTTCATCCCTGTAGCAGGCGCCACAATTTCCTTCTTTTCATGGGTGAGTAATATTCCGTTGGCCGTCTACACCACACTTGGTTTATCTCTCCATCCATCAGGGGGCTGTTTCCATCTTTTGGTTCTTGTGAAGAATGCTGCTGTCAGCAGGAGTGTGCAAACACCTGCCTGAGTCTTCGCTCTTACTCCTCGTAGGTATCAAACCAGCAGTAGCCTTGCTGGATAATCTGGTGACTCTCTCCATTTGATCTTTTGAGGACTTGCCGGTCCGTTTACCAGGTGGCTTCGCCATTTCACGTCCCCAGCAGCAATGCCCAGGGCTCCCAATTGTCTCCATGATCTTGCCAACGCCTGCTATTTTGTTTGTTTTTGATGATAGCCGTCCAGTAAGTACGAGGTGGCCTCTCAGTGGTTTTGATTTGCATTTACCTAATGATGAGTGATGTTGTGCCTCTTGTCGTGTGCTTATTGGCCTTCTGTTTATCTTTGGAGAAATGTCTATTCCAGTCTTTTGTCCATTTTAAAAATTGGGTTTCTTTGTTGTTGTTGTTGTTGGTTGCTGCGGTTCTTTATATATTCTGGGTAGTGATCCTTTGTCAGACATACGATTTACAGTGGAATCCTCTTTAAATTGGTTCTAAAAGAGCAACATCCAGCCTTCGGAGGGACTGGAGCCTGGGACGGGGTTTTGGGACCCACCCCATCACGCTGCCCACCATCATCCATGACTCACCCCACAGTGCTCTGGTTCTGGGGGCTCTGGGGACACAGAGACGGGAAAGGTACAATCCCCGGTTGTGGAGTCAAACTAAGGGGTCAGGGAGATGGAAAGGGAGCCGACCTACGTGAGGCTGGGTGAGGGGAGAGGGACTTGGGCAGAAATCCAGTGAGGAGAACTGGCCTGGAGAAAGACCTTCGCATGCCCTAGAACCCTCCGGGCATGAGAGAATGCCCCAAGGGAAAGGGCCTGGGGCCGTTGCAGTAGAATGGGTCCGTGTCGCCCTGGCGTCACACTTGAGACCTCTGAGATGAGAGGGGGCTTCCCCAAGTCCCAGAGCAGGGAGAGCAGAGAAGGAAGGGGTTTGCATCACCTGCGCTCGGAAGCAGGACAGGAGTCTCTGATTTCCAGCTGTTGTCTCAGAAGTCAATAGGTGCCATGACCAGAAACCCTATAGAAGCCATATACGATTCTAGAACCTCTTACTCTCCCTGTATTTGTTTCGGGCTTTTATGTGCATGTGTATATATGTGTGTATGTGCGTGCGCACATGCGTATGTCTTATTACTTCTTTGTGTTTTATTCAGTTCATTAGGCAAATGGTTGATGAGCCCTTCGTGTCTGCCAGGCACTGTTCCGGGCGCTGCCGCAGTGAGCGGGGCAGGCCCTGGCCGCAGGGAGCTTGCATTCCGTGATCGAGCCGCTCAGCACTTGTGGGATGTGCGCTGGTCGGCAGAGGCCGCCAGGGCCACTGTGTCCAGTCCACAGCCAGGCTCGGGGGGATGGGGGTCCGGGGGGAGTGTCAGGAAGCCCCCCAGAGCAGAGTGCATGTACAGCTTTCCAGAGGGCGGACGAGCAAGAACCTTTCCTCTGCCTCGCCGGACAGCTGACTACTGATGGTGATGGCGGCCACAGTGATGGTTCACTGGCTACTGTTTATTGAGTACCCGCTGTGTACGTGCACTAGCTACTGTTTGTTGAGTGCCTGCTGTGCACATGCACTAGCTATGTATTGAGTGCCTGCTGTGTACATGCGTTGTGCTAAGCACTTCCAGGTGTGCAATCTCATTTTATCGCTGCGACGAATGTGTAAAGAAGGCCCATTGTCTTCACTTTACAGACAAATCCGAGCCTCCGGGAGACCGACTTGCCTGCATGCACAGACGGAGGGCACACAGCTGTGCAGGGCAGTGAGGTCCAGGGGTGAGGAGCAGGGATGCTGGATAATAACATACCACTCTCACTGAATCATTTCAGGGACTAACTGGGATTGCGACTTGTGAGGCGCTGGCCTGTTGGCGATTTTATCATGTTCACGAGGCCCTGTAGGGCTGGGACCTGGGTCACTGCCGCTCCAAGGTCGCGGGGCTCTCCTGGCCTCCTGCAGGTGGCTGGTGTTCTTTGCCCCGACTCACCCCGGATGACCTGCCCCTGCTTGTAGACTGAGATGGCCGCCCTCGAGAGGGAGGGACGGTGCCCAGGCTCCGGGCCACGCTGGCCACCTGGGGGGCCCGTCGGCGCGGCCTTCATCACACGCCTACGCGTGGAGCTGATCCGGCTGCCTGGTGCTTCTTAACCGGGCTGCGCCTCTGCCTTCCCTCCGCACGCAGGTGGCCTGTGCAATCCCAAGGACGGGGACCACGGCCCACCAGCTTCCTGTCCCAAGGTGACTTTCACAGCCCTCACCCCGTGGGCAACTCAATCAGTCACTGTTGACTGACTGTCTGCATTGACCATCTGCTCTAGGGTTTTGTCTTCAGCCTCTTTCCAGTTTCTCAAATCCCACCCCTTTTTTATTCCCTGCTCCTCTGCATCCCTCCTCCTCCTAGAGCAGCTCAAATCCCAAATCCCGCACGGTTATGCTCCTACGCATGGCTCCCTGCTGAAAGCCCTTCCTTCCTTTGCTCTGCTGGGAATAACCTGGAGAACACACTTGAGGACTTTCCAACCCTTTTATTTCTGGGCTGTTGGACGGCGCCAGAGAGGAATCTGGAGGAATCAACCCCTTTCCTGTCCAGGGCGTAGCTGGGGCAGCCATTCCAGAACACGGACCCTTCTGCACCTGGGAGAGGGCCCGGTGGTGAGGCCCCATGGGGCTTCCTCTTTCCCATCTGCTTGAGGCCATCGCAAAGGGACCAGTGAGCCTTGCGTGTGGTCTGGGCATTGGGCAGGGCGTTCGGTACCCAGCCCAGACAGAGGGGTGTCTGCCCCTTTCCTCCAGAAGTTCCCATGGAGGAGGGGCACGAGAGAGACATCAGGTGTGTGGGGTCCGTGCTGCTCGAGGGCAGCAGGCTATCCTGGAAGGTGTCTGCAGAGGGTCCTTCGCATGCAGCATAGCCTGAGGCTCTCTCCCCTGACATAGGCCTGGGGGTGCTTTCTGCCCAAGGGCAAAAGAACGGCTGCTGAGAGATTTGCTAAGAGCTGAGAAAGGAAATGTGGCAAAGGCTCGTGGAGTTCCGGGGTAGTTTTTGTTTTGTTTTCTTGAGTGGTGTGAGTTAGGAAGGTGTAGACCTCCTCGAGCCTTGGGGACGATTGGAGAAAGCAAGCGGCCGGTACTGAGACAAGTCACCGCACAGCCGTTAGAAACGTCCCGATACTGTCTCGGGCCAGTTCTCACCCCTGCGATTCGGACAAGCAGCTGTCCTCTGAGGGGCCCCACCCCCCACCCCACCCCCAATTCTCTGAAATAGAAGAGGAAGCAGTGATGAAAGAAACCACCCTCTCCTTGAGGTAAACTCATAGAGCTGCAAAGGCGTCTCACTTCATGATTTCACAGAGGAGGAAACTGAGGCCCTCAGAGGGGAAGTGACTTGCCGGAGGTCACAGGTCAGGATGGTCTTGCATTCGTCCTGACCAGGAAGTTGCGAAGAGCTGAGCAGGGCTGGCCGCCGGCCAGAGCCAGCAGCCCGAGCCTTCACGTCAGCCCCTGGGGTGCGGGCCCGTGGGAGCTGCTCCCGGACCTGACTGCAGCCCGCGGCGGGGCTCTGGGCTGCGCGCCCCCCAGGCTGCCCCACCCCGTCCCGGCCACCTCCTCGGAGGTCACGGAGAGCTCGGCAGAGCCTCGCGGGGGTACCCAGGAAGCACAGCCGTCAGCCATCGTGCCTGTCTCCCTCCGGGGAACATCTACTTGGGAAGATGGGACTAACACATGTGCCGTAAGAGTGAAAGCACAAAAGGCAGTGAACAATTAGATCCAGCTGCAGCCACACAGGCTGCGAGGGCACCTCCACGGGCCTTGCGGGGTGGACGTGTGGGCCAGCAGGTGCAGAGGCCTGCGGCACGTGGTAGCTGGCGGCTCGGCCACGACAGGAGACTGAGGCACTGGGGCCCCGGGGCTGGGGTTTGGGAGTCGGTCCCCGAGCCGGTGAGGGAGCCTGGCCGCCCCCCTGTGTCCCTTCCTCAGCCAGCTTGTCGCGTCCTCCCGAGAGCCGGGAGCCGGGAGCAGGAGGAAAGCAGGCCCAACTCCACTGAAGGTGCAAAGCCTCTGGCGACTTGTGCAGTGTCCATGAAGTGAGAGCGAAGTATAAAAGGCCGGTCGGCTGGAGGCGTGAGGACACGGAGGGACCACACAGCTCTGCACGGGACTGTCACTCAGGAGGAAGGCAGCGCCCGCACAAAGCTCTGTATTAGCCTTTCTCTGTTTGGGAATGAAAATGGCAGGGATCTCCTGTTTGAGGAGAGCGGAGAAGGAGGAGATTGGCACGGGCCGGGGAAACCTCACTCACGACGCCGGGGAGACGGCACTCGGGGACAGGGGGGCTCCGTGCCCTGAGCAGGAGGGGGGCAGACTACTGGTCATGCGCCAGGCGCCGCAGATGACGTTTTACTGAACCCTGGCCGTGCTCATTC
The DNA here is from genome assembly GCA_028534135.1 of Potos flavus. NCBI lineage: Eukaryota > Metazoa > Chordata > Mammalia > Carnivora > Procyonidae > Potos > Potos flavus. The sequence continues at coordinate 38,292,570 of CM052893.1, forward strand.
TGGGGCTGCTCCGTGCTACGATGGCGTAGTTGGCGTAGTTGCAGCCGAGACTGTATGGCGAGCAAAGCCTCGGGTATTTGCTCCCGGGCCCTCGGCGGAAAGAGCGTGCCAGCTGCTAGTGTAGAGAGAGGAATGAACGCGCCCTGTGGCATGGCGGCCCATCCTGATGAAGTTCTCAAGGAAAGTGAGGCGTGGGCTTGGCTCCCAGGCGTAGGGCTTTGTATAGGCCTGGGAGGGCAGTCACAGTGCATGCCTTTAGGTGGCTTTGATGATTTCCACAATGCGTTTGCCCCCCGTGATCTCATTTGGTCTTACCTTTGCATGAATTCTATCAGGCAATGAAGGATTTGTATTTCAAATCGATAGATGAAACTGAGGACAGAGTCTGAGGCTTAAAGAGGTTGTCGGATTTCCCAAGATCGCCTAGTTAGTCCTGGGGGCCAGAACTCAAACACAGGCTTGTGTTCCCCCCATAGGCATTTCCTGAGCCTCTGCTTGTTCCCAGCTGCAGCTGGGCTCTGGGATGCCTGACCGGTAAGACAGGCGCCGGTGCTTCTCCCACAGAACTCAGTCTACGCTGAAATCCAAGGCTTGCTGCACTGCAATTCCTAGGAAAAAAATAAGATCTTTCTCCTCCCACCCCCTCCTCATAGGCAATGGGGAGCCATTGAAGGTTCTTGAGCAAGTGTCTATTGTCTGCTTCATGCTTGGTGCCACCGGGCATAAGAAGAAATAGAAGTATGGTACGAGTCATTAAGAACATTCACTCCAGTTGGGAGGACGACTCAAGATAGTCTACTTGGAGGTTAATATAAATAGATGCGTATTTAAGTGCCAGACAGTATAGTGCTAACTTTAAAAGTGGGTTAGCCTTAACCTTGTGGGGGCTCAGTTTCCCCATCTGTGAGACGGGCATTCGCATGAATTTGTGGTGAGGATGACACGGACTGAGACAGATCATCATCACCATCGTTCAGGGCAGGAGTGGCCAGAGAGGCCTGGACAGAGAGCAAGACCTCAGGTGGGCGGGCCGGAGCAATACGATGAAAGCATCACGAAGGAAGAAGAGGCTGAGAAGTTTAAGAAGAGGGAGAGTAGAATTTTCAGCAAAAGTGAGGTTTGTGTGATTCGGGTCAAAAGACAATGGGCACGAAGGTATCTATGTATCAGAGTGTGTCTGATTCCCTTCAGCCTGCTCCTCACCCTGGGCCCCCCCTCATCGCTGGGACTTTCAGAGGCTGCCCTGGGTCCACCTGGGCACACGAGAAACCACAGTACTCATTCGGAGCCTCTTTTTCCACCGTGACCAAAATTAAGACATGTGGCCTCGGTTAGAATGCAGAATTTACCAATGTTTGGGTTTCTTCTTAAAGTAAAATTGAACTTGGGGTAAATCTGCTCTGAGGTAGGCCCCAGAGCACAGGGGATGGTCCTCTTCATTTTGTTGTTAAGGATATATATTTTTTAATTAATTAATTAATTAATTTAGAGAGAGAGCGTGCACGTGCACGTATGAGTGGGGTGGGAGCGGGACAGGGGGAGAGGGAGAACCCCCAGCACGGGGCTCAACATGGGGCTCGATCCTACGGACCCGGAGATCCTGACCTGAGCCAAAATCGAGTCGGACGTTTAACCGACACAGCTACCCAGGCGCCCTGAGGGTATTTTTAATAGAAGAGTTTGGGGCTCACTGTCGGGAGCATCTGCTCGGACTCCTAGCACCCAGCCTCTTCACGTGGCTGTTCCCGAATACCTTTGGGCCCCGAGAGGCCACACAGCCCGTTCCGTAGCTCCGGATAAGGGAGCACAAGCCTATTTCCCACCGGCACCCTGATGCGCCGGCCGCCGTGGGCGCAGCTGAACCATCTGCCGCCAGCGCCGGGGACTCAGTCAGAGCAGGTGCGTTCCACGCCAGGGGCCCCGGGAGGCACAGACCCCGACGAGGGACACGGCCGCGGCCGATGCTGGTATTTGTGAAACCCTAACAGTGAGTTCCCCACTCCGTCTCCATCTCGGGCCACCCGGAGAGATACACCTGTATGGTGGCTAGCTCTGAACCCGTGGACGGAAACAAATCTTTCACTCTGAGGACGTAAAAATCTGACAGGTGAATAAAAATTGAGGTCTTTGCCTCACACTCCGGAGATGAGTCTGTCGTTGATGTCGTTCAGCGTCGGCATTGGCCGTGCCCCACACTGTACACCGGAAACTCCAAGATGGAGCCCAAGCAGGCTTTCTGGAGATCCCCTGATGATTCCGTGTGGAGCCGAGTTTAAGACCCACTGGCCTAGATTCCGTACCGTCCCGGGGAGGGGAAGGGACTCGTGGGCTCTCGTGACTGTGGTTCGCTGGCTGACAGGCTGGCCCACTTTGGCAGGTGATTCATTCAGCCCACGGGCCAGATCCTGTCTGCCAGATGTGGTGTGGGCAGCCGCCCTCTCAGCCCTGGGGGCTGCCGTTCCAGCCTGGGGGACCCCGCGTGCGGGCCACACACGGCTCCTGGCACTCCCAGATGGGATGGTGGAATCGGGACGGCCATCTTCGTCAGTCCTGGAAGGGGTGGCCTCAGACGCCCGCGTCACTTCCCCAGGTTTGTGGTGGGCAAGGGGGAGGAATGATGAGTTATCTGCTGAAGAGAAGGGGAACAGGAAGGAGAAACCTCTAGTTACAGCCGCTGTGACTCTTGCTGTATACAGACCGAGGCCCGGAATAACTGACTTTCGAAAGCCATAAACCAGCTGCCTTTTCTTATAGGGAAATGGCCGTAGCTCACTTGGAAACTATGAGAGGAGACCTTCCAGAAGCTTCTAGAGTTTCCTTTCCATTATTTATTTATTTATTTGGTAGATGAGTATGAGAAAGCTGTCAGCCCCTGAGGAGGGGACAGCCTGTGTGGACCAGAGAGATGGATAGGATGGAGCATAGGATAGGAACCAGATAACCAGTCTGTCTGACTGGCAGCTCCCACAGTTGAGCCGCGGCCAGGCACACCTGGTTCCGCAGAGATGGTCCAGGTGTGGGAAGGGCAGGGTTGGGAGGGCTTCCGGGGAGGTATGTGTCTCTGCGAACGAACTGTGGGAACGGACGAGGAATGAGGGGCTCGTTTTGAGGCTCCCCGGATTGATGCTCTGCCAGGGAATAAAGACACTCTCTGAGGCTCACATCGGTCGTCCCTTACCTCAGGCAAACAGGAGAAGCCCTGGGCTGAGTGCTTCCCCTTGGGTGCTCCTGGATGGAATCAAGGTCCAGTTCCAGGGCCCGAGGGGGCCATGCAGGGAAAGGGTGGCTCCCGCATCCCACTGGAGAGAGTAGAAGGCCCTCCTTGGCAGCTTTGCTGGTGATGTGGTGCCCCTGGGTCCTGAGTCCTCTCGGGGCCTGACCCACTGATCTGGTACTGCATGGATGAATGTTTCACAGGTCCCGTAATTTATGGGCCTTGGTCTGGCAGCTGCACACCCCAGCCCTCATGGAATGGCATGGAATTTCAGCGATCATTATGCGAGCGGCAGAAGTGCTGTCCTAGAGTGCCATGTGGTGGATTGAGAAGAACATGGGCGCCACGCTTGGATGGACTCTGTCCTAGGCTCTACTCAGACGCTTACTAGCAGTGGGACCACAAGCGTGATCCATAACTCTCTAGGCCTCAGCTTTGTTATCTGTGAAATGGGAGGGACGTAGGTGGTACAGGAGAGAGGGTATGCGAAAGGACGGAGAACAGTGCTGGCACCATCGGATCCCTGAGGAAGAGGACTGGAGCAGCCAGGCCAAGGGAAGATACTGGGATGGAAAAGGGGTGTTGGCTCATCTCCATGCAGAGGGATGGGCGGTGGGCGGTGGGAGGCCACACCAGCTCCCCATGGCGGCCACAGAGCCTGACATGTCATCGGCTGCGTGAGGTTGGAAAGTGGGAGGAGAAAGCGTAGGCATCCTGCTGAGTGTGCCCTCTCCTCCCACGGCTGGCTGACGGGAGGACTGCGGGGACAGGCTCCGGTGGCGGGGGGGCCTCTTGTGTTCCACCGGGTGCTGGTGCCCTGACAGGGCAAAAGTGAAATCTGCCAGCCAAACCACACTCCTCCAGGAGGGTGCTGAGTGGTGGCAGGGAGGCAGCTGGGACAACACAGGAGAATCCGGACCTGCCTCGAGTCTGCTCTATTTCTAAAATCAGGTGAATTCTGGGCGGGTTTTTACCAACTTCTTTGTTTTCCCAAACCATGGCTCCCGCCCTCCCGGCCACACACAGGCAGCCTGGAGACAACATCGGGAAGGTGGGCGGCAGTGAAGTGGAGAGAAATGCAAGGAATTGATCAAGGGACTGAGTCGTTTAGACCCCAGAACTCATCCCACAGTGTGAGGAACGATGACCCCCATCTCCTTCCTGAGCCTTGTTCGTCCCTTACGCTTCCCTGGGGGCTGCGGGCGGGCACAGGGGAACCGCTGGGAAGAACACAGCAGAACAGCCCTGGAATTTCCCTGTAGGTCTGCACCTGCTGACTCAGGGCTTTAGGCAAGTTACTGAGCTCCTCTGAGCTCCAGTCCTCTCACCCGAAAATGTGGGTAATGATCTCCATGTCACAGAGTTTTGGTTCGTGAGGATTAAAAGAGACCGTGCATGCCAAATTCTGGCACAGAGGAGGTGCTAAGTAGATGTTGGTTATCCCCATGCCCCTGGAGAGGAGGCCGAGTCTCACTTATTGTAGAAGGACTGCTCCCGTCCCCTTCCGGTTCACTCGTGCATTTGACAAATATATACAGTTGACCCCGAGCAACTTAGGGGTTGGGGACGCTGACCTGCTGCACAGTCAAAAATCTGAGTATAACTTTTGACAGCCCCCAAACTTAACCACTAATAATAGTCTGCTGTTGCCCAGAAGACTTACCAATAACATGACAGTCGAACACAGTTTTGCGTGTCATATGTATTATACGCTGCGTTCTTACACTAAAGAAAGCTAGAGAAAAGAAAATGTTATTAAGAAAATCATAAGGAGGGGCACCTGGGTGGCTCAGCTGGTTGAGCGTCTGACTCTTGATTTCGGCTCAGGTCGTGATCTCGGGGTGGGGGACTGAGCCCTGAGTCAGGCTCCATGCTCAGCGGGGAGTCGGCTTGAAGATCTTCTCCCTCTGCCCCTCCCCCTACTTGTACAGATTACTTATCTGAGAGAGAGCTCGAGCTCTCTCTCAGATAAGTAAATAAACAAATAAATCAATCTTAAAAGAATAAAAGCATAAGGAAGAGAAAATACATTTATAGCACTGGACTGTATTTGTCGAAAAAGAATTGCTGTGTGAGTGGACCCACGCAGTTCAAACCAGCGTTGTTCAGGGAGTCCATGAACTTATTCTGTGCAACGTTCTGTGGTGATGTGGGGCCCGGACTGATGCTCGTGGTCCCCTGGGTCTGGGTGAATTGCTGTCGTTCCCATCAGCATATGCTGGGACCGTGTGTACATTCCTGTCTCTCTGGCTCTGGTTGCTTCCTCCAGGAGACGGTGCCTGGAATTTCTCTGCAGCTCCCGTAGCATCTAAATGCAGTTTTTTCCCTAGTAGCCCTAAGTAAGCAAATGCTGTTCTGCTGATGGACCGAGTTCGTCGTCGGTGCCCGTGTGCTGGGCACGTTCGTATTAGTGTCTCAGCAAGCCGGAGGGGTAGGCCTTGTTCCCATTCCACAGGCGAGGAGACTTGGAGATTTAAGTCACTAACCCCGAGCTGCCCAGCTACCAGTGGCCCCACTGGGATTTGATCTCTGATTGTTCTCACCCTGCGCCCATGAGATTAGTTTTCACCTCGGGACTGGTGCCCCCTTTTTCTTGGTCAGGGAGGTCTCTGGGAGGGCATGGTCCTCCCCTTTCTCATAATGAGCACCACTGCGTACCCACTCTCACTTCTGTGTCTGTTCCAGAATGTCTGTAAACCCGCCGAGGAGACCACACAGCGGCCACCCACACTGCAGGAGATCAAGCAGAAGATTGACAGCTACAACACCCGGGAGAAGAACTGCCTGGGCATGAAGCTGGTGCGTTGGGGGGGGGGGTCCTGCCCGCCGGCCCCTGGCCCCCGCCCCCGCCCCGCCGGACATCGGCCCCACCTGGCCGCCGCCCCTTCCACCGAGGCTCGGCTCGAGGCTCCGAGGCTCTCCCTGTGGATTCTGGGGCGGCCCCTCTGAGGTCCCTCCCCTTTCTTCAGGCCTCGGGAGGCCTCGGGACTTGTGCAAGGCCTCGGGACTTGTGCGAGGCCCTCAGGGACTGCACCCCCCGCCTCCCCCCTCCCCCCCCGTCCCCCCCTCCCCTGCGTGCTGCAGGGAAACAGAATGGGCTTTAGAATAAGACCCAGGTCAATCTGTGGCTCTGTCCCTTTTCCGCTTTTGGAAACCTTGTTAACCTCCCTGAGCTTCGGTGTAAAATAGAGATACTAGTGCCCATTGGTCAGAGCTGTTGTGGGAATTAAGGTACAAAGACCTCAATAACTGCTATCGCTTGGCCCCCAGGAAGGGCTCACAAGGGGAGTTCCCAGCTCCTGTCCTCTCCCTCTTGGTTGTTGCGCTTTTACCGTCAGCGTCCAGGGAAGCTTCCCGAAACTGTGGAGCTCTGAGAGGGGAGGCGCCAACTCTGCCAGGCTCGCCAAGGCCATCCTCAGTGGGAAGGGGGGAAGGTAGAAGAGCCCTGCCCCCTGCTGGTGGCTTCTAGCAACTGGCTCTCTGGGGCTTCAGCCCGATGGGGCGCCAGAAAATCCAGTCTCCCGTGGTCCTGGGCTTAAGTCTTGCAGGCTGCACGGTTTTGGAAAGAGATGCAGGAGGAAACGCAGTGGGCTGGTTTTTCGAGGACCTCATTACAGAGCCTTCCTGCTTCTCCCTGGTTTGGAGGGACAAACTAGAGTGGCCACTCCAGACCCTGCCTCCTAGGAGCAGGGACTCAGCAAAGGCAGGGGACTGGGGCAGGGAGCCTGAGCCCTGGGAGGGAAAGCCAGAGCAGCTCCTCCTGTCCTCTCCGGTTGCTGGATACTGCAAGCCTTCTCCTGGCCCTATGCTGGGTGGGCGGGGGACATTGTCTCTGCCCTCCAGGACCCCCAGGTCCGCAGAGACAGGAACAACTCGGGGAGACAGGTCGGGGGCTGACTGGGATGGCACTGCTATTAGGAAAGGCCTCTGCAAACCACCCCCCCTCCCGCCCTGACCTGGGGCAGTGGCTCAGAGTGGCAGATAGGATCATGCAAGATAGACCCGAGCTGACCCATAGGACATCCCCTGCTCCGCAGAGTGAAGATGGCACCTACACGGGTTTCATCAAAGTGCATTTGAAACTCCGGCGGCCGGTGACGGTGCCTGCTGGGATCCGGCCCCAGTCCATCTATGACGCCATCAAGGAAGTGAACCTGGCGGCCACCACAGACAAGCGGACGTCCTTCTACCTGCCGCTCGATGCCATCAAGCAGCTGCACATCAGCAGCACCACCACGGTCAGCGAGGTCATCCAGGGGCTGCTCAAGAAGTTCATGGTTGTGGACAATCCCCAGAAGTTTGCACTTTTTAAGCGGATACACAAGGACGGGCAAGGTATGCGAGGGCAAGCTCGCCGTCAGAAACCACCTCTCCCGCTAAACCCCTGGCAGACTAGGGGGGGGCAGGACTGGGCTTCCCCGGGGCACTGCTATCCAGCCATGTGGCAGAGAGCTGGCCAGGAAGCTCATGCCTGCTCCCCGCGCCCCTCACTCTATATGGGATCGCAGGAAAACCGCACCCTGGGCTCCCACTTCCTAAGCCGTGCAAGGGGAGAGAAACCGCCCACCGCTCCTAATCTTTTGGGGAGGTGATGTGAATGGAAACATGCTTCAAACTCTGGGCAGACAATGAAGATAAAAGGTCATTCCCTACTCACGTCGGGTTCATTTCATTAGGTTGAAAGGATGGCTGCTTCCAGTTATGAGCACCCCATGTCTGCATTTCCGAGTCTATCCCACCGGCACTGGGTCCCTGCCCCTCTCTTCTGAGATGTGCCTCCAAGCCCCTCTCTTACTTTGCAGTGCTCTTCCAGAAACTCTCTATTGCCGATTGCCCTCTCTACCTGCGATTGCTCGCCGGGCCTGACAATGACGTCCTCAGCTTCGTGCTCAAGGAGAATGAAACTGGAGAGGTGGAGGTGGGTCTGGGCACCTTTGCTCTGCGCACAAACCCAGCCCTCAGGGCGCCCCGGCTGGGTGCCAGTGGGTGTTGTCCTCACCACCGGCAAGGGTGGGGGCCACGCGGCAGGCGCGGAGGCGGCTGGGAAAATGGCCTGGGAAAGTTGAGCCCGGTAAGTGCTGGGCGGCGGAGGTTCAGCGTGTAAAGCCAGGATTGTAAGCATCCTGGGGGAGCAAGTCAGGGCCTGTGTCCAGCAGGGCCAGTGGAAAGAAAGGATTTCGTGTGCTTTTTTTCTGAAAACTCAGGGTGGAGGGGCACTGAGAAACGCCCGCGTCCAGGCCCAGGTTGTTTTGCTCCAGGATGGTCTGAGGCCAGGCCAGCTCCAGCTCTGGCCTCCACTGGATATAGAGATCTTTGAGCCATTTGTCTCTTCCTGGTTCTTAAAAACTGGCCGCCTTCCTCAAAGGGAAGTTCATCAGAGTCCAGCCTGGTGGCACGGAGTTGGGTGAAATCAGGCCGGAGCTCTCCGTTGTCGGAGTACCTGGGGCTCGGGAGTCATGGAGGAGTGACCGACGGCAGGTGTTGGCCATGCTGCAGTTAGTGGAGGCCTGGGGTTTGGGGGAACGGTCTCGCAGCTCACTTGGAGACCTGGGGGATCCAGGCAGGTCCGGGCTCTGCCCCTTCTCCCTGCTTCGGTCAGGCGGCTCTGCTTCCGTCTGATTTATAGGTTAGAGCGCGTAAGAGTTTGTTCGGGGAACAAGTGCTCTGCTGACAGTGTTTGGACACTGCTGGCCCAGTGAGAGCTCAGGGGCCTAATTCCCTTTCTGGGGCCGCCCGCTCTGTACCCACCGCTGTACCTCCTCCTGTCTGTGGACTTCAGTCTTCTCCGTTATGCAGTGTGGGGATTAAGCTAGATAAACCTTAATATTCTTTTGTGCTCAGTCAAAATCCCTGGTTCCACAGGGTGGGGTGATAAGGGGTGGCGAGGGTTGGGGGCTCTGCTCCTGGGTCAGCCTGAGAGTGGCCAGACGTGCCTTCTGCTTGGAGAGGTCAGGTCCCGTTGGGGCAGCTGGGGCCAACCGAGTTGTCCAGAGCTTTACAGGTTCTGGGATCCCATTATCTGCTCTGCCAGCCGAGGGAGGCAGGGACCCTCATTCCGTGGCAGATGGGTTAACGGGACAGAAGGGCACAGTGATGTGCCCCAGGTCACGTGGTGGAGTTGGGCTGAAACCCCGTCTCTGGAGGCCAAGCCCAGCTCTCCTCCACCTGCCTCTTGAGGGTCTGCACGCTGAGAGCCTGTCGCTCAGCATCCCCAACGCGACAGCCGGACAGGCCAGCAGGAGCCCTGGGCGGCCCCAGCATCACTGTTCAGACCTCAGCTGCCACAGAGAAAATGTAAGGTGGTTGATTCTCCAAATAAAACACCGCTCATGGACGGGTACCTCTGGCTCATGAGCTGTCAGGATTTGAAATCTGGTGGCTGGTGTGACACGGGAAACCCAAGCATTCTCCACTGCAGCTGTCTACTTAGTAGTAAGCCCTGAGTGAGCTGTATGGGGTGGGGGGCCCGCAGGTCCTGCGGCTTCTGACCTCTCTCCTGTTCCCTTTCTTTCCCATCGCCCTCGTGCCTCGCAGTGGGACGCCTTCTCCATCCCCGAGCTCCAGAACTTCCTAACGATCCTGGAAAAGGAGGAGCAGGACAAAATCCAACAAGTGCAGAAGAAGTATGACAAGTTTAGGCAGAAACTGGAGGAGGCCTTAAGAGAATCCCAGGGCAAACCTGGCTAACCAGTCCTGCTTCCTCGTCTCCGGTGCCCACGGATTTATTTTTATTATTAATTATTATTTTGCAACAGACACTTTTTCTCAGGACACCTGTGGCGGTGCATCTGTGCCCCCCTCTCCCCTGGCAGTTCCAGATGTGGCACGAAACCTCTGAGGGACACGCATGCTCGCGGGCCAGGCCCTGCCTGCCGCACGTGGCTGAGGAGCGGGACCCAGTGGGAGAGAAGGGCCTCGGACCTCGGTGCAGCCTGCGAGCCTGTCGTAAGCCAACCAGCTGCCTCTCTCATCACCAAACTGGAACCGTCCGCACCAGCCGGCAAAGGAAAGAAGAAAGGTTTTAGAGCTGTATGTTCTTTCTCTGGCTTTTATTCTTCTTCAATCTCTCTCTTATTTGCCACCCATAGACCTTTATTTATGAGTCAAAAATTGTAGTATATTCCTTGAGCAGGTCTGAGCTAAGCCCCCGAAAGTAAGATAAGGCTCGAAAGAGGATTGCCCCCCACTGTCCCAAGGTGCCCACTGTTCATGCTCAAGGGAAGGTCCTAAAGCCACTGGCCCCAGATGCTCAGGTAGGGAGCCCCAAGGCTGAGGCGGCTCAGAGACTTCCAGAGAAGCCGCAGCCTGCCTCAGCGCTCATCGCTCGAGTCTGTGCCCACGTAAACCCAAAGGCGTATCTATCTGCGCGTGTGTGATGCCTCGTCACGTCTTTGTCAACAAGTGTTTGTTTTTGAGTTACGACTTGGAGTTTCATATTGCCCTCATCCTCGCGTGTTTCCACAAAGGGAAACCAGCCATTTACCAGTTTTACCGTCTCCTGCTGGGTACGGAAATCAGGCAGTCAGAGAAAGCCAAAAAGCGTTGCTGAGAGATGTGTCCAACTTGTCCTTGGCCTTCCCCCAGCTCGAGAGCCGGGGAGGGCCTAGCTGCCCTGCTTTCCCGCTGGGCCTTCCGCACTGCCTCTTTCCTCCCCGGGCATGCTGGTGTCTCCAGGTGCTGCTGGAGGAGTTGCCTTGAGGACAGATGGGGGAACCTCCCAACTCAGCCGACTTGGAGTCCTTTGTGTTCCGAAGCTCGGGCCAGCCCGTGGCGCTGCGCTCCGTGAGCTTGCGGGCCGGCCTCCGGCTGACCTCAGTGCCTTTTTGTTTTCAGAGAGAGACAGGAGCAGGGCGCGCTTGCTTTGCTGCTGGCTTGCTCATGCCAGGAAGGGGACCGCGGTGGTGTGGGAGGTGAGGCCAGGAGAGCTCCCCGCCGAGAACGGGGCAAGAGTCACAGAGCTCCTTCCCTTCTAAGGTCCTGGGCTTTGACTCCAAGATGCATGGATGGGGTGATGAGGTCCCCAGCCTACATCTGCACTGGCTCTCGTTCAGGTGCAAACTGAAAAATAAACTAGTTAAGCAACTGAAGCAAGTGGCCAGGGCTGCAAAGACACTCCCACGCAGAGGGAGAAGGACTTTTCATGGTCAAAGCAGGGCCGGCTTTCCAGTCCAGCCTCGGAGAGAGCCCTTCTTTGCTGTCCTCTGCCTTCCCAGGTCCTTCTTGGGTTGGGTTGAGCCCCAGCTTCTTTGTGTGGCCTCAGAAGTCCCTTCCCTGACCCTTGCTGTGTCCACATTGCCCCTGATCCCAGAAGCAATGCTGACCCCAGTCATACTGTGTGTAGTCTTCAGAGCAGCAAAAGCAAGACAAGCTAGCAGCTCAAAAAGATTTTTTAGGCCCCCAGAACCCTGGTTCTCTGCCATCTCATGCTCAGCCTTATTGCTTCCCTCCCTGGAAAAAAAAAAAAATCTCTCTCCCTGCTGTGTATTAAAGGGAGCGGGTAGAGAGTCCTTTTCCTTCATGCTGCATGTCTTTAACATTAATGGAAGGCACGGCTCCTGCTGCAGCCGCCGTGAATGCTGCTGAGAACCTCCCTCGGATGGGGGCGGCTATTTTATTTCTGAGAAGGAAAAAAAAGTCATGTACATATATACATAAAGGCATATAGCTATATATAAAGAGATAGGGGTGTTTATGAAATAAGAAAATTCTGGGAAAATTCTGACTTTATCTAAAGCACAGTTAGACCCGGGACCCATGCTGAGGTCTGAGCCTCGGCGAACAGTCTGTATAGAGTATCCCTTCCCCCAGAGGTGGGTATGACTGCTGGTAGTGCCTTCTATCCTTGTGTTGCCCTGTGTGTACGTGTTTGTTCTGAGGGTATTTTCTTTTTAAATGTCTTTCTTATATGGATTTTAAAAAAGTAATAAAAGCTTGTTGCAAAAATGACCCAGTCTGGAGACCTCTTCTTTGTCCTTCACCATCTCCTGGAAATTGGGAGCCAGGGGAGAGGGTGGGAATGGAGAAGAGCATGTACTTCTGCCAGCGAACAGAGGAATGATGGCTGCTGTTCAAAGAATCTTGAGAAAACAGTCCACGCGCACGGGCCGGAGGGTGCTGCCCAGGCGCCCAGCTGCTGTGCTGCCCCCCATGGCAGAAGAGAAAAGGGGATGATCCTGAGTGAGAAAAGAGGGGCTTGCTGGAGCTAAGGACGATTACGCATCAGGACAGACTACTGAGGTGGACGATGATTCTCCTATTTCTGGAATTATTTAAAAACAAGACAGATAGGATGCATCTCTGAGAGCTTAAGGTCATCTCACCTAGAGGAGGAAGGCTAGATGAGGCGAGTAAAACAGTCCTTTCACATTAGCATCATTTAACTTCCATCAGAGGAACGGCTCTGTCATCACGGAAATAATCACATAAGGTTATTAAGAAGAAATTGCTGCCCACCTTCTGGTAGGGACCACACGTAATGCACTGAACAGGGGCCCTTGGGCCACAGAGGCTGGTCAGAGCGAGCCAGCTCACTCCCTACCTCCCTGGCAGAGAGAACACTCCATCTAAGAGATGTTCCTAAAATTATCCGAGAACGAGGCACCTCTGTAACATCTGTTCACCTAGACCTCCAAGAAGTAGGTTTCTCGAGAACTTCGCCAAAGCCTGGACACGAACCAGTTTCTGCTTTTCACGGCAACTCATTTGGCAACATTATGGGATTAAGTTCAAAGTCATGAATTTGACTTTGAAAGAGACTGTTGGGCTTAGCACAGAGAAAAAAACAATCCATTCAACAGCCTAACCTTTGCCAGCCTTCTTACACGTGCCTGTGGTGCTCCCGAGGAGGAGAGGGAAGGTGAGTCAGCGCAAATGGGTCGTTACTGGAAAAACCATTCAAAGCACAGGTCCTGACAGCACAGTCATAGCAGAACTCTGAGTTAAACCACAGTCAGGAATGAAAGTGCATTTTAGACCCACCCTTGCCATTTACTGGCTTTGTGTCTTTAACAGAGATCAACAGGGCAAGACACGACCAATCCCGCCAAGACTGTGCAAGATAAATCACATTTGTGAAAGAACCTTACAAAGTACTATATGCTATCTGTGTTCACATGAGGACCATATTCCATGACTACTATACATGCCACACTCCCTCAGATCAAACTGTCCGTCCAAAGGTTTTGTTGTCACAGAATCTTGTTTGGGGTCAATTTCCAAAAATTCCTTCCTCAGTTCCATAGGCTCATGCTGGGAGAGAGAGGATTAGTAAAATTAAGGTGTTTACATACAGTGAGTCGCAAGTGACAGGGACTATTATTCTGGATCTAATGACGAAAGGTAGGAAGTGTCACACACACACAACCCCCTTCATACCCATCCCTTTCTTCCTTTCTAGCCCCAGATGGGTAATTTGTGAATATTGTGGATATTTTCAAGTCTTTGTTATCCCGATTAAAAAAAAAAAGGGATAAGAAAAAAAGTAAACTAAACTCTAATTGTTTTTTGATGGTAAAACCAAAGACCTCTAGAAGAACTCAGCTCAGCTCTCACTCCTTCCTTTTGCACAAGGAGCGCTTCAGTCACAGAAGCGACTCATAGGAACTACGCAGGGACCAGAGCAGAGGCTCTGAACCTTTCGGGCAGCCAGTGATCCCACTGGGCATGTGACAAAGGCACGGGAACCTCTCTGAGGAAAATGAGCACACGGAATTCTGCTATCATTTCAGGGAGTTCGCCAACTCTCGGAAGACCAACTGAAGATGTCTTCCGTGAGCCCCCAGAAGCATCTGCGGGATAAGACTGCTTCCTGTAACAAAGCCACCGTCCCGAAGCCACATCACGACTTACCACAGCCGGCGGCAGCGTGCCAGGACTGGGGCGGAATCGCGGTTGCAGGGCCATCCAGATGTTTTCGGGACTTCCTATTTCTGTCCAGCCGGGACGTTGCTGCTATTTAGAGCCAAGCCTTTCTTCTTTGGCCTGGATTGATGGCAGAGAACAGCTGACGGGCACTTCTGTGTGACTAACCCTTTCGAGACGTGAGGGGACTCCTGGGGCTAGGAGGTTAATTAATTAGGTGGTGGGAACGGATGAGCAAGAGGCTGTGGACCACTTGCTGGAGGGGCTTTAAAAAGAGAAGGCCCTACCTGCCCGAGCTTTGGATGAGCCACCTGGCACTGAAAGCAGGAAAGGAATAAAACCACCGAAATCATGTGAATAGCAAAGGTACTCCACTGCCCCCTCTCCTGTGCATGTAAACTGATGTATGACTTGAAACTTCAGTACAACATTCTAGCTAAGTGGAGGAAATGAGAGGGAAATCAGATTTAGATTAGAATAAAAATTTATTTTGGTAAAGAATTATATTTTTTCATTTGCAAAAGCTGAAAATGCTCGTATAAATGACCAGCCCAGAGCTTGGATTTCCACCGGATTGACCACATGAAACAGGAATCTGTTACTTCTTCTTGCCAGGTTTGGGGGCCTTTTCTAGGCCTTGGATGTATTTTCGAGGAAGCTGATAGTCTTCTACAAGCCAAAAAGCAGAAACTCCTCAGTGGGGCATGCCCTCTCTGCCACCGCCTGTGCTTTGTGTCACAATGTCCCTCCTTGGCTCCGACCCCCGGGGCCCCGACCCGCACGCTACCTCCCACCCCCGCGCCCCACTATGCGCTCATTCCCGGTAGCAACTTCTCTTCAGTCAACCTGCACCACGTGACCTGCTCTTCCACACGCAGCTTGAACCCAGTGGCTCCGGGCCGTGGTCCGGGATGGGTCATTTATCCTTACACGTCACGGCTAACGTGTGTATTTTAGCGATTTTCACACTGACAGCCACTTTCTAGGTATACTTGCAGCATTCAGAATTTTCTCAGGAGAGAGAACGTGTGCGTCTGTGTTCAGTCATGTGCTTGTCTATTTTCCTCTGTATTTCTTTTCAGTACCTCCTACCGGGTTCTCCACTTAAAGGGGTCAGCTCCAAAAGTTTACTACGGGGTACTGCCTTAGGCTCTAAAATACATTTGCTTATCGAGCATTTACTATGTGCCAGGCCCTGAGTGTTATAAAGGGATGAAGAAGGCAAGGTCTCTGAATTAAGTTGCTCAGTCTAGCAGGGGTGCAGACATTAGAAAAAACTAGCCAAGTGGCAGACACTAACCAGAAAAATAAATACAAGAAGAAAGTGCCACACTGGCAATTTCTTAATGCGAATTTAAGGACAGAAAAAAATGGGACATGCTGTGAGACAGGCTTCCCGTGACCCCTGAGCTGGGCCGATGAGGCCCTCTGGTCTGGCAGCCGTGGGCTGTGGGAGGGCGCACTGGGCCAGGGAACAGGGACGCAAGCACCGAGTGTGTGTGGGGAGCAGCGAGGACAGCGGCGCAGCTGAGACTGGGAGGGTCTCATTTGTTGAGCAAAGGGGCTTATTCTGAAAGCACTGACGCGGCATAAGGAGTGTTTCGAGGAACGTGATAGAAAGCTGACTCAGGCAGAGGTGGCGTGAGTCGAGGTGACCCAGAGCTGGGAGAAAGAACTGCGGCTCTGGGGTCTGACAAAGCCAAGTCGGGAGCCCAGCGCAGCACTGAACAGCTGAATATCTGAGGGCGAGGGACGGAGCCTCGCTGAGCCTCGGCTTCCTCAGCTGCGAAACACAGACACTTCTGCCACATGGTTATGATGAGGAGATGGTGCCTGCAAAGAGCCCAGCAAAGTACCCAGTGCAGCTGGGATGCTCAAGAGATGTTTTATAAAAGGGAAAACCAGGAAGAAAACTACCCCAATAGTCTGATGGACAGAGCACTGAATCTGGCTCAAGTATCAGCTCTGTCCCTTGCTGGCCACTACACACTATACAGTGTCTCCCCCCCACGGCTGTGATGGCTAGAGGGCCTTGAATTGGTGGGAAGATTCTGGCCAAGTTAGAGCCACGCTTCTGGTTCCTCAGAGGGGATGCTCACCAAGCAACAGCCGGCTGAGGTGATGGATCTGGTTTCCCTGGACCTGAACCTGCAGGCCGTCCTTGGCCCCAGGGGCGGGAGTGACAGTCGTGCTAGCCTGGCACCGCTGCTGGAGGATGGCAGCCACCGAGCATGGGTCCAGACCATAGGCCTCTAAGTTCCGGACCACAGTCACCTGCGGGGACAGAAGACCGGTGGCAGGGGGAACCACACGCCCTCCCGTCCACAGGGCCTGCTGGAGCCGCTGCGGCCTCGTCACCTGCTGTGTCCACCATCCCTACAACCACGGGCCCTTTTTATCCACGTCCTTTATTTTTTATTTATTGATTCTTTCTGTCCCACCCAATATATGTGTTATTTACTTAGTGGAATACTCTCTATCCCACATTTAACATATACTTTTTAAAAAGCCTTTTTATTATGGAGAATTAAAAACATAAATAAAAGTAGAATTGAATACTGTGCACCTATGTTCCCATCACCAGTTTCAACAATTATCGACTCATGACCAACCTCAATTCACCTATATCCCTGTCCATGTTGCTTTAAAGCAAATCCTCCTAAACATTAGATCATTTTATCTATAAATGCTTTAGTACATATCTCTAAAAGATAAGGGTTCTTTTAAATATAAAGACAAAACCATCATCATACCTAAAAATAAGTGGACAATAATTCCTTAGTATCAAGCATCTCATCAGGAACAAATATATTTATCTACTATTTATTAAATTCACAAACGACATATATGTGATTTTGAGATTTAAAAAAAATGCACTTAAAAAAAAAAAATCACAATTTTCCCGTTTTTGAAACGAGTTCTCTTGCATTCATGACTAGAGATGGTAGAGTATATTACCACCAGGAGTGGGTTGGGAAGGGCTGCTTTCAATAAAGTCCTAGGTTCCGAATAACCCAGGCTTGTCCAGGGACCCCAGCCCCCGAGAACCTCGGAATCGAGAAGGCATTAGGGGTCACGCCCCTTCCAGCCCCCGCCTAATGCAGGCACCCTTACCTACATCTTCCCCTAACAAGTGGTCACCCAATCGTTGCTTGCAGACCTCCAGACAATAATTCCCTTTTTTGGAAAGCACCAGTTTTAATTTTGGGTGATTCTACTTGTTACTATTAATATTAATAGTGTTTCAATAAGCTAATACAAACGTCCCCTGCTTTTTCAAAGTTCATGGTATGCTGCTTCGCTCTTATGGAAAGACCTACATCAGCACCTTTTTTTGCTAATTGAAGAAAATCCAGAGGGTTTTCACTTTTACAAAAAAAGGGGAAAAGTGAACGTAGCGCTCAGCACTGGTTTTGCAGGGAGCCCTCAGAGAGGTAGCACGCACCCTGGAAACAGCACCAAGAGGGGGGGCCCACCTCGCTCCTGCCCCCGGAACTACGCTCAGTACCTCAGCGTCCTGGGCCTGTGAACATCATTGCCTTATCTCCATTTATTCTGTGTATCCGTTAGCAAGATGTGGCCTGAGGTATCAGAAAAGCCTAAGAGAGTTCTTTTTGGGGTCTGGGAATGCTCAAAATTTTTTCCATATAAATTCACGGTAATTGCTTCTTTGCTTTACCCCATTTCGGCTTACAAAAGGTTTCATAGGAATGCTCCACTTTCAGCTAGCGGGGGAAACCTGTATATATAGAAATTGCTTAGTACAGTGTCTGGCACATAATTACACACCTGAGAAACAGTGGCTATCGCTGGTTATTACTGAGGTTATCATTACTGGTTCTCATTTACTGACTGCTTAAATGCCAAGTACTATTTTAAGTGCTTCACCCATGCATTTCCTTCATTTGGTCCCCATGGTGCCTTATATGGTAGGTATATTATCCCCATTTTTCACATAAGAAAACTTAGGCAAAAAAACACTGACTTTCTCAAGGACAAGCAGCAAGGCAAAGGTCACATTTGAACCCATATCTCTAATGCCAAAGCCCACTCACATAACCCATATACTAGAAAGTTCTTTATCTGGAACCCAAGTCTGTCTTCTTGGGATTTCCATCCAATAATCCTATTTTTGTCTTCTCAAGGCATCTCGGCATTAAGTGCACTCCTTTTCCCAAGGACAGCTTTTCACACACTTGAGGCCAGGTAGAATTCATTCCCTAGGACTCTGTGTTGCCAAGCTACACACACTCACTTCCTTCAGCAAGTCTTTATAAGCTGTTTTTCCCTGAGCAAGGCCCAAGAGGTAATAGAACGAGTAAGAGCTGAAAGCCCATAATGCATCTAAGAAAAAAATAAAAATAAAATCTTGTTTACCTTTGGAACTAGGCTCTAGCAAATGTCCTAGCACAAAACCCTAGAGAGCGGGGAGGGTAAGAGGGTCAGCTTTGCCTGTTTTATACCAGCCCACTCACACAAACTTGGCTCCTTCATGAGCAATCTTTGTGGTATTTGAGGCCAAAATTTTTAAAAACCTCCAATCACAGGGCACCTGGGTGGCTCAGTCGGTTATGTGTCCGCCTTCGGCTCAGGTCATGATCCCAGGGTCCTGGGATGGAGCCCCGTGTGGGGCTTCACGTTCAGCGGGGAGTCGGCTTCTCCCTCTCCCTCTCCAGCTCCCCCTGCTTGTGCACTCTTTCTTGTTCGCTCTCTAATAAATAAAATCTTTAAAAATAAATAAATACATACATACATATGTCCAATCACATTAGAGAGACTAGAACTTAGCAGGGACATTAAATCACCATCTTCCAACATGGTGTCTTTTTTTTTTTTTTTTTTAAGATTTTATTTGAGAGAGAGTGCGTGTGCGGGAGGGAAAGAGGGGGAGAGAGGGAGAGAGAGAGAGAAAGAGAGCACGAGCAGGGGGAGAGGCTTAGGGAGAGGGAGAAGCAGATTCCCTGCTGAACAGGGAACCCAGAGTGGGGCTCAATCCTAGGACCCCAGGACCGTGACCTGGGCAGAAGGCAGATGCTTAACCAACTAAGCCACCCAGGTGCCCCTCAACATGGTATCTTTCTAAAATTACCTTTTTATTAGATGCTCTCTGCGCTAGGGTGATGTCAATTGGGCAGATTTTGCCTTTCTTCACCATGGGCTCTTGTCCCGGAAAGGTCACTTGATAGGCAGGCTGCAATCTTTCCAAACATCTGAAACAGGAGTTCGTGAGCTATAGACTGCTAAAGCCCACAGAAATCATCTCCTCATTCCCCACCGCTAGCGGGCAGCCGGGCGTGAGCCGGCCTCGCAGGCAGTGGTTTGCCCCAGGCTGCACTGAGAACCACTGACATCATCTAGGGGGCTGCCCCCAAGACCGATTAACTCAGAAACTCTGATTAGGCACATATGTGTTTTAAAGATCCCCAAAGTATGGCCAGAGTCAAGGCCCATGGATTCAGGGAAAGGATTCACCAGTGACTGGAGTCCCTGGAAACCGTCCCGCGGCCTGGTCTTCTGACAATCTGCCCAGGCTGCCTTGTGGAATTGACTTCCTGTCTCAAGACTCTCACGTACACACATCCCCGGCCTGGTCAAGTGCTGCTTCACATATGTGATGTGCTCTAGTCCATCTTCTAGAGAAAGCCTTTACCACAGAGGATGTCTACCTTTCATCTAACCAGATTTTCTCTTGTTATCATATATACTGGGATTGTACAAACTTTCTATAAAGGGCCGGACAGTAATATTCTAGGCTTTAAGGGCCACAGGGTCTGTGCAACCACCCAATTCTGCCAGTGTAGCCCGAAAGCTGCCCACAATGAACAAGTGGGTGCGGCTTACTGACGTCATCAGGTCGCAGGCCACATTTGGCCCGTGGGCTGTAGTTTGCAAACTCTTGATATAAATTATTTCAGTTTTGTTCTGTGGAAAAGAAAGAGCAGAGTCTTTCCTTTGATGATTTTAAGACAATTCCTCCCAGCCTCTTTTTGCTTCTAAATCATTTTGATGTTCTTATTTTTAATTAATTGTTCTTTTTCTTTCTCCCTTTTAAGTTCTCCTATATTGTGTTGGCTCAAATCATTCCAAGGCTCCTCCACATCAAAATTACTGAGCCTGTGTTTATGTAGACTGTTATCGGTTGAATTATGGAGAGAAAGTCAAAGACTGAGACAGTGATGATTCTAAAGTCCAAAGGACAGACATTAAGGGGAGGGGACAGAAACGCTGGAGAGGGACTGCAAATCTCCACTACCTGGTCAGGAGACTGTCCCATGGAAGCTTCACGACTGTGTGCTGTTCATTCTTCTCTAAGATGCAGTCACATAGAATGGGATCCAGTTTCACGAGACTAAAGGGAAAGAAGAGGCAATAAAGAAATGCCAGCCCCGCCCCCTCTGACCCAAGGGCCAGCTCAGGATTCATCTCTTATATGTCCTTTGTAGTCATTCAGGACCATGAGAACCAATTCAGGGACCAGAGTCCGTGAAGCGATGTGCCCTGTGGATGGGAGGTATGGTACGTTTCCCAGGACGATGGAGGAGCCGGTGGTAAAGGGGAGAGTGGGATAAATCCAAAGACCAGGATTCTTGGCCCAGTTCTGCTAACTAACCGTGATTAGACTGCTAGTTTCCAACTTTGTGTTCATGGGGATGTCTTTGGAACGTAAAAAAGAAAAACGGTAATGGAATGCTCTTCATTTAGTAGTTTACCTTTTGTTATCAACTTACTAAGAAACTAGAGGATATCAAAAAGCCACGATGACGTCCGTAAAATTTTTCTAAGCTGCATTTTCTTCCTCACAAGGGCATGTGCACTTGAAACCCAGTGTGGACGTCTACGAGCTACCACAGACTCAGGCTACAGCCGGCGCTGACGCTCCATGTGGAGCCGAGCACCCCGGACAACGAATCTAGGTGTCCACGGCCCATGGTTTAGAAACCACTGGTCTTGATTCTTTCCAAAAGGCTGTGAGCTGCTGTTCCCCTCCAGCCCGGACATCCTCCGCAGTGTGTCCGAGTCTGCGCTGGCGGGGGCTGAGCGTCAGCAGGGCTCCCCGGCCACTCACTTTTTGTTGTCTGCATCGACCAGGTCGTTCTTCTTGGCATAGTTGATGATGATCATCCGGACCTCCCTGCCCTCGAGAACGCTCCCCTTCCTAGGTCAGAAGTGACGGGGGTGGGGGGTGGGGAGGGGGGGTTAGTTCATGCTGTGCCAGGAGACCAACTGCAGACGCCAAGACTCACTCTCTGCCTGGTAGGCTGCTTTCCTTGGCTTTTTGAGCTCTATTCTTCCCTTTCCTGACTGAGGTGAGCAGGACCTCGTGAAGAGTAATTACAGGGAGGAAGGGAGACACCTACTCTGGTTCATTTAGTCAGAGACACTGCCCAGGGGAAGGAGGCTTGAAGCTGGATGTGGGAGAAAGGGGGAACAGGGGTGCAGCAGTTTCTGCCCGTCACAGAGAAAGGCTACTCAGCTCGAGAGGAACTACAGGCCGGAACACCAAGCAGGCAGAGGAGGGCTGCTCTCCAAAAACTCACTTGTGGCCAGACTCCTGGAAGAGCAGGGTCATGCTGGCTGGGACACAGTAGAGGGGTTTTATATCTGGAGGGTGATAGGGCTGTTCCCTGCTACCCTCCTGGATAGTCTGGGAGGTCGGGGAGGGCTCGGGTATGACGAAAGATGTGATCCTAAAACCCAGCAGAAGGAAAGAAAAAACACGTTTTATACTAGCATCTGGGCAGTTCCCGGCCCGGGGCCCAGGCACCCCGGGGCCAGCTGCGCTGCGGCGAGCAGGCCGCCGGCACTCACCTCGGGTGCTTCCAGTCCACGGCCACAATGCTCTCCACCCCTCTGCTCAGCTCCTCCACCTGTATAATCTGCTCCTGCTGCATGTGCTGCAGGAACTTAGACAGCTAAGGGAGAGAGGGCCGGCGCTAGGGACTCCACGGGCGCCACGCCCATCCTGAGCTCCCGAAGGGCCACACGCCGAGCGAGGCCGCTGCTGGGGAGGATGCATGACAGTCCCTGTCCCCATCAAACTGGGAACTGGGAGTCCCCCGCCCTGAGGCTCAGGGAGTGAGAAGCTGCTACAGGCTGACGGGTGAAGGCTTTCAGAACTCCGGTCAGATACACAGGGGTGGAAGGGAGAGAGGGGAGTGGGTGCTCGCCCAACTGCCTTGACCCAGGGAGAGTTTTCTACCCCCCACCCCGACTCCCCAATACCTAGAATCAAAAAGCTTCATTCTAGCCTGAGCCCTACAGACGGGGCTTCCCCAGTGTCCATCCAGCTCACGGCACAGGTGAGCAACTGTGTGTGTGGATGTGCAGGGAAGATGCCTGCTTACCTTTTTGTAGCTTGATTTCTTTATGTCCAGCTGTCGTCCCTCAGGGCTGGTGGCAGATGGAAAAAGCAAGTTAAGCTAACAAAGCAGTAGTGGTGGGACCTGCCTGCCGCTGACAGGAGGGCATTTTTCCTCAGCCTTCCTCCTCCGTGTTCAGAAAGCTGCTGCTATTCCAGAACCCTCTGCCTGGTGGTGGCATCAGAGAGGGATACCGACTTTAGGATCCTCTGGAGCGCCGCTGTACAACAGCCCTTTCTGTAACTACGGAACGTTCTCTGTTATCCAGTATGGTAGCCACTAGCCACGGGCGGCTATTAAGCACTTAACGTACAACTAATGTGACTGGGGAACTAAATTCTATTTAATTTTAATTAGCTTGAATTTAAATAGCCACATGTGGCTAGTAGCTACTGCATCGGATACAGCTTTAGAGTCCTCTCAAACCGGACTCCCTTCCATGCCTCCGAAGTTTCACCTCCAGGCGAGCATTTACAACACCAAGCTCACTGAGGCAGCTGGGCCAAGGGCAGGACTGGCAAACCATACCCCACCGGCCCTATCTGGTCACAGCCGTTCATTTACCGTCTGCGGACACAGTAGAGCTGAGGAGCTGCATTAGAGACTATACGGTCTGCAAAGCCTTTCAGATTTACTATCTGGCTCTTGAGAGGAAGAGTCTGCGAACCCCTACCCTACAGCTGTTAGTTTTTGGGGGGAAGGTTCCTATGAAAGCTGTAATCAGTCCCTCTTCTCAACTTACATCTTCTCCCAAAATGTGACAAGCAACAGCCTTGGGATTCATAGAGAGTCCTTCTGGAACCTGCCCCGGGCTAAGAATTTCTATCCTAGAGAAGATTCTAGGATCTCTTTCCCAGTTACTTATAACCCAGCAGGATCAGGACAAATTACCAACTATCCCGCCACATGCTCCAGACCCCACACTTGTACAGGATGTCTTAAAGGAGGCCACATGTAAACAGGAAGGGAATTACATCAAAACCACTTTTTAAAAAATGGAACAAAATTCTCAAAAAGAGAAAAGTTGAGTTGCGGTGTACAAATCAAAGAGCAAACCTTCTGATAGGGTATTTCCTGGGTGTTTATTAAATGTGAGGCTAGTGAATCTTGACAACAATCCTACAAGTGCTGGAAATTCGGGTTTAGAGAAGCCCAGTAACAAATTCAAATTCTCCCTGCTCCAAAACCCTGGGGAACTGGCATTTGTGTCCAGATGACTCTTTCCAAAGGCCAGGTTCTACCTACATGTAATACTGTCTCTCCTGGTGGCCTGTGTTTGGGGTACGGGGTTCACCGACTCTTCCTCCTGATATGACCTAATGTGGCCCACCTACTTTGCAGGGAAAGTGTGAGGGGGCTGAATGTTCCAGAAGAAGCCTCTTGACAAAGAGGCTGCCCCGGGACGCTTCCTGGACAGGACGTGCTGCCTGATTCATGAGCCAGCCCAGAATCACCACAGCAGAGGCAGTGCTCAGAGAATCTTGGGAATTTTAACCTTCATTTTTTTCAACAACACTTCACTGGCTAAAATTTACATTTTTAAAAGTCAGGACCCGGTTTAGTTGCCAGATCAACCCTCCACTCCACTTTTTCCGTAGTATGTCCCTCAGCCAATTCTCCCATCACATGCCTGTCCTGACACCACCAAGGTACCAGAGAAAGCCCTGTGGCCCACACTCTGCCTTCCGTACCAGCAGGAGAACATGTGGCTGCCAAGGAACGTGCTGGTGAGTAAAGGGAGGTCAGCTTTTTTGACCTGGCACTTTACTGCGTGCAAGAAGCATCGCTGTAACAGTTCATCCATTTGCTCTGCAAGGAAAACACAAGAACCGTATTTTTCTGAAGGATACAGAATGGCTGATGCAGTACAAGTAAACTCCCCGCCAAGCTCTACCCCTGCCTCACCCCCTTTGCTCTGGAAGGAACCCATTCCCGGGTCCCAAAGCTCCCAGACTCTCTTGAGCACTGAGCCTTTAAAGAGGGCTGACTCCAGAGAAGGGGTCCGGCCACCAAGGCCCACCCAGCCAGGAGCAAATGCTGCTGTGACAGAGAAGTTGGAGCCAGAAGAAACCGCAGAGGCCTCTGTAGCCGGAAGCAGTCCAAACTCCAGGGCAGGCCGGCATCCGGGGAAACAGGACGTGTGTGGCAAAGACCTCCCGGGGAGATGTCACAGGGCTGTCGCACCACCCTCACCAAAAATAAGGACTTTCCCGTTCTCCTAGAGCTTCGGCACCGCTCTGGTCAGCAGAGTAGAGCATGTTTCCTCAATCGAGAGGAGATGGGTCCTTCTACTCCCAGACCTATACCTTGAAGGGTCTTGCTGTCTGTGGGGTCTGGGTTCAGGCCCCTGACGCTGGGGTCTTCTGTGGCTTCTGAAAGGGACTTCTCCCCACACATCTGCTGCCGAACCTCCCCATTTTCCTTGTCCTCTCCCTCCAGGGTCAGGCGCCTCATGTCTCCCTGCAGAGCGGGGTCTGCCTGGACAGACCCCTTCTCTTCATTGACATCTGGGGGATCCAGGGCCGGTGGAGCCATGGGAGGTGGAGAAGACTTGTCTCCAGATCGCCTGGAAAAATTGCATATCAGAAATGCCAAGCAGCAGCACAACATACTCCAATCTTGGTCGGGGTCAGCTGGGAGTCTGGAAAGAGTGAGAGCCACAGGCAGGGCTGTCCAGGAGAGGGCAGAGAGCCCGAGCGCTCACCTAAACCCCATTTCCAATTCTGGGCCCAGAAATATTCCAAGCCTCAGCATCCTCATCTCTGAAATGGGGAGAGTAATTCTTGCTTCCTCCCTATCCTATCCTAAAGGAGTATCACTCATCCACATCTGGGGACAAAAAAAGATGAAAGAAAAAGCAGTTAAAGAGAAGCCCCTAGAAGGATTCCCTTCACATGAATTAAAAATAAAACCATTTTGAATTAAATAACAAAAGTCAGGTGGCAAACATATCCATAGTACCAGTTTGGTGAGACCCAAGCCCGAGGCTCAGAGTACGTGACAAGTACAAGCACCTGGGCTGCTCCGGGACCACAAGCCAGTTGCTTCTGTGCTCTAGAGGGACGCGATCTACCGTGGTCCGTGCTCTAGTGGGGTGCGATCTACCCTGTTCTGTGCTCTAGTGGGATGCAACCTAACCTGCAGCGTAGTGATGACATGCTTTCATGCCACTAAGCCTTAGAAAGACAGGAAACAAAAAGTGATGCTGCATACGGAGCAAGCCGAGCAAGATGATGGAAATCAAACCAAGTTTTCACTAACGGTTGCAGCAAGTCTTAATAGTATTGTGAACAGTGAGGCCAGACTATGTGTTTAAGGGAATCTGATAAGTACATAAATATTTTTAAAAGCTGGGGGCAGAGGAGAACGGAAGCAGCCACTGGTGGAAAAGTTTAGGCAACGGGACCTTTCCAGGCATCGTGCAGACTGCCAGAAAGCGAGGTGTCTGGAGAAGATCGGTAAGCAGCCCTCAAGTGTCTGCCGAGACACCGGCTGCGGCTGGATCCCCAGCAGAGCGGGCTTGGCCAAACCTCATTTAAAAACCCCAAGGCTGGGCTAGAAATGTTAGCGTGAGTCTATACCGACAGGCCACAACACTTGGCCAAAAGACCAGCTATACCACTTTCAAGAAAACCCTATTTACGGTTTTGGTAGGACAACAAGAAAATAACCAGAGAATAAACTAGTATATGGTTTTAGAAAGCAACTGTTACAGTGAGAAAACGTGACTTCTGTAATGAGGAGGAGATCTGAAATGTGAAACCTGAACAAGAGAAAAGTGATCAGATTATGACCGTGGCGTGTGAGGATCTCCTCTGCGTTGATTTGGGTTCAGAAGTGAGGATTTCCAAGCTCTCGCTATGGGGCAAGAAGATGCCTAAATGTGGGTGGCAGATAAGGTGGCATCGCCTGGAGCTATAAAGATAAAGCCTATCACAGTGCAGAGAGGCAGAGGAGACAGTCCCACAGGTCTTCTTCTAGGCCTAGAAGTCTACAGTTCACCTAGAAAAGAATCAAAGTTCTCTGTAATTTCTTCCCCCAAACAAGAAAAAAAAAAAAAATTCGACTAACCAATCCGTCCATCCATCCATCTTTTCCTCCACATTTAGCGAAGAAATGAATGTCTGGAATCAGCAACTTGCCTACGGACATGGCAGGGACCCAAACTTTCACTTGTGAATCCGGGCCCTGTGCCCTCCCCACTCCCCAGCTCTCTGGAAAACAGAAGAGACAGAGGACCCACCACAAGTGGTCCCGATAGGTGTGAAGCACGGAGAAGCCCCTTCCCTTCAGACCCGAGGTCAGCATCTCAGCTGTGGACATGGCCGCGACTCCGATGGCGACAGGGGCTCTGAGGAGGAGGAAGCCAGAGACATGGATCAGGGAAAGCCTTCCAGGAGGGCACACATCAGGGGTACCTTTCCACTCATGTGCGAAAAGCACCACGTTTGCAAATTTGAAGCAACCGCCCAATGAAACTCAGTCCAGCTTCAGTTTTCTTCAGATTACCTATAAATATGACTTTCAAAAATCCCTTGACCAAACGTTCCCCTTCGGTATAAGTAACTCCTCTGCTGACGTTATCACTGTTTTTATTCCTATTATGAATCAAACCCAGGCAGGTCTTGCAAGGATATTTAAAGTTCCCTTTATTTAATTTCAAAAATATAAATTACCTCCCCTACCTTAAAGGCCTAGCCATCCTACACAGAGGTTCTAAAGGAGTGCCATTAGTATGCCATAAATGAGGCTGAGGGATACTACAGGGAAGAGGGAAGAGATAAACAACGGCACTAACTCGAGAGGTTCCTTCTGGGTTGGCTCTTTTTAACAGGCCTCGCTCTGTGTAATAATCAATCTAAGAACTGGGTGTGTCCAGAAGATGGAAAACAATCACATTTACAGTGACTGCAAAAACTACAAAAACTTCCAAAGCCCAAATGAGAAACCTCCTCCAGCCTACTGCTACTCAAGCATTGCCCACGCACTGCCCGTAAAGACAGGTGACCAACTGGATAAAAGTGGGGGGACATACAAGCCTGGCAGGGTCACCTGGGCACAAGGGAGAAGATTCAAGGGCAGAGTTCCTCATACCTGAACTTGAGAAAGATGTTTGCTAACCTGGTGTCTCCACTGACTGTGCCCAGAGGTCAGCTCCTACCAAGGAAACTTTCAATCCGGTTTCTTTCTCAGTTCCTAAGAGAGGGGTCTTTTCCTTCTACCTCTGGAAGGGTCAATGGCTCAGAAACCAGTCTCAAACATGGTTCGCCTTGTACCCTTATTCTGGGCCACAAACCACTCTCAAGCTTCATCTCCTGGTACAGTCTAAGGGCCAACCCGAGCAGGCCAAACATACATTTCTGTAGTTTCCTCCTGTTCTGGATAGAAAGTGGGGTACACAGTGACACCAGCAACCTTTTCAACTGCAAGTTGTGCCACAGTTCAACAAGGAAGGAAACATTTCTAGGTGCTTGGTTGCAAAAGGTTCAAGGAAAACAAGAGAATAGGAGTAGCAACGTTACGATCTTCGAACACTGACCCTTCCTGTACCGATAGCCTCTCTCTTTCTCTCTCAAAGCAGCGACGAGCAAAGTAACGAGATACCCTTTCTCAGTCAGGATGACACAAATGAAAACAACCCACTGTATCCGGTGTTGGTGGAGTGTAGGAAAACGGGCTCCATATGCCCTGTAGGTGGGAGTGAAAATGGATATAGCCTTCCTGTAGGGCAGCAGAAAGATACACCTGATCTTCAGCCTGACCGTTCTGCTGCTTAGTATCTACTCTGGAAAAACATTGGCACAAGTGTCCCTAGAGGTATCAGTAAGAGACTGTTTGTGATGAAAACAAACTAGAGGCAAGCACAAGGTCCATTAGGAGAGGACCTCTTCCATCACCACATAGCAGGTAAGAAGACTCAGCATAACTGAGCTTGCTGACATGGAAAATGATCTTAAGTGAAAACACAATTATCGATAAAGTATAATTCTGTCTATTTGCATTTTTAAACATACACACCCAAACATTTTTTGGGTTTGTATTTTTTGGGTTTGTATCTACATTTTCATAGATACACATATACATGCATTTAAGAAGGCTGGCAAGGATATATGCATCAGATGATAATGGTTACTTCTAGGAGCAAAGGGCTGTGGGATGAGGGGGCTTTGATTTTTCAGAACTGTTTATATTATTACCTCCTAATTAACTTTTAAAAAGAAGCTGTGTGGTGATGACCGAATAGCTCTGTAAATACACTACAAATCAATGAACTATACATTTGAAATAGGTGAATTTTAAAGGATGTAAACCACATTTGAATAAAGCTCTTAAAATAATTTAAAAAAAAAGGATGTTGAGGGGTGCCCAGGTGGCTCAGTTGGTTAAGCGTCTGCCTTCAGCTCAGGTCATGATCCCAGATTCCTGGGATTGAGCCCCACATTGGGCTCCCTGCTCAGCGCGGAGTCTGCTTCTCCCTCTGCCCCTCACCCCGATCGTGCGCTCTCTCTCTGTCTCTCTCAAATAAATAAAATCTTTTAAAAAAGGATGATGATGTGGACGATGGAGAAAAAAATGTTAAGGCCATGAAAAACAAGGGAAGACCAAAAAAACGTCACAGACAAGAGACTAGGAAGACACAACAACTAAATGCAACGTGCTGTCCTAGATCGGATCCTTGAGTAGAAAAAAAGACATTTCGTGGAAAAGCTGGGGGGATATGAATAAAGTATACAATTCTAGTAATAGGATTGTACCAACATTAATTCCATAGTTTGGATAACTGTGTTATGGTTATATAAAACATTATCATTAAAGGAAGCTGGAAAGAACTCTATATTATCTTTGCAACTCTTTTATAAACAAAATTACTAAGAAAGAAAGATAAAAGAAAAGAAAAGAAAGGAAAAGAAAAGAAAAGGAAAAGAAAAGGAAGGAGGAAGGAAGAGTGAGCAGCAGCAGCAGCAGCAAATACACTTGGCTGAGATATGCAGACACCCACACAGGCTCACTGCCATTCCCTCATGGCCCACTCTCTGCTTCTGGAAGAAGAATCTGTTTTTTTCTTTTCATCCTTTATCCATAAGCTTTGGAAGTTGTCCTTTCCCACCTCCTTCCCCAGTTTTACCTAAGTTTTTCCCCCAAAGGCACAGGGGACTGGCACAGTACCTGTTCCCCACCAAGGCAATGGCACAGAGGTCACCCGTCTGTACCTGAGGCAGACCAGCAGGGGGCACCACGAGGCCGGGCAGCATCAAATCTGCGGCACACAAGACAAAACCATCACAACCCACATTTTGCCTCTAACCAATTCCAAGTTTTACTTCATCACGTATTTACTTACTCAACCAACGAACACTTATTAAGTATCAACTAGGTTATTCATAATGAAAATTAAGAAATGCAACTTGAGTATCAGACCTTTTCCCTTTGGGGGGCTAGTGGTCAAACTGAAACACCAAGCTGAGGGTCAGGTTCCATGATCTCCTATTCTGCTTTTCCTAAATTTAGCTTATTGATTTAAAGTATAGCATATGGTCGGTAACAGAGTATCTTCTGGCTTAAGTACAAAGTACGAAGCTTATTGAAGCTTTTCAGCAGGGTCGTAGCGGCCCAGGGACCTTATGGAAGCAGCCAGGTGAGGGAGGAAACACATATGTGGGAAAAATTCCATTTTTCAATTGTATGAACACAGGAAATGGTGCATTTATTCAAGTGGTTGGCCCTTACTAAGTAGGTTTCAGCCAATAGCCAGAATACAGGGAAATCCTCTTACCTGCTCCCCCCACCAGTTTTTCGAGCACCAGAGGCCATGTTGTGAACGTTGGGAGAAGGTCAGGATAGGACCACAAGGTGTACACTGCCCAAAAAGAGACACAGGAAGACTTATTGCCAAAAGGTCAATCCCCTAGGGAATTGGCAAAGCCAAACATTAAGGTCATTTTAATTTAGAAAAGAAACTCAACTCGAAGCTAGGAGGCTGTGAGGCCCTAAGAGGTTTCCTTCTTAAAGCAGGCAGGGACTTAAAAAACGGGATATCATTTGAGACTGGGAGGCCCCT
>CM052893.1:38323562-38340055 GCA_028534135.1 Potos flavus
CCTTCTCTCCCTCACCTGTCCGACCCCTTGATGGCCGTGTTGGACTTGACCCGAAAGGTCTTGGCAAACATGTCTGCTGGAGTGGCCTGGGGAGGGGAAGGAGCGCACAGAAGCCAGGGGCTGTCAGGAAAACCGGAACGCGGCCACTTCCCGACTCGCAGTTCTGGGGGCAGCCATATTGGGGCCCAGCTGGAAAAGAGGGCCGGCTGGAAACCCGGACCACTCAGCTTCGCGGCTACAGGCATTGTGGGGACCGGGGCCGCCCCTAGTGGCAGGGCCGGGAACTGAAGCTGGGTGGGCGGGGCCTGGGGAAGGCGGGGCGGATTCCCGCTCGGTCGCCTCCCTCCCCCGGGCTCTGCGCCTGCGCCAATTGCCGGCGTCTGCGGGTCTCTAGTGACCAGGCAGTGGCGACCGTGACTTAATTTCCACTCCGTGGGTGCTGGGTTCGGTCGGTCCTGTTCCATTCAGTTTAGTTCAGCTCCACAAAATTAGTTGAACTCTTGTGTTTTATTAGTTTTGCTGGCCTCACGAATAATTTTCTTAAGGGCTTTTGTTTATTAAAGTCTTTACATTTTATTTACGGTAGAGGTCTCAGGATTTTCTCCTTGTTTTTTAATTTACGTGGAATGACAACAATAACAGAGAATCTAACATTGTCCCAGGTTTGCCCCGCATGTTATGAGGAGGAAACTACAAATGATCTTCAAATCTATTTTAAATATTTTTGGCCACTTTTAGGTAAATTATTCAAAGCGTTATTGCTTTTTGAGTTCAGGCGTTATTTCGGGAGGGGAGGTTGTTTCCAAAACTAATGAAATAACTAATGAAATAACCTGCTTATTTTAAAAAAATCTGTGGGAGAGATTAGTTTCAAATAATGGTTTGGCTTCTCCCTGTCAATGTCATCATGTGCCAACAGCTTATTCATTCTGAACCTCTTGCATTCTCTGAAAGATGCGGAGGTAATACCTACCTCATAGGGTTTCTATTAGAAACGATGGAGGTAATGTATGTGATACGTTACACAGTGCTTTACAAATTTCCAGTAATATATTTAAAAAGTCTTTGACATCGGTGAGACAGAGCGGTGCGTTTCCTGGTAGGGGGCCACTGGACACACCTGGGGTCCTGGCCCCTACTAAATTAAATTTTGCATATGAAAAGTTAAGGGGTGAGTGTCCATCCACCAAGAAAAAAAATCCTAATTGTTTGATTGGATGACACAGTTACACAAAGAAAAATTCCACATTGGCTGTCCAAAGATGAGGTTTTCCACAGTATCTGCCCACCACCACCATTCTTGGAGAGGCCCCTAATCCCACCTGGGGCCTCCCTGCAACTTGGGCTCCTCCTACACTTCGGACCCACTAGACCTTTATTCTGAAGCATCCCAGCCACAAGGCCAAGTCGGAGGAGCCCAGAGGACAATGCCCCAGAACCTTCTCCCTTTGGATCCCGACCCCAGTAGCACTTGGGTGGGGGGTGATGCCAGACTGTGTCGTTGACTAGGTCGATTGCAGCACAGCTACTGAGGCAACCTCTGGCCAGGGAGCTGAGGAAGCTTATTCAAGGGAATATTAGAAATAGATACTAAAATTAAATAAATAATAAGTAAACAGGAAAATAGCAGTGTACAGAAAAATGTGTAAAATAATCTCCCTTCTCTATAAAACAAGGAGATTAATGAACACTGGAAGGATGTCAGAAACTAATAAAAATTTAACTTTTAGGTGGGGGAACAGATAATGATGGAAGACTACTCCATGTTTTTCTCATATTATTATTTTTTTTTTTCTTCTCATATTATTTTGACTTTTGAAGCATGCAGGTGTTTGGGGCGCCAGTTGCTTAAGCATCTGACTTGGTTTTTAGTTCGGATCATGCTCTCAGGGTGGTGAGATCAAGCCCCGCATCGGGATGGTGCTCGGTTGGGAGTCTGCTTGAGTTTCTCTTTCTCTCTCTCTCTGCCCCTTCCTCCTTTCTCTCTCTCTCTCTGAAATAAATAAATAAAATCTTTTTTAAACTGTAGGTGTTTTTCATAATTTTTTAAAAAATCTTTAGCTTAAAAGAGGAAGAAGCGAAATCTAAAATTGAAAAAAATACTAATGCAAATAAGTGTAAAACTCTATTAATTTGGTAAGTGAACCAATCAGAGGTAAGGATTATTTCAAGTTATTTTTGAAGAGAGTACTTAAACTCAGAGTCAAACCTCCTGGGATGAAATAAATGCAAAGACATTTTAACCTTCATTCAGTAGCTTAACTGCTAATAGTAATGTTTGCATCACACTTTTAATATTATTTTTTAAAATATTGAAATATAAGAATATGTGAATAAAGAGAAAAGACAGAAAATGTATTTAAAAGTTTCTTAACCCTGTATTATTTGTAACACTGAATTGTAAGATCCAATAGGAGCCAATGAATTTTAAATTTCATTTCTACTTCAGATTTCTGACAAGCAAAAAGACATTTAAAGACATTTCAACAGTATTGAACATTCCCATCTAGTACCAACAACACAATTCTTGTGTTTTAAACACTATTTCCCCATAAAAAGAATCAGACCTTTTTGGAAAGCTTTATGATTATGGGTATTGGTCAGGGAAGTATACAGTTAGTCTGGAACATTGTGCTGTGCTAAAAAGAAATGAAACACTCAAAGACTAGTGGGTATAAAAAAGTAATCAGGAGCCAGGTTCAAGAGGCACTCACTAGCCAAATTTCGGATAATTTGAGCTTCAAAGAATAATGACTATGATTATTTGTGACAAACTGAATAAATAAAAATTTCATGCTGATAGAATGTTGGAAAAAAAAGAAATAAAATCTTTAAAGCTATCACTGGTCGCTATCATCAAGTCCTTACTCTAAAAATTGGAAATTAAAGAGCAAAAATTAACACTCATCTTCATACAAGAATGACAATTAATAAGTGCAGAAAAAGAATAGAATTCATCTTAAACATCACTATTTTGCAGCCAACAATGAAAATGATTAGTTATAGGCTTTATTGATTCTGTAATCAATATAAGTGTCATAAATAGATTCCACAAGCATTAGGTAAAAAGTTTTGGAGAAATAGTACATATACCAATATTAACAGCAAAGATAACTTGCCAATTGTAGCAATGTTCCTTTAAATGTGAGAAAACTGGCTGTCATTCGTGATTCAGATTTAGATAAATTGACTCCATTAGAGACAGCCAGTTTTCTCATTCTAAGAATGCCACTTGATTTGATGCAAAAGGAAGTAATAAGATATCACCTTAAAATATTTTCAGCTTAATTTTATCTTTATTTTCATCTTAAAGTTTTCATGTTCTTGTAGAAGTTAAAAATGTTTACAGTCAACCGATTTTAACTAATTATGTTGTTTGAAGTGTATGAACATAAAAATCATATTTCAGACTATGGTTGAATGTGGTTGAATGATTCCAAAACCCTCTTTAGCAGCAAAATCATGAAGATGTCATTAGTTTTAAGCTCATTACCAAAGAGGTCCCTATAATTCTCCACATATACCGTCTTATTTTTAATATGTCTTTATTTTATTTTATTTTAAAAATGATTTATTTACATATTTAAGTAATCTCTACACCCAACGTGGGGCTCAAACTCACGACCCTGAGATCGTGAGCACACTCTACTGCCTGAGCCAGCCAGGCACCCCATTAAAATAACCACCTTTATTGTAGTATAAGGTGATACATAGTAAAGATAAAAACCATGGAAAATACAGGTAAGCATTAATACCACCAACTCTTACCCCTAAGATTTCTGAATTCAACTATAGTTATTATAAATATTTTATTGTACTTTCTGACAATCTTTGTTCTATAAACATTTATGTGGGATCAAATCATACTCTGTGTGTGTGTGTGTGTGTTCATACTTGATATAGGATTTTTTGGGTCACTTTTCATGTTATATTATGACAGTTATGTACCCAATTAGATTCTAATTTCTCTTTATGATTTGTTCAAATTTTTATGTGTGGCTGATAGCCATCTTGCATTTCATGATTTGGTAGATAAGCAAAAGTAGATAATCACTACTTACATCTTATTACTAACGTAGGTATGACATAGTTAGGTTTTTATGTATTTTTGAAGTGAAATTATCTTAAAGATGGAGAAAAGCATTTTCTCCCATTTCCTCTGAAATGGAGAGTCTCAGGCAGCCCCAGAAGTTTTCGAAGAATCTTTGAGGAAGTTAGAGGGAAAGATGGATAGAAGTAGGCACTGGAGTGATTGAATCTAATTTCTTGCCATAGATATTTTATGAGTAGAATATGAAGCATTTTGTTTGGCCAAGTTTTAATGAGGTGCTTTTAAGAAGTGATTTATTCATCTCTCTGATTATAATTACATCATCCATATAATATTTAATACAAATTCTGATTTATGAATATAAATGAGTTACACAATACTTGACAAAATAAACTGAGAATTGGATCGATAATGAAAAATTCTGAGTAAATGTACATATTTTAATTTTAGGACTGCATCTTAACCATTGTTTTATCCACATATGGGATAGATGATTTTCCCTTCCTGACAGGTGGCTCGGAATGTATGCTGCGGTGACTTTCTATGATATCCAGAGATACATGCAAATTCAATAATATCGCTTGTTTTAGAATATATTTTTGTCTCATCAGACCATCGAAATCGTATATGATGTTTTCTCATGGTTTCTTTTGATACTGTACAGGCCCCTGAATATAAAAAAAAAAGAACATAAAACATTGAAAACAGAATTTCAGATTTTCAAGTAGAATCTTCTACACTTGTCCAGGGCTTCATTTTCAAAACCTTTTTCAAACCAATTCATTGAAAGTCCACTGTGTCCATTTATATCACTTTAAATGATTAATGATGTAAAATGAGGTACTATGTTTAAGGTGTGATAATTAAATGTTATAATCAAAGATTCATAGTATCAATTTTAAAATGAAGAAATCAAGTCCTTTCATTAAAGGATCTTTTGTTTGAATAAGAGTTTTTTTTTCCAACTTTGTTTCTTTACACATTAGTATTTGGTAGTCAGCATTCAACAAATGTTTGTTAATCCATGACAATTCTATTAACAACAGCAAAACATCTATTATACTGATTTTCCCAGGATCCATGAGAGTATTGAAATATTTACCTAAGCATTTTGGTGGTGGTGGCCACTCTCCATTATTGCATGTTATGGTCCTCTGTCCCTGAAGTACATAGAAGGACTGACATTTGTACTCCACTGATGACCCCGGAGCATATGTTGCTAATGGGAATGAGGTAATGTCTCCATTGTCAATAGCTGGAGGAGGCCCACATTTTCCTCTAGAATCTAAAAAAATATTTATTTGATTTCTTGAAAGACCAAAGAAAAACAGGTTAAAATAAAGCAAATAAAAATATAGCACAATATGCGATATTAAGACTTGTGATCCGCTGACAGAAATGATTCATTGAAGAAATTTTATTTTATTTTTTTAAAAAGATTTTATGTATTTATTGAGAGAGAGAGTCAGGGAGAGAGAAAGAGAGAGCACAAGCCAAGTGGGGGGGGGAGGCGGAGGGAGAAGCAGACTCCCCTCTGGGTGGGGAGCCTGATGTGGGGATACATCCCAGGACCCTGGTATCATGACCTGAGTCAAAGGCAGACCCTTAAACAATAAACAATGGTTAAGATGCAGCCCTAACATTAAAATATGTTACATTACGTATGTTACAAAAATATGTAACATTAAAATAACCAACTGAGCCATCCAGGCACCCCCATTGAAGAAATTTTAATCACTTAAACTGAGAATCACACTTTTAAGCCTTTCCTTTTATCCCACATGAAAGCACACATAAAGCTTTAACATATATGTCTGCTTTACCGTATTCTGGTATTCAAAAGTGTTTTTCCTACTGAATCAATACTGGACAGATGGACAGCTAATAGGAACAAAGAAACTTTCTTGTCGCATACAATATACTGCAGTTGCTATTGGATCTCTAGTCATTGTTTACTGATTTTCATTTTTATTACAAAAAAAACACCAACTTCTTTAATTAAAGTGAAAGAATAACACATTTGTATAATGGGAAAAGGAATTGCTGGTTTCCTATTCTGGACATGATGAGGTAGAAACCTTTCTGCTTATTCCTTCTGCTCAGTGTCACTAAATATCCTGAACGTATTATAAAAACCAACAAAAGAGACTGTGAAGGATGCCGAGAAGACGTCGATCTGTCAGAGGCCTTGGTATTCAAGGAATTATATTGCGGTGAGTTGTTTGGGTTTTCATGTTGCCTCCTA
Source organism: Potos flavus (assembly GCA_028534135.1). Classification (NCBI taxonomy): domain Eukaryota; kingdom Metazoa; phylum Chordata; class Mammalia; order Carnivora; family Procyonidae; genus Potos; species Potos flavus. The sequence continues at coordinate 38,329,859 of CM052893.1, forward strand.
TGGATCCTGGACTGGGCACTGAAGAAGACTGGAACCCAGAAATGATATCAAGGTCAGGGGGGGAAAAAGGCCCAAGAATTGCCTGTTCTCTTTAGTCGAAGGCTCAGGAAAGGAGTATTCTAGCAAGACAGAAATACTTTTTTTTACAATACTTGAATTACTCTGAAAAACATCATAGAAGAAACCTCGACCAACCCTCTCCCCATATGGATCAGAGGTCAAGGGTGGAGCCCTGACTTCTATCCACAGTCAGGGAACAAGACACCTCACTACTTTCCACCGTGTCAGTGGAGGCCAAGTGGGAAGCCTGGACTTGCACTCTGCAGTAATAGAGGCCTGATAAATAAGAGATTTTGATAAAATCCAGAGTCTTAAAATGCAACACCTGAGATGTCTAAAATATAACTGAAAATCACTCATCATACTGAGGACCAGGAAAAATCTCAAAAGAGAAAAGATAATCACACACACACTGAGATGACACAGATATTGGAATTATTTGATGATGATTTTTAAAAATCCAGTGGGAATTACAGAACTGAAAAATATAACAGTGGAATTAAAAAAAACCCTCACTGGATGAACTCTATGGATTACAGATGACAGAAGGATAAATAAACTTAAATACAGAATATAAATGACTTGCTTTGAAAATAGACTGAAAACAAAACCAAAAAAACTCCCAAAAATATGGACTGAAAATTTCCCAAATTGGGCACGAGGCATAAACATTCATATTGAAAAAGCCAAATAGGAAAAACCCAAAGAAATTCATGCCAACATACACCATAATCAAATTGAAGAAAAGTAAAGAAAAAGAAAAAAATCTCAAACGCAGTTACATAGAAACTATACAAACCTATAAGGGAAAAAGGATTCAAATGTCAGTGGGGTTCTCATCTGCACCTTCAAAGCAGAAAGAAGTGACATTTTTCAAGTGCTAGAAGACAAGAACTGTCTGCCCTGAATGCTATATCCCGTGATACTATCCTTTGGGATTTAAGGGAGAAAAGAAGATATTCTGAGACAAAGGAAAACAGCATTTATCTCCAGCTGATCTATCTTTAAGAATTGCTAAAGGAATTCTTCAAATATCAGGGAAAAGATAACAGAGCAAGGATTGAGACGTCACTAAGGAAGAAAAAACAACAGACTGAAAAAATAAGGGTAAAATAATGGACTCTCTTTTTCCTAAGGAGTTTGTTAGGTATGGTGTTTGTGCAATATTATATCATTTAATATGGTGCTCAATATATGTAGAAGAAATACTTAAGACATTTATGTTTGAACTGTGGGGAACGTATGAGTGCCTGGGAGGCTCAGTCAGTTGGTTAAGTGTCCACTCTTGACTTTAGCTCAGGTCATGATGTCAGGGTTGTGAGATTGAGCCCTGTGTCAGGCTCCAAGCTGGGCGTCGAGTCTGCCTAAGATTTTCTCTCTCCTTCTCCCTCTGCCACTCCACTCCCTCTCTCTCTCTCTTTCTCTCTCAATAAATAAGAAATAAAATAAAATAAAATAAAATAAAATAAAATAAAATGTGGGAGGGTGAATGGACCTAAGTGGAAGTAAGGTTTCCTCCTTTCACTTGAAGTGGTAAAATGTCAAAATGAGGGGAGGCGTGACAAGCTACATGTGCATCTTAATACCGTGAGCAACCATGGATAAAGTTATACAAAGAGATATGCTCCAAAACAACAAAAACATATCAAAATAAAATTATTTTAAAATGTTCCAAAAATCCGCAGATGGCAAAAAAAGAAATGGGAGTGAGAAACAGAGGAAAGAAACTCAAGACAAATAACAAAATGGCTGACACAGCCCCTAATCTACCAATAATTACTTTAAGTGTAAATGGCTTAAATTCTTCAGGTAAAAGACTGAAAGTGGCAGAGTAGGCAATAAACAAGAGCCGACTATATGGCAACTAAAAGAAACTAACTTCAAGAAGAAAATATAGGTGGGCTCAAAGTAAAAGACTGGAAAATATATACGCCAGGCAAAAGTTGATTTGAAAAACAAGTGGCTATAATATCTCTTTTGTTGGTTCCTCTTATTTCCTAAACTCTAAATACTGGAGTGTCCTATGACCAAGTTCTCAGAGTTTTTTTTTCTATATATACAAATTCTCTGGTTGAGCTCAGCTAGGAACCTACCTTGAGGTAGTCCACATGCTGAAGAAGCCCAAATTTATATCACATTCCATGATCATGCCCCAGCTGTGGATTGATTGTGTGTCTCAAAGTGAAATAAAACATATTTTTAGTACATTTATTCCTCAGGAAATAACTGAGCTTCTTAACACTTAAGATAGAGAATTTTATGGGTGCCTGGATGGCTCAGTCAATTAAATGTCCAACTCTTGATTTCTGCTCTGGTCATGCTCTCAAGGTAGTGAGATTGAGCCCCAAGTTGGACTCCACACTCAGCATGGAGTCTGTTAAAGATTCTCTCTCTCCCTCTCTTCTGCTCCTCCCCTCACTACTTACGCTCATGCACTCTCTCTCTAAAAAAAAAAAAAAAAAGAGAGAGAGAGAGAATTTTCCATGATTCCAACTGTCCCAATGTGGCCAAATATTTCATAAAATAAATATATATTATCACTAGGCAGTCCACAAAAAGAAAAATTGGATTTTAAAAACCATCATTTTATTTGAGATAAAAAGAAAATATTCCATAAGAACTATGTCACTATATTTATGTATATTGACATATTTAGTCCCTAATATATTCTCTAAAACCTGAGGGGAAATAAGATACTTTACCTGCACACTGAGGTGGTTGTGACCAGGTCCCATTTAAACAGGTCACTTCTACTTCCCCAAACAGTTCAAAAGATTTGACGCATTCATAACGTGCAGTCTGACCAGGTAGATAACTAGGCTTCTCATTTAGTACAATAGCATTTTTCACATTAGGTGGATTCTCACAGGAAATATCTGAATAGAAAGGAAAAAAGTAGCATCTCTAATATAATGATCATTTTGGGTAACAAATCAATGAACGGGATTCCAAATATACATAAGGGGGATTTAAAACCAACAGTTAATTTGTCATGAAAGAGTGCCAATTTAAGAAATTTACATATAAGACTGAAGAAAAGGAGATAAAGCAATATCTTTTGATAAGGTTTAAGCTTCTATGAAAATGAGAGCTTTTCTGGACATTTCCCATTTTTAGTAAAATGATATTACAAATTATATAAATTCAACATGAATTTATAAACTACAAGAAAATAATAATAAAAAGATTATTTGATGTCAGGGGTGCCTGGGTGGCTCAGTCGTTAAGTATCTGCCTTTAGCTCAGGTCATGATCCCATGGTCCTGGGATCGAGCCCTACATCAGGCTCCCTGATCGGTGGGAAGCCTGCTTCTCCCTCTCCCACTCCCCCTGCTTGTGTTCCCTCTCTCGCTGTCTCTCTCCATCAAATAAATAAATAAAATCTTAAAAAAAAATAAAAATAAAAAAATAAAAAGATTGCTTGATGTCAAATTTTGGCTTGCAATCATCCTGTTTATGAGTGTAATTTTAGGCCCTTAGAAAAATAAACTCAGTAGGCACTTCCTTAGAGAAAAAATGAAGAATTAACACACTTTGAAGAACACAATAGTTGAAGGAAGAAGATGATTAACTGGTATCCAAACAGGAGATGTGGAAAAAGAACAGAAAAATAAATGTATAATTTATAAAAACACTCTTTAATAATTTTTTTTTTTTGCGAATGCTTAAGAACATTTCAATGAGCAATGTGTAATTCACCAGTGAGATCCAGATAAAGTATAATAGGCTATAGCTATGGTTCCTAAACTGGAGCACACATAGAATCCCGTGGGAATTGTTAAGACACTTTCAGGGTTGCAGCCCCAGAGTTTTTGACTCAACAGGTCTGAGTGAGCCAGTGAATTTACATTTGCATTTCTAACAGCTGCCCAGAAGATGCTAATGCTGCTATTCCAGAGACCATAGTTTGAGAATCATTGGGCTTTAAGACTAACCACTGAGTACACAATTTCATTCCTTTATGTTAAAGCATAAACCTTCTTTGACCTGGTCTAAAACAATAATCTATGTCCATTTTTAAATGATGTTAGAGGGAACTGTATATTATATTACTTAAGACATTTTGATAAATAGATTCTAAAATTTTTTTGAAGTACCTTTGCATGTTGGCTTTCCTATCCATTGGCTCTTAATACATTGTATAAAATTGGGTCCATCCAATTGGAAATATTTTGGACATTTATAAGTCACTTTTTCTTCTGACCTATATGATTCTTTCTTCGGGCCTATGGGTATGGCATTACCAAAGTTGGGTAAGCCAAAACAATCCGTTTCTGAAAGAAAAGAATATGTACATCTTTGGTAAATATTTTAAAATACATAATGACCAGTAACTATAATGTAGAATAATAGGTATATATCAAACCAATAAGCACTGTACACAATTTTTTTATAAGTTGAAAAACTGTGTTAGAAGTCTTTTGACTTAATTATATTGAATTGTCATATGCTTATTAAAAGTAAAACATTGGGATGATGATATGGGAAGCCCTAAAAGATAGAGGTACATGTAATGCTTGATATCACACTTCCATTCAAATTCTTTTTTGCCCATACAAGCCACTTACATTATGTATGTATTTGTATTTTTTGCTTCTGTCAAAATCTGTTACTTTTAAGGTCAAATATCTTAGGAAACTATATACTTATAAGGAGATACCTGAGAAACTAATAGTAAATTGAATAATGATGAACTTGCTGAGCGGGGACCAGCTGTGATCCAGGAACAGAGATGAGGAGTCTGAGGACGTGTATCAGAGGATGTCGAATGTGCACATGAAGCGACGTGAAAGTGAAATAATTTGGGCTCATGCTGTCACACTTTTATTATTACTAGGGTTATTAATTCTCTACCAGACTCCACAACTTTCCAAAGATACCTTGTTAAATTCTAGAACTACTGTCCGGTTTCATATTTGTACCATTTATGCTCTGAATTAAGAATACTGATCAACTTTAGAGTAAAGTTAAATATACTATACTTATGCATTTTGGTGGATGGGACCATTTTCCTCCTAAACACTGTATAGATGCAGATCCATTAGTCCCAAAACCTTCTGTACATTCGTATACTATTTCTTCTCCATATTGGTAAGTGGGTGATTTGCGAGGAGGAATACTATGTGGAACCACATATTCTGGTGGTGCACAAGGAAGTCCTAAAAAAAAAAGTGAAAGAATGACTCCAAGTTTCATTAACTCTGCAATTTCATTTTATGTACTGGTTGCCATATTTGGCAGTCTAATTTGAAAAGAAATGATAACACAAGAGCTACAATCATAACACAGAGAAGGTGCACAAATGCTTCCTAAAACCACCGCTCTGATATGTGTCCAGCTGACAACCTGAGCAAGAGCTTGAAACTAAAAATGTCAGTATATTATCAGCTGTAGCAACTTCTTTCTAGATATGTCTCCTTTTTTTTTTTTTTTCCTAGATATGTCTCCTGAGGCAAGGGAAACAAAGGCAAAAATAAACTATTGGGACTTTATCGAAATAAAAAGCTTCTGCACAGTGGAGGAAACAATAAAACTAAAAGATAGCTTACAGAATGAGAAAAGTTATTTGCAAATGACATATCTGATAAAGTTTTAGTATCCAAAACATGGAAAGAACTTATAAAACTCAGCACCCAAAAAATGAATGATCCAATTAAAAATGGACAGAAGACATGAACAGAATTTTTTCCAAAGAAGACTACAGATGGCCAACACACACGAAAAGATGCCCAATATCACTCATCATTAGGGAAATAAAAATCAAAACCATAATGAGATACCATTCTCACCTGTCAGAATGGCTAAAATAAAAAAAAAAAAAACACAAGAAACAACAGGTGCTGAAGTGTGCGGAGAGAGGGGAACCCTTTTGTACTGTTGGTGGGAATGCAAACTGGGGCAGCCACTCTGGGGAACAGTATGGAGATTCCTCAAAAAGTTAAAAATAGAGCTACCCTGTGAACCAGCAATTGCACCACTAGATATTTATCCAAAGCATACAAAAAGACTACTTCGAAGGGCTACATGTACCCTGATATTCATAGCAGCATTATTTACAACAGCCAAGATATGGAAGCAGCCCAAATGTCCATTGATAGATGAATGGATAAAGAAAAGGTAGTATGTATATTTCTCAGCCATAAAAAAGAATGAAATCTTGCCAATTGCAATGACATGGATGGAGCTAGAGAGTATAATGCTAAGCAAAATAAATCAGAGAAAGACAAATACCATATTCCAGTTAGGCAACATACAGTGTAATATTAGTTTCAGGTGTATAATGATTAAGTGATTAATCCATTCCATACAACAACCAGTGCTCATCACAAGGGCCATTCCTTAATCCCCTTGACTAACTGGAATTTAAGTGAAAACTTATAAAAATAATAAAAATAAAAAATAAAAATGTCAATATATTTATGAAAGAGACTATTAGTGCTTCTTAAACCAATACAGTGAATAACAAAAAGAAGGCATTGAGAATTAATCATCTTAAGATTAGTACCATATATTGTAAGAAATCAGGGAGAAAATGATAGGAAAAACAACAACAAAAAACTGATGGCAAAGCAAACAGCACAATTTATATAAATAGGTAGGAATATGAATAGGCATACCTATATGAATAGGTAGGTTTAATTGCATTACACATCTAGTTTTAATTAAACAATTGCCATCGTTGAAAGTGATTCTATAGTGAATCAATAAAATTAACAAAAACGGGATAGATTTGATTATGAAAAATTGGTAAAGTACATAATTATATAAATGATTTTAGATATTTAGAAACCTAAAGGACTCTTTCTCATGACTTTGATGACAGCTATGTTTAATAGATTGTACTGAAAATTGAAACTAGAATTTTGGTTTGCATACAGTCCTCACCTACACACCGAGGTAGAGAACTCCATTTTCCCATCTCGCATGTTATCTCCTCTTTTTCAGATATGCTGAAACCATCCTCACAAGTGTAACGTAATTTGCTGCCATGTGGGTAAAGCTTAGGTTTCAATGTTTCTTTTATTTCTTCTGAAAATTCAGGTAAGTTAATGGTTCCATGTTCTACACGAGGTGGTTGAGGACACCGGAGTTTTTCTGTATGAAGAACAGAGATCAAAGGGTCAAGTATAGATACAATGCTTAAATTGAAAAATGCAATCAAATACCATTTGGGATTTTAAAATAAAGATAACTTGAACAAATTACTGAAAAACTGAAAAACATTTGAAACTTGCAAGCATGTATGTCTCCATAAAGTCTATGCCAGTATCTACTTGTTCACTATGCCCCTTCATTCTTGTCCTGTTCATCATGAGGAGTAAAATAGGCGTAAAAAGAAATTTTCTATGGTATTTGCACAATAACCCAAAGTTGTTGTCTATTCATTTCACAGTAGAAGTGAAAGAATGCTGATTGATTTGTATACTTAGTTTGTAATCTTCTGTTTCAAGGTAAAGTGAAATAGATCTAGAGAAAGGTCTTCATCTTGTTCCTTTACTCAAAGCACAGGGGAGTATTAACCTCATTTGAAAGAATGTTATAAGGCAAGTTATGTGCTACTGACCAACACAGTGTGGTATTGACTGCCATCTTCCATCTTTGCACACAATTTCCTCTGCATCCTCAATTATATAATTGTCTTCACAGGCAACAGATACTTTTTCTCCATCCTGATAATTCACCGTCGTTGAAATATTTTGAGCATTGGGAATCTGAGGTGGAGGGGGGCATGACTGCGTTGTAACTTCTAAAAGTATTAAAATTAGATTACTTGATTAAAAATCATAAGTTAACATATTAATAAGATAATTAAACAGAAAACTCAGTAATAATATATCACTAATGATCAAATAATGACATTATGGTCTTTATTTAGAAATACTCTTTAGCTTGTAGAGCATTTTAATATATCACATATGGTTTATATTCTCACCATCTTATTTGTAGTATTTTCATTTTATTCTTTCTGTGATAAATCTTGCATAATTTATGTTAAAACTTAATGATTTATTTTTTTTTTTTTAAGATTTTATTTATTTATTTATTTATTTGACAGAGAGAGAGAGACAGTGAGAGAGGGAACACAAGCAAGAGGAGTGCCAGAGGGAGAAACAGGCTTCCCACTGAGCAGGGAACCCAGTGCGGGCTCAATCCGGGGACGCTGGGATCATGACTGAGCCGAAGGCAGACGCTTAACAACTGAGCCACCCAGGCGCCTCTCTTTTAGTGATTTCTAACCATCTGGAGGTTCTAACTGAATTGTCCACTCAGTAAGAGGCACTAGATAAATACTGATATCAGGATTTTGTTTACAGATATCCATAATCAAATGTATTGTGATTGGATTAAAACCCTCACAAGGGGTGCCGGGTGGCTCAGTTGGTTAAGCGGCTGCCTTTGGCTCAGGTCACGATCCCAGCGTCCTGGGATCGAGCCCCACATCGGGCTTCTTCCTCAGTGGGGAGCCTCCTTCTCCCTCTCCCTCTGCCTGCTGCTCCACCTGCTTGTGCTGTCTCTATCTCAGTCAAAAAAAAAAAATTTAAAAACCCTCACAAGATATGGAATGGAAGCTAATTAGTCAGAGGAAGAATTACATGTAGTTAATGATCAGTTATTTGATACAGATTCTTGGCTAAGATAAGAATTAGATATGGTCACTAAAGTTCAAAACTCTCTGGAGGTACTGTTTCCTAGCTTGCCCATACTGTTAAGAGGTAGAAAGGTTAACAAAATGCACCCTCTTGAACAGATTAGACAGGCTGGCTTCAGTTGCATGACCAGCAAGGGACACAACATTTGTCTGTAAAGTCATGTTTGAGCTCCCAGAGAACTGAGATCCACACATGCATCGTGGCAGCTCTCAATCTGAAGACAAAGCATGTTTGTTCAACTGAGTGAAGACTCTGGATGGCTCTACCTGGAGGCTTTTGGACCTCTCTCTGATTCCTTGATTTTGCTTTCTCCTGAAGTATGTTTATTTCATTAAAGGCCTTATGTGAGTGTACGCCGGGAAGTCTTGTAAGTCCTTTCAGTTACCCTGGTTTTGTAGTCAATGCAGAGAAATATTTGACTGAATACACTTCATTCATGCTTACTAATATTTTCTATTTCTATCTTATATTTTCTACTTCTCATATTTTCTATTTCTACGTGTAGAAGTATTTTATATTTAATCAAAAATTTTTTTCTTATTTGCTTTAAAATCTTGGCATATTTTTTCAATTCACTGTCAAGGACGGAGTTTCTTCTGTATCTGATGTTTAACCATTTTGCCCTAATAATCTTAATTTGTACTTCCTCTGATACATTTTGCCAGAGATTGGTCTAGCAACTAAATTTTCCTAAGGGCAAAATTACTATTCTGGAAAACATCTGTTTATGCTTTTTAAAAACAACTTCTTTATATTTTCGTATTTAATTAATTATTTGTATTTTATTTCCTGTTTTAAAAATTATTCTGGTTTTTTTTTTTTTTGCAGTACTTTATATAACAATCATACCACAAAAAAGCTGTTAAAAAAGAATGAATCTATTTAGGAAAAAGTAAATATTTGGAAATTAAGCAACAAAATTCTAAATAACTGAATAACTGACAGGTTAAAGAAGAAATCACAAGGAATATTAGAAAACATTTCACATAGAATTAAATGAAAATGAAATGTATATAAAAATTTTGAGACTGCTACAGCAGTACTTGGAAAGAAAAATGGAGTTTCTTTTTAAAAAGTAGGACAGTTTTATGGAAAGAGCCAAGATGCCCTTCAACAGATGAATGGATCAAGAAGATATGGTCCATATATACAATGGAATATTATGCCTCCATCAGAAAGGATGAATACCCAACTTTTATTTTAACATAGACTGGACTGGAAGAGATTATGTTGAGTGAAATAAGTCAAGCGGAGAAAGTCAATTATCATATGGCCTCACTTACGTGTGGAGCATAAGGAAAAACATGGAGGACATTGTGAGAGGGAAGGGAGGGATGAATTGGAGGAAATCGGAGGGGTGAAGAACCATGAGAGACTGTGAACTCAGAACAAGGGACTGAGAGTTTTGGAGGGGAGGGGATGGGGGGATGGGCGAGCCTGGTGGTGGGTATTGAGGAGGGCACGTATTGCATGGAGCACTGGGTGT
>CM052893.1:38340555-38383331 GCA_028534135.1 Potos flavus
AGGTCATTGCTTTTGATTCTGGCATTCTCCAATACTGGCCTGTCACAAGATTCTAATGCATAATAGAATCCAAGGTTTCATTTCTAATATTATTTAATGGACAATGTAATTAAGTCTCATCCCAAGGAGGTCAAAAAAGCTTTATCAATTAGTATGTGCCAATAAATTATCATATTAAAAGGATCTAAGAATATCAGTGATAAATCATTGCCCTGAAAGTTACTCAAAATGAGGAAAAATATGTTTCTACACAGAGTTTTTCTTATCGCTAAACACTGCGAAAAATTTGCCCTAAAAACAATTTTCTCAATTATACTTACGTGTGTATCCCATGCTTGTAATAAAATAGGCCATTACAGATGTATCATACTTTATCTAGTAAAGCGGAATAGCATTTTGTGAATTAAGATGCCAAACTCATTAGCAGTGTGACAAATAGGCCAGATTGGTTGATTCAAGATTAATTTTCAACAGTGCAAGTAAATTTTTAAACATTTTATAAAACTGTACTTGACAACATAATAATTTCTAAAGCTCATATGCTGATTTTCTTTCCCAAATATATTCCTAATGGCTGTATATTCTTTTAAACTTACCAAGATTGACTAGAGAGATAACTACTTTTTATAATTCATTATAAGGAAGTGTTAAAAGTCTCAATTTTTGCTAACACAATACTAGAATGATGTTAATAAAGGTTTAAATAATTCATCTCAAATGTTATACTGTGTTATGTAGACAGCTACCTTAAAGCTTTAAAAAAGAAAGCAAAACTATACTAATGAAAAATGAGAGAAAGAGATTTTCTCTTCCATAACAAGTGTTTTAATGGATAACTGATTACGATTTAGTATAAAATTGAGTTTGATATGGGACCAACTTTTATCATTTTTTTTTCCTGTGGTTAGTACCCATAGTAAGCATGGAAATTGAAAAAAAATAAGGAAATGAAAACAGTAGAAATGGATATTCAAATATCCACTTTACTTAAAGTGAATATGCTAAATACCGGCTCAAAATATCACTGTATAGCTTTGGAGTATAAGATAAACTGAGCAAATTGTTCTTAGAAACTCTTCATAAATATCCAGGGACAGGGAAATCTTTCAATACAGCTGCATTTGGTACTATCTAGAAACAATTTTGTCCCAATAAATAGATGTTTATGAAGATTTCCTAAGGGAGAGGCTTTTTTAGAAGTGGACCTACCCCGGATTATCAAACATGTAAATTCTACAGGTTAAATTAAAATTATGCACTATGGACACAGATCGTCACTTAAAAACATAACTTTTATGCCTAGGAACAAAGACTGACATAAAAGATTAATAACCTTAAAACGGGTACAATAGGCACAATGATGTCAGCTAAAAATAAATGAGTTTATAGAATACACATAAGCCTCCCTCCCTAGTTTTCAAATCACAGGATGTTTTATTTTAATTAATTAATTAACTAATTAAATCACAGGATGTTTTAAAGTGGAAGAAAACTTGAACTGACGATGGACTGATATTCCACCCTACAAGTGATTAATTTTAATAGTAAAAAAAAATTACATATTTTTTCATTTATCTTTTCAAATGGGAATCATGTCAGCCCCTGCCCCCAGAGAAGAATTAAGTTAAAGTAAACTTTTGCACAACGAGCATCAATATAATGAATACAGCATAAAATTACTCACTGATACATGTGGGGCGAGGTGACCATCCACTTTCCAGACATGTAATTGATCCTGAAGTTTTACCATCTGGTGTTACATATCCTGATTTACACTGGTATTGTGTTTCTTTATTCAAGGGATATGCAAATTCATATTCAGAAAAAAATCCATTTTCAATTGTTATCTCTGATTTTAAACATCGTTCTGAAAGGGAGAAAGTATAAGGAAAAGATAAGCATATAAATAAACGTTTTTATGAAGACTCAAATAATATAACAGTATAAAAAATAAGGAGTCATTTATAAATGAAAACTCAGAAAATCCGAATCACCCAAATTCTTGTGACAGAGAAAGTAAGCTATGAGTTTCCAAAGATATTAAATCAGGTTAGTTCATTAAAAATTTTTTTTGGAATGAAGAAGCAAAATTTAGAATACTCAGAATCCCTTCTAGGAAATTATTAGAAATTTGTTTATCTAATGGATGTGGAATCCTACAGCATTCCAGAATTATATTGGCAATGGATCCTTTCCAGGCACTTGTTTTAAATATTGCGCACTCAGGATCACTTTAGCAACCCCAGCATTCAGTTAACTAATTGGGGTATCTCAGATCAGGTGATGATCTCAGAGAATCTGCCACCATAGCTACTACAACTCTGAGAATTTGAAATGTTCTTCATCATTAACTGGGTTCTTAAAACCATGTGGATACATGGAATTCGATGACTATGACACAGATTAACACATTACATTCATTTATCTTCTAAGACCAAAATGATGATCCTCAAATTTGTATAACTTCACTTGAAAAAATGAAGACTTCTGTCAGTTACCAGGTATCTTCACAAAATTCAGCTTTATTTATTGACTAGCCTATGGATAAAGAAGAAATGAAAAGAGAAAAATGGAGTATATATTTTTTCGTAATTGGTAATTTTATTCCTTCACTTGGGATGCCTAACACTCAGGATATGGAATTAAAGTACATAATTTTTTTTTTTAGGACAGTAAAGCAGCGCCTGGGTGGCTCGGTTGGTTGAACATCTGACTCTTGTTCTCAGCTCATGTCTTGATCTCAGGGCTGTGAGTTCAAGCCCAGTGTTCGGCTCCAAGCTGAGCTTACTTAAAAAAATAAATAAAAAGACATTAAGGCTTTTGATTTGAATGATAAGAAAAGCATTTTAAATAAAATTTTGTGAGATGATACTAAAGTAGCACTGAGAGGGAAATTTTACCATTATATAGCTGTAATAGAAAAGAACAAGACTGCACATAGACTCATTGTTTCTGCTTTAAGAAATTAGAAAAAAAAAAAGCAAAGAGAACCCAACATGCACATAAATTTGAAAATACAGACTGTTTTTAGGGAGATGGTGGAATAGGGTGTTTTATCATTTTCTGTTTGATTTATTTCTGCTTTCATTTTTATTATTTCCTCCCTTCTAATTTTGGGCTTAGTTCATTTTTCTTGTTCCTTGAGGTATAAAGTTGGGTTGTTTATATAAGATCTTCTATTTTAATGTAGGCATTTGTCACTAAAACCTTCCCTCTTCCCACTGCTTTTGCAGCATCTCTAAATTTTGTTACATCGTGTTTTTGCTTTCATTTGTCTCAAGATATTTTTAAAAATTCTCTTGCACTTTCCTCTTTGAGCCTATTGTTGTTTGAGAGTGTGCTGTTTTCTTTCCATTTGTGAATTTTTCCATTCTTTTTGCTATTACTGATTTCTAGTTTTACTCCATTGTGGTTGAAAAAGATACTGTATAGAATCTTTCATTGCAGTTGAGGAGAATATATTCTTCCACTGTTGGGTGGAAAATTCCATATATATCTATTAGGTCCATTTTGTTTGTATTGTTTTTCAAATCTAGAGCTTCTCTCTTGAATTTCTATCTGGGGGTTCTATCCATTATTCAAAGTGAGATATTGAGGACTCCTAATATTGTGTTGCTGTCAATTTCTCCTCTTTAGATCTGTCAATATTTGCTTTATATATTTAGGGGTTCCAATGCTGGATCTACATATGTTGAAAATTGCTACATATTCTTGTTGAATCGACTCTTTTATTATTATATAATGACCTTTGTCTCAAGAGACAGTTTTAGACATAAAGTCAATTTTTAATTTTTCTGATAGAAGTATAGCCACTCCAACATTCTTTGGTTGCCATTTACATGAAATACCTTCTTCCATTCCTTTACTTTTAGTCTATTGCGTCTTTAAATCTAAAATGAGTTCTTTTTTTTTACCTATTCAGGTACTGTATTCCTTTTAATAGGTAAGTTTAATCCATTTACATTTAAAGGAATTATTGATAGATGAACACTCACTAGTCACATTTGGCTAATTGTCTTCTGTTTTGCAATTGTTTTTTTCAATCTCTTCCACTTTTGATGACTTCCTTTGCTTTATAGTTATTTACTTTGATTTTTATCTCCTTATCTTTTGTATGTCTATTACAGGTTTTCCTTCCTACTTTATTGAAATATAATTGACAAAATTGTATATATAAAGTGTATAATGAGATGTCTTGATACACATATGCATTTGGAAATGATATTCAAAATTGCATTAATCACCTCACATACTTTTTTTTTTGTAGCTGAAATGCTTAAGATCTACTCTCTTAGCAAATTTCACCTATACAATACCTTATTACTAGCTACAGTCATCATACTGTACCTTAGATCTTCAGAATTATTCATCTTATAACTGAAGGCTTACAGCCTTGGACAAGCATCTCATTTCCCCCATCTGCGAGCCCCTGATAATTACCATTCTATTCTCTGCTTCTATGATTTTGACCTTTTCTTTTTTCTTTTTTCATTTTACCTACAAGTTTAATCATGAAGTATATGTCTATCTCTGGCTTATTACATTTAACATAATGTCCTCTAGATTCGACCATGTTGTTGTAAATAGCAAGATTCTCTTTTTTCTCATGGTTGAATAATATTCCATTGTACATATATATATCTATATATCACATCTTCCTTATCCATTCAACCATCAATGGACACTTAAGTTGTTTCTATATGTTGGCTATTGTGAATAAGGTTATAATGAACACAAGGGTACAGATATTTCTTCAAGATAATGATTTCATTTCCTTCAGATATATACCCAGAAATGAGAATGCTGTATCATATGGTAGTTCTATTAACTTTTTGGGGAACTTCCATATACTGCCTATACTGTTATATGCCTATAACAAATTACATTCACACCCAAAGTATACAAGTGTTCCCTTTACTCCACATTCTTACTAACATTTGTTATCTCTTGTCTTTTTGATGAAGGCCATTTTAACAGGTATGAGGTGATAGTTCATTGTGCTTTTGATCTGCATATGCCAATATCTATCTATCTATATATTTGCTGATTACATTCAGATCTATGGTTAGCAAATATTTTGTCCCATTCCACAGGTTGCCTTTTCATTTTGTTGATTTGCTGAGTAGAAGCATTTTCATTTGATATAGTTTTATTTATTTCAGCTTTGCCGTCTGTGCTTTGATGTCATATCCAAAAAATATCATTGCCAAGACCAATGTCAAGAAGATATGTATCTTCTAGGACTTCTATAGTTTCAAGTCATATTTAAGTCTTTAATTCATCTAGAGTTAATTTTCATCAGTGGTTTAATACTGTGGTTTCTTCCTTTTTTTTTTTTGCTTGTGGATATCTGGTTTTTCCAACACCACTTACAGAAGATACTACTTTCCTCATGTGTATTCTGGCTCCCTTATCAAAATTTAATTAAGGATACATGTGTGAGTTTATTTCTGGCTTCTAATTTTATCCCACTGATCTGCCAATATGATATTATTTTCATTTTAATCACTTTATAATATAGTTTGAAATTAGGAGGCATGATGCTTTCAGCTTTGTTCTTCTTTGTCTTCAGCTTTGCTCTTCTTTCTCAAGATTGCTTTGGCTCTTTGGGAGTCTTTGTGGTTCCATGTAAATTTTAGGATTGTTTATTCTACTTCTGTGAAAAATGCCAGTGCTATCTTGACAGGAATTGTATCTATTGATCGCTTTGGGTAGTATGCATATTTCAACAATATGTTCCAGAATTTCTGTTTGGTTCCTTTTATGATTTCTATCTCATTTTTTTCATGATTTTTTGATTTCTCTTTCTGTGTTTTCTTATAGCTCACTGAGATTCCTTAAAACTACTGTTTTGGATTCTTTATCAGGAAAAATATCATAGAGCTTCATTATTTGGGGGTAAGTTACTGGAATATTATTGTGTTCCTTTGGTGGTGTCATGTTTCCTTGATTTCTCATGTCCCTTAAAGTCTTGCATTGCTTCCTTCATCTTTGAAGAAGCTCTCACTCCCTCTAGTCTTGCCTGACTGACTTTGGGAGAGAAATACTTTCTGTCACACCTGTTAGGGATTCTGAGGCTTTTTAAAGAACTTTTTAATGGATATATCTGCTCCCTATGTTTTGCTACCACTTGGGGGTGGGGAAATCTTAGATTGTATGGCTTCTTTCAACCCTGCAAAGCCAGTCAGGGTCTTGACAGCTTCCTGTTTCCTGGGTGCAAAGCCAAATGCTCAACTATGTGCTTTCTACCATTTCTATGGGGTCAGTTTGACTTTCTAGTTATGCTCACTAGCCATCTAAAAATTGCTGCATTCACTACCTTTGGGGCATACACAAGGAGCTGACCAATGGATAGCAGGTGTGCGGAATGTTGGGGTGCCTTTATGTGAGCAGGATCGGCAGGCCAGTCATCCCCAGTGGTTAGTGCAAAGTGGTTAGTAGGATCTTTGTCCTTTGATGAATTCTGAGGCCTGATTGCTGTGTTTCAAGCTTTCCCCAATCCCTTCAGTCTTGAAGATCACCTCGGTATTCTGGATGTGGTGAGAAAGAAATGGGCCTTTTGGTCAGAGACCCACACAGCTGAGGAAGCCAGACTCTAACTCACACACTCTTTCCCCCAGTGGAGAAGTTGCAGGCTGAGTGGGTCTCTCTTGGCACTGAATTATGCCACTTTGGGAGAGGAGTGAATCAGATAATTAAAACGGTTCCTCTCACCCACTTTGATGCACCCACTCTCAGATCTTTTTGCTCTAATAATGTGCTGAAACTTCTGCTAGATTCCCAGATTCCCAGAAAGATGCTCTTATCTGCGGGTGATTGTCAAAATTGGTGCTCTTTGACAGGAAGAATAGAAATTTGTATTCTGCCATCTTGCTGGTGTCAGTCTATTTTTTTTCTATATTGAATGTATGCATGTATGTATTTAAGTTTTTATTTTAATACCAGTTGGTTAACATACAGCGTTATATTAGTTTCAGGTGATTGATATAGTGATTCCACAATTCCATACATCACCCAGTGCTCCTCATGATAAGTGCAATCCTTAATCCCCATCACCTATTTCACCCATCCCCCCTGCCCCCTGCCACCTCTCTCCCCTCTGGTAATTATCACATTGTTGTTTACAGTTAGAGTAGTTTTTTTTTCCCCCCCAAATACTTTTATTTTATTTTTTCAGTGTTACAAGATTCATTGTTTATGTACCACACCCAGTGCTCCATGCAATACGTGCCCTCAAGCGAAAATGAACTTTTGGGACTTCATCGAGATAAAAAGCTTCTGCACAGCAAAGGAAACAGTCAAAAACAAAACGAACTGGAAACCCACAGTTAGAGTAGTTTTTTGTTTTTGTTTTATTTTGTTTTTGGTTTGTATCTCTCTCTTACTTCGCCCCCCTTTACTCATTTGTTTTGTTTCTTAAATTCCACGTATGAGTGAGACCATATGGTATTTGTCTTTCTCTGACTTATTTCACTTAGCATTATACTCTCTAGCTTCATCCATGTTGTTACAAATGGTAAGATTTCATTCTTCTTATGGCTGAGTAATATTCCACTTTATATCACCTCTTCTTATCCATTCATCAATCAATAGATACTTAGGCTGCTTCCATATCTTAGCTATTCTATATAATGCTTTTATAAACGTAGGGGTGCATGGATCGCTTTGAATTAGTGTTTTTCTTCTTTGAGTAAATACCCAGTAGTGTAACTGCTGAGTCATATGGAAATTCTATTTTTAACTTTTTGAGGAACTTGCATACTGTTTTCCTGAGTGGTTGCACCAGTTTGCATTCCCACCAGCAGTGCAAGAGGGTTCTCCTTTCTCCACATCCTTGTCAACACCTGTTGTTTCCTGTGTTGTTGATTTTAGCCATTCTGACAGGTGTGAGATGATATTGCATTGTAGTTTTGATTTGCATTTCTCTGATGATAAGTGATGATGAGTGTCTTTTCATAGGTCTGTTGGCCATCTGTGTGTCTTCTTTGGAGAAATGTCTGTTCCTGTCTTCTGGTCATTTCTAAATTGGATTATTTGGTTTTTGAGGGTTGAGTTTTACAAGTTCTTTATATATTTGGATACTAACCCCTTACCAGGCATGTCATTTGCAAATATCTTCTCCCATTCCAAAAGTTGTCTTTTAGTTTTGTTGATTATTTCCTTTGCTGTGCAGAAGCTTTTTATTTTGATGTAGTCCCAATAGGCTTTTTTTTTTTTTTTTGCTTTTGTTTCCTTTGTCTCAAAGATCTAGCTAGAAAGTTGCTGTGGCTGATATCAGAGAAGTTAGTGCTTGTGCTCTCTTCTAGGATTTTTATGTTTTCAGGTCTCACATTTAGGTCTTTCATCCATTTTGAATTTATTTTTATATATGGCATATGAAAGTAGTCCAGTTTCATTCTTTTGCATGTTGCTGTCCAGTTTTCCCAACACCATTAGTTGAAGAGACTGTCTTTTTCCTATTAGATTTTGTTTCCTGCTTTGTCAAAGATTATTTGACCATATAATTGTGAGTTTATTTCTGGGTTTTCTATTCTGTTCTATTGATCTATGTGTCTATTTTTGTGCCAGTATCATACTGTCTTGATCACAACAGCTTTGTAATATAACTTGAAGTCTGGAATTGTTTTTCTTTTTTCAAGCTTGTTTTTCTTTTTCAGCTTTGTTTTTCTTTTTCAAGCTTGCTTTGACTATTCAGGGTCTTTTTTGGTTCCACATAAATTTTAAGATTGTTTGTTCTCATTCTGTGAAGAATGCTGTTGGTATTTTGATAGGGATTGCATTGAATGTGTAGATTGCTTTGAGTGTTGTAGACATTTTAACAATATTTGTTCTCCCAATCCATGAGCAAGGACTGTCTTTCCATTTTGTTGTATCATCTTCAATTTCTTTCATCAGTATTTTATAGTTGTCAGAGTACAGATCCTATACCTCTTTGGTTGATTTACTCGTAGATATTTTATTATCTTTGGTGCAATTGTAAATGGGACAGTTTTCTTAATTTTTCTTTCTGCTGCTTCATAATCCTGTACAGAAAGGCAATAGATTTCCGTACTGTGGTTTTGTAACCTACAAATTTACTGAATTCGTAGATCGGTTCTAGCAGGTTTTGATGGAGTCTTTTGGATTTTCTATATAGAATACCATGTCATCTGTAAATAGTGACAATTTTACTTTTTCCTTACTGATTTGGATGCATTTTATTTCCTTTTGTTGTCTGATTGCTGTGGGTAGGCCTTCTAGTACTATGTTGAATAAAAGAGGTGGCATATCCTTGTTTTGTTCCTGATCTTAGGGGAAAAACACTCAGTTTTTCTCCATTACGGGTGATGTTAGCTGTGGGTTTTTAATATGTGGCCTTTATTATGCTGAGGTATGTTCCCTCTAAACCTACTTTGTTGAGGGCTTTTATCATGAATGGATGTTGTACTTTGTCAAATGCTTTTCCGGCATCTGTTGAAATGATCTTATAGTTCTTATCCTTTCTTTTACCGATGTGATGTATCATGTTGATTGATCCGTGAATATTGAACTGCCATTGAAACCCAGGAATAAATTCCACTTGATTGTGGTGAATATTTTTTTTTAAATGTATGCTGGATTGAGTTTGTTAGTATCTTGTTATGGATTTTTGTGTCCATATGACATTTTTGTGTCTTTTGTGTCATCAAAAATATTGACCTCTAGTTCTCTTTTTTGTGGTGTCTTATTTGGTTTTGGTATCAGGGTAGTGCTGGCCTCATAAAATGGATTTGGAAGCTTTCCTTCCTTTTTTATTTTTTGGAATAGTTTGAAAAGAATAGGTATTAACTCTTCCTTAAATGTTTGGTAGAGGAGTGTCTGGGTGGCTCAGTCAGTTAAGCATCTGACTCTTGATTTCAGCTCAGGTCATGATCTCAGGGTCATGAGATCTAGTCATATGTCAGGCTCTGTGCTCAGCAGGGAGTCTGCTTGGATTCTCTCTCTGAGTCCCTCTCTGCCCCTCCATCCCCACCCTCTCTCAAAATAAAATAAATCTTAAAAGAAAATATTTGGTAGAGTTCATCTGTGAAGCCATCTGATCTTGGACTTTTGTTTATTGGGTTTTTTGATTATTGATTAAAAAAAATTTTTTTTTTCTGGTAATTGGTTGGTTCAAATGTTCTGTTTCTTCCTGTTTCAGTTTTGATAGGTTTATGTTTCTAAGAATTTACCCATTTCTCCTAGGTTGTTGGTTGTTATTTCTCCTCTCATTTATGATTTTATTTGGTTCCTTTTTCTTTTTTTTAATATATATATTATGTTATATTAATATATTAATATTATATATTATATATATATGATTTTATTTATTTATTTGACAGAGAGAGAGATCACAAGTAGGCAGAGAGGCAGGCAGAGAGAGAGGGGGAAGCAGACTCCTTGCTGAGCAGAGAGCTGATGCGGGGCTCGATCCCAGGACTCTGAGATCATGACCTGAGCCGAAGGCAGAGGCTTTAACACACAGAGCCACCCAGGCGCCCCGATTTGGTTCCTTTTTCTTTTGATAACTCTGACTAGGGGTTTATCAAATTTATCAATTTTTTCAAAGAACTAGTTCCTGGTTTCACTTATCTGTTCTATTGTTTTTCTAGTTTCTATCATTTATTTCTGATCTAATCTTTATTATTTCCTTTCTTCTGCTGGTTTTAGTTTGTTTTTTTTTTAAAGATTTATTTATTTATTTATTTGACAGAGAGAGAGATCATGAGTAGGCAGAGAGGCAGGCAGAGAGAGAAGGGGAAGCAGGCTCCCTGCTGAGCAGAGAGCCTGATGTGGGGCTCGATCCCAGGACCCTGAGATCATGACCTGAGTCAAAGGCAGAGGCTTTAACCCACTGAGCCACCCAGGCGTCCCTGGTTTTAGGTTTTGTTTCTTGCTGTTTTTCTAGCTCCTTTAGGTGTAAATTTAAGTTTAGGTTGTTTATTTGACATTTTTCTTGCTTCTTGAGCTAGGCCTCTATTGGTATAAACTTTCCCCTTGGAACCAGTTTTGCTGTATCCCAAAGGTTTTGAACTGTTGTGTTTTTATTTTCATTTGTTTCCATGTAGTTTTTAATTTCTTCTTTTATTTCCTTGAACCCATTCAATGTTTAGTAGCATGTTACTTAACCTCCATGTATTTGTGGTCTTTGGATTTTTTTCTTGGGGTTGAGTTCTAGTTTTATAGCATTGTGGTCAGAAAAGATGTATGATATGACTTTGATCTTTTTGAATCTGTTGAGGCTTGTTTTCTGGCCTAATATGTGTTCTATTCTATGTGCACTTGAAAAGAGTGTGTATTTTCATGTTTTATGATAGAATGTTCTGAACGTATAAATCCATCTGGTTCAGTGTGTCTTTCAAAGCCATTGTTTCCTTGTTGGTTTTCTATTTAGATGATCTGTCCATTGATGTAAGTGGGGTGTTAAAGTCTCCTACTATTATTGTATTATTATTGATTAGTTCCTTTATGTTTGTTAACAGTTTTACGTATTTGGGAGCTCCCATGTTGGTTGCATAAATATTTACCATTGTTATATCTTCTTGTTGTATCATCTCCTTTATCATTATATGTTGTCCTTCTTTGTCTTTTGTTACAGTCCTTGTTTTAACATCTATTTTGTCCAATATAAGCATTTATACCCCAGCTTTCTTTTGACACCCATTTGCATGGTAAATATTCTCCATCTTCTCACTTTGGATCTGCAGGTGACTTTTGTTCCAAAATGAATTTTGTAATCAGCATACAGATGGGTCTTGTTTTGTCTATTCTGTAAACTTATGTCTTTTGATTGGAGCATTTAGTCCTTTTCCATTCAAAGTAATTATTTATAGATACGTATTTATTGCCACTTTATTACTTGTTTTGTGGTTGTTTCTGAAGATTTTCTCTGATCCTTTCTTGTCTTTCTCTCTTTTATGGTTTGCTGGTTTTCTTTAGTGACATTTTAGATTTCTTTCCCTTTGTTCTTTGCATATTTATTAGTGGTTTTTGGTTTGTGGTTACCATTAGGCTTGTGTATAACATCTTCTGCATATAGAGATCTACATTAAGTTGATGGTCATTTAAGTTCGAACCCATTCTTACTCCTCTCTTTCCCAGGTATATGGTGTCATATTTTATATCCTTTTATTTTTTGAATTCCTTGACTGAATTTTTTTTTTTTACAGAAATGTTCATTTTTACTGCTTTGTGTTTCCTATTTTCATACTGTCACTTTTGCTCTTCTTCTCACTCAGAGTCCCCTTTAATATTTCTAACAGGGCTGGTTTAGTGGTCATGAACTTCATTAATTTTTGATTGTCTGGGAAACTCTTTATTTTTCCTTCTATTCTGAATAATAGGCTTTCTGGTTAGAATAAACTTGGCTACAGATTTTTCCCATTCAGGACTTTGAATTTATCATGCCACTTTCTTCTGACTTGGAAAATTTCTGCTGAAAATCCCCTGGTAGCCTTATCAGTTTTCCCTTATATGTTACTGTCTTTTTGTTTGTTTTGTTTTGTTTTGTTTTGTCTTGCTGCTTTAAAAAATTTTTATATATCACTAAGCTTTGCCAATTTAATTATAATATGTCTTGGTATGGGTCTGCTTTTGTTGATTTTGGGGAGTTCTCTATACCTCCTGTATCTGGATATCAATTTCCTCCCCAAGATTATGGACGTTTTCTGCTATTATTTCTTCAGATAAATTTTCTGACCCCTTTTTCCTCTCTTTTTCTTCTGGAACTCTTATAATATGAATGTTCTTGTGTTCGATGCAGTCAATGAGTTCCCTACGTCTATTCTCATTTTGCCTAATTCTTTTTTCTCTCTTTTGTTCAGTGTGATTACTTTCCATTACTGTCTTCTAGGTCGTTAATTTGTTCCTCTGCTTCTTCCAGCCCGCTGTTCATTCCATCAAGTGTGTTTCTCATTTTATTTATTGAGCCCTTGATCTCTGCTATGTTATTCTTTATCTCTGTGTTAAAGGTCTGACTCAGGTCTTCGATTTTTTCTCAAGTTCATTGAGTATTTTTATAATCATTACTTTAAATTATCTATCAGGCATATTGCTAATATATACTTTACTTACATCTGTGGCTGTGATCTTGTATGTCCTTTCATTTGGGACAAATTCTTCTGTTTTTCTCATTTTGTCTAAATTTCTGTGCATGCTTCTTTGTTCAGAAAGTCAGTTACTTCTCCTATTCTTGAGGGCAATGGCCTTATGCAGAAGAGGTTCTATAGTGCCCTGCAGTGCTGTAAAACCTGTGTCTGAGGGCCTGGCACTTCGGGGAGTTCTCCAATGTGTCCTGTTTGCACACTGCTATTGTCTCTTGACTGCTTTATCCTTTAGGCCAGTCATCTGCAGAGGCCCTCTTTGCCTGTTATGGTCAGTATTTGGTCCCTGGCCTGACTGTGGTTGAGTTTTAACTAGGTGTCTGTGAAATGAGACCTCTTATCACCACTGCTGGAATCAAGGCTCCCCAAACTTCCAAGTTGGGAGATGTAGTGGGGGCAGGGGTTTGGGTCGGTCTCCTGGGGGAGGAGGCTGGCTGTTCAGGGACTGAGGCAAGAATGACTGGGAAGTGTGGTTCCACTGGAGCACAGGGAGGTGGGACTTGGTGCAAGCAAGTTGGGTAGTGAGTGCTGGCCCTGTGCTGGTTCCCACAGGTGGCTCTGCATTTATGCTGAAGGGTAGGGGATAGAAATGGCACCTTTTGGTTCCTTTGTTCCCAAATGGTCTCTCTGGGAAAACTGTCTTTCTGCAACATGCTCCTCACTGTGTGTCCCAGTGCTCTTCAGATTGCTCTTTCTAGATATATGTTCACAGGCTGCTTGGTTGCCTTTTCTCCAAGTCCCAATGCCCTTTGAGCTGTCCCAGAGCCAAGCACACTGACCTTTAAAACCCCAGGCTTTAAACCCCACTGGTTATAATAATTATGAAACTTGGGCTCTCTCACTTTCCAAGACAATTGCTACGGTGATTCATTTTCCCAGGTGCTCCCTTGTGTGTTAATCTGTCCCTTGCCTTTCTCTGTGACCATGGCTCTCTTCCCACCTTAGTGGCCACAATCCATTCCTCTCAAACTGTGTCTCCGTACATCTTAGTTCTTCAATGTGGCCTCTCTGTGACCTTTAGTTGTGGGATTTGTTCTGCCAGTCTTCAGGTCGATTTCTGGGGTGTTTAGGATGATTTGACAGTTAGCTACATGTATTCATGGGATGAGGCAAGCCTAGGTTCCTCCTACTCCACTGCCATCTTCTTCCCTCCACTGCTGGTGTCACTCTATTATTACAGGTTTCTTCTTCTTTGTGTGTGTGTGTGTGTGTGAGCGTGTGTGTGTGAGCATGTGTGTGTTTACTGTTTTCTTGACTAATACCTATCAGTAGACATTTATTGTGCTATATATGTATCAAGAAATTTGTATATTCATTCATACATACTTGGAAAAAATAAAGCTAAGTATATGCATTGGCAGAAATAAGAAAGTTGATATAAACATTTTGCTACAGTTAATAAAAATGTGGATTAGAAAACCATAAATACACTGGGATCTCAGACCATGTACTTACTGAGAGGAATGCATTCGGGAGGAGGGAACCAGTCATTCTCTGTACATATCATTACGGTCTGCTCATTTTGAAGACTGTAACCAGAATCGCATTTAACTTTCACAGATTGACCTTGGAGATATTTTTGTCCAAACCATGGATAATCTCCATTTTTCAAATAATTGAAAATACATTGTCCTAAAAATAATAAAAACCCATAAATTCATTCAAAATAGTAAGTTAAAAAACTATTTGTACAATATTTAAACTATAATGCACAAATATATAAACATAACATGCAACTCAAGAAAAACTAAAGCTACTACCAAATGTGCAAAAAGAAAAAATATCAATATTCAATATTATTTATCTGCAGTTTTTATAATTAAAATACATATGAATGATACGGGTGTTTTTGAAAAGCTTCTATCTTTATCTGTAATGTGATTTTTATAAAGAGCTTCTTATAAAAGGAAAAACCTATATGGGTGTTTTTGCTCCTAAAATTCATCCTTTGGTCGTATTTTTGTCATACAAGTCTTAATGGTACTCACTTATGCATTTTTCTCCCTCTACTATTTGAAATATTTACAGATATACAATTAGAAAAAGGCTTACTTACTGCGGCATGGTTCTACTGGGTTCCATCCTCTGTGTGTGCAAGTAATGTATCCCCCGCTATGTTGTGAAGGAGTCACAAAATTGCTATCACAGTAATAGTAAAAATATTCTCCTATTCCTGCTGGAAAGTATGGTCTATATCTATTTTCATTATGTAACCTTCCATGTTTTATTTCTGGAATATCACAGGGCTTCACTTGCAATACAAACAAAAGAAACAAAAACAGTATAAATAATGTTTTACCTTAATAAAAAAATCAAATTAGAAATGAATTGTTTCATTGGTGAATTATAGCCTCTTATTAGCATAATTTTGCTCATGGCAACAGGGTTTCTAGGACAAGAAAAGTTGCAAAATTCAGATGACAGGGATATGTGATGAAGTTATTGCTAATGAAGTTAAAATTATATCTTGTGGGTGATATGATATATAAACTTGTAGGAAGACTCTTGAGGAATAAGACATAACAGACCACTTAATGAATTCTCCTTGAGTATGTATATCCTAGCCCTGGTTGATTAAATGAGCATCTTGGTTGAGAGATGAAAGTACTGATTTTGTTGCTCAGATAATCTATCTTCTTTTCCTTTCTTTTCTGTTCTCAACAGAAATCAGAGCCCTGCCTTTCTTCTCAAACCAACTAGTGGGATTCTTTTTTTTTTTGTAGATTAACATTCATTAACTTATTTTTCTATTTATTGTAAATAGTGTAAGAAATACGGAGAAACACAAAAATTTTCCATTTGCCACATTATGCAGAAAAATAATGTCTGAAACCAGTCATTCAGGCAAGTTTTCCTCTTTTTATTTAATCAGAGAAATGGACTAAGAATATTTCTTAATATCTAAATAGTTAATTAAGATTATGGTAAACATTTGATTGTTATTACTAATCTTAATTGGTGAATGACATATTTTAAAATATATGTCATAATATATATATGTGTATATATATAGGTATATATGTCATATAGGTATATTATGTCATATAGGTATATATGTGTCAATAGGTATATTATGACATATATACATATAAGTATATATGTCATAATATATATGACATATCATACATATGAAGTATTTTAAAATGTTATACACGTCATATTATATGTGGTATATTTGACACACATATATTACACATATCATATATAATGTGACATATATGTCATGGTATGCATATATCATGTGTGTGAGGTGTTTAAATATGTCATATTTACATAGTATGTCATATATACCATATATAGGGGATGCTTTCAAATATGTCATTTGTCACAATATGTATATTTTAGGATAAAAGTGAATACTTGATGCCATCATAGTTTGATTCTTTTTAAACACTAAAATGTCCTATTTTTATTGAGGTATAATATAATTGTATTTTATTGAGTTATTTTTATTTATTGAATATTTCGGACATATATGTTTAAGTGTTCTGTTGTTTATAACACATTTATATATAAAATTTTCTAGAAAAATTTTCCCTTTTTGTTGGATGATTTAAAGATAATCTAGTACTTTTAATACCAGAGTAATATTAGTTTTTTTTCCATAAAATGATTTGATTGCAAGGAATCCTGTGCAACACATGAACAAAATTTCCAACACACACACACACACACACACACACACACACACAGATGCAAGTATTCATTATCATCTTCAACTACTTGAGTTCACTGATCTATTTTCTTTTTTGACTAGAGAAATTTTCCAGTAGTTTCTGCAGACTTGTTATTTGGATTATACACTTTGAATCCTTGCATATACTAATGTTTTTCTTAAACAAAGATTTCTTAAAAGATTTTATTATTTATTTGAGAGAGAGAATGTGTGAGCACAAGGCAGGGTGGAGGGACAGGAGAAAACAGAATCCCCGCTGAGCAGGAACCAGGGATCATGACCTGAGCCAAAGGCAGAGGCTTAACCAACTGAGCCATCCAGATGCCCCTTTAATAAAAATTTGTAAATGATGCTTTCTCTAGGTATAGATTCTTGGCCTACAGTCCATAGCTCTCATTGACAGATTTTCCCCCCACTCTTTTTAAGCTTCCAATGTTGAGATTAAGATGCTCATTTACTCTTAATTCCTTTTAAGTAAACTTCTAGGCTTTTTTTTTTCCCTACTAATTTTTTTTTTAAAGATTTTATTTATTTACTTGACACAGAGAGAGAGAGAGATCACAAGTAGGCAGAGAGACAGGCAGAGAGAGAGGAAGAAGCAGGCTCCCTGCTGAGCAGAGAGCTCGATGCGGGGCTCAATCCCAGAACTCCGAGATCATGACCTGAGCTGAAGGCAGAGGCTTTAACGCACTGAGCCACCTACTAATTTTTGAAAATTTAGAATATTTTTTCTCTACCCTTGAATGAATTTCATCATAATACATCAAGATGTGTGTCATTTAACAATAATTCTACCTTGGGCAAACTTCAGTCTTTGGATTTGCAAGAACTGAGTCTTAAAGAATTCCATTAACTTAGCTGTGAAATTGTAAAGGAGAGATTTGAATCCTGGTGGTCTGATTTCAGAACAACTATGGTTATGCCCCTATTATGGTGTTTCAAAGGATATCAATTAAAGAAAACAGCCTGATGAAATTTCTTTTCATAAGATATACGAAGGGGATAAAATTAAAAGTAAGTATGATTATTATGACAGGCTTGAACCCCTTTACTATCTTCCTCTTTCATCTGGGCACACTTAAATATGTTTTTATACTCTAACAAGATCATCTCTGAAGCAAATATAATATTTCATATATAGTCTGATCAGCACTGAGATTGGCAAGACTTAGAACAGCCTCATTCTACTTTAGACTTCTATCAATGCAGGTTGTGGTCTCATAATACTGGTAGTTCTGTCATAGTTTTGACTCAAACTAATCTCAAAATAGATAAAGATATTCACTGTTTTTTTTTTTTTCAAGTGGACGCCACACTCAGCATGGGGCCCAATGTGGGGTCTGAACTCATGACCCTGAGATCAAGCCTTGAGCTGAAATAATGAGTCAGATGCTTAACCAACTGAGGCCCCCCAGATACCCCAAATATTCACTAATTTAAAAAATATTTCTAATCTGTCTGTACTTGTACAGCTGATTCCTTTGACCTAAGCCCAGGATCTTATAGGAGGAGACACAAGTGATATCAGAGAAATATAAAGGCTCATAAGAGACTGCTATGAGCAATTATATACCAATAAATTGGACAACATAGAAGAGATGGATAAATTCCTAAAAATATACGACCTACCAAGACTGAATTATGAAGAAATAGAAAATCTGGAAGACCAATTACTAGTAAAGAGATTAAATCAGTAATCAAAAACTTCCCAAAAAACAAAAGTCCAAGACCAGATGGCTTCACCGGTGAATTCTACCAACATTTAGAAAAGATTAGTGCCAATCCTTTTCTAACTCTTCAGAAATATAGAAAAGGAGGGAACACTTCCAAAGTCATTTTACGAGACCAGCATTACCTTGACACCAAAACCAGAGAAAGACACCAGAAGAAAATAAAATTACAGGCCAATACCTGAAAAACAGGTGTAAAAATCTTCAACAAAATATTAGCAAACTGAATTCAACAATACATTAAATGAGTAATACACTTGAATCAAGTAGGATTCATTCCAGGGATGCAAGGATGGTTCAACATCCACAAATCAATGTGATACACCACATTAACAAAATGAAGGATAAAAATCCTATGATCATCTCAATAGATGCACAAAAAGCATTTGATAAAATTCAACAACTTTTATGATGAAACTCAATCAGGTGGGCATAGAGGGAACATACCTCTCAATGTATAAAACCTATATATGACCAGCTAACACCAACCTTATATTCAATACTGAAAAGCTTTTCTTCTAAGATCAGGAACAAGATAAGAATGCTTACTCTCATGACTTTTTTTGAACATAGTATTAGAACTCTTAGCTAGAGTAATTAGGCAAGAAAAAGAAATAAAAGGCATCCACTCAGAAAGGAAGAAGTAAAACTTTCACTATTTTGAGATGATGTGATATTATACACGGAAAACCCTAAAAACACCACCAAAACTTGTTTGAATTAATAAATGAACTCAGTGAAGTGCAGGGTAAAAAATCAATGTACAGAAATCTGGTGTGTTTCTATACCCTAATAATAAACTATCAGAAAGAGAAATTAAGAAAATAATCCCATTTACAACAGCATCAAAAGGATAAAATATCTGGGAATAAATGTATCCAAGGAGGTGAAAGATGTGTACCCTGAAAACTAGAAGACAATGATGAAATAAATCGAAGACAAAAATAAATGAAAGATAGTCCATGTTCTTGGTTTGGAAGGGTTGATATTGTTAAAGTGTCCATACCACTGAAAGCAATCTACAGATTCAATGAATTCCTGTCAAAATTCCAATGGCATTTTTCACAGAAATAGAACAAACAACGCTAAAATTTGTTTGGAACCACAAAAGAATCCAAACAGTCAAAGAAATCTTGGGAAAGAAGAACAAAGCTGGAGGCATCATACTTCTTGGTTTCAAACTATATTACAAAGTTACAAAGTATGGTATCGGCATAATAACAGACACATAGCTCTAAGTGTCCATTGCTGGATGAGTGCATAAGGAAAATGTAACATATATATAAACTATTCAGCCAAAAGAAGAAGGAAATATTGCCATTTGTGATGACATGGATGGACTTTGAGAGCACCATGCTAAGTGAAATAAAGCAGACAAAGAAAAATACCATATGAGCTATATTTGGGATCTGAATATACCAAACTTTTAGATAAAGAGAATAGATTGGTGGTTGCTAGAGGCAAGGCATGGGGGTGGGAGAAATGGGCAAAGGGAGTCAAAAGGTACAAACTTCCAGGAATAAAATAATCAAATTACAGGGATGTAATGTACAGTATGGTGACTCCAGTTATTAATACTGCATTGCATATTTGAAAGTTGTAAAGATAGTAGATCTTAAAAGTTATTCTCACAAGGAAAAAAATTTGTAACTATGTGTGGTGATGAATTTAACTAGAATTGTGTTTGTAATTATTTCACGGTATATACAAATATCAAATCATGTTGCACACTTAAAACTAAGATAAGGTTATATGTCAAGTACATTTCAATCAATCAATCAATCAATATTTTCATTATAATTGTTTTATACATTAAAGTCTTCATAGTGATGATGGGATCTTCTTTAAGGTGTTTTGATTTGAAAATTCATTTGGGACATATGCCTAGAATTAATATTGAGACCATTGACCTTTATTTGTGTCATGATATTTTTCATTCATGTATTATCCAGTTTAAGTATGGTATACCTTTACAACCAACTGCAATACGTAAAGAAAAGGGCAGAGGAAACATCTCCAGAAATAAAATACAGTACCTTGTTGAATTGAGTGGCATTTTGTTACATGAGATGGCTTTAGAAAATTCCACAGTGTCTTTGCCTCCCTCCAAAATGTCGAGCCTAATTCTCCTCCCCTTGAGCATGCTGGACTTAGAGACTCACTTCTGAAGACTAGATATGGCTAAAGAGACAATGTGTGACTAGTTCATAAATGGTATGAGGGTTCCATCTCTCTCAGATCATGAGCTCTGGAGAAAGTTAGCTGCTATTCAAGTAGCCTATGGAGATGACCATGTGGTAAGGGACTGAGGTTTCTTGCCAAAAACCTGATAAGTGAGCCAATTTGGAGACAGATCTGCCAGCCCAGCCAAGCCATCAGGTGACTGTAGCGTAGGTCAACTTTCTGACTACAACACAGGAAGTGTCTGGCTCACTAAGCCACTCCCAAATTCCTGACCCATAGAAACTCTGAGGTGATAAAAGTTTGTTGTTTGAAGCCACTGTATTTTGAGGGAAATTTGTTACACCAAATAAATAACGAATACATTAGGTGTTAGATGACACTAGTCTTACCAAGTGTTTTAGTTCAGTTATTAGAATTACATTAGAGAAATTTATGTTCATACACATGCATATTTAACATTAAATAGCAAAAAGTAAAGAATTTTTAATATTCAAAACCATGTTTTTGATCCTGCTTAGAATTGCCTACTTTGAAAAGAATGTCTCTGAAGCCTCTGCTTTACATACACAGTAAGGCAAATATTTGGATTTATTGTGTCCCCGTTTTTGTTGTCGTTGTTTAAGAGACAGTAATTTCAGAATTAAGAAGTAGGTCAAGATATGAATGGAACTTACAAGTACATCTTGGAGGAGGTTGCCAGCCTTTACTAGAACATGTTGCTATATTTCCACGTGTTGCAGGATAAAAGCCACTTTTACAGTAATATGTGATTTCATCTCCAGTTCTGTATTGGATGGATTCTGGTGTGTACTCACCATTTGGAATATAAGGAGGAGTACATACTACTTCTGAAAAAGAAATAAAGACATGTGGATAATGTAGAAATCACCACCCATTAAAATAATCAAGTACATAAAAATAAAGGAAGCTGGATATTATTTTTTTTGTCCATATCACAGCACAAAAGGGGATTAAAATAGTCTCATATTCTTCCCACCATATCACTCATGTCCCTCCACTATATCTCTCATCTGATATATTTGTGCCCCTTGGACTCCTCTCTCTCTCTCTCTTTTTTTTAAAGATTTTATTTATTTGAGAGTGACAGAGTAAGAGAAAGAAAGCATGAGAGAGGGGAGGGTCAGAGGGAGAAGCAGATTCTCTGCTGAGTGGGGAGCTCTACTTAGGACTCCATCCTGGGACTCCAGGATCACGACCTGAGCCAAAGGAGATACTTAACCAACTGAGCCACCCAGATCTTGAAACCCCTTTCTCCAAAGTCATCACATATATCATGGTATTTCATATGTGGCAATAAATTCATGACATATCACTTCGACTATTCTTTCCAAGTGTTCTTCAACTTCCTTGGCATCTGTGGTTCTCATCGGGACTCTTTACAAATATTCCAAGACTCTCTTTTCCAGACACTTAGTAGGATTGCATAT
Source organism: Potos flavus (assembly GCA_028534135.1). Classification (NCBI taxonomy): domain Eukaryota; kingdom Metazoa; phylum Chordata; class Mammalia; order Carnivora; family Procyonidae; genus Potos; species Potos flavus. The sequence continues at coordinate 38,362,694 of CM052893.1, forward strand.
CCCCACCCATTTGAAGTAGATGTGACCCTATGATTTGCATAGGACAATGAAATAAGTGTAAAGTAACATGTTTCCCTCCAAGGAGGAAGTTTAAAAAGCCATTCTGTGATTTTTTTTTTTTTTTAATGTTCTCTTCTCCATAGCTGCAGTGATTAAGGAAAGCCATGGAAAGATGATGTCTCTATCCCTTGATTCTTACAGTTAATATAATGAACAGAATCCCTTCAGACCTACATTGGAAGTGAGCATAAATAGGAAATAAGCTTTAACTTATATCAAAGTAAAATCGAATTCAGATTCTGAGGTCTTACTTTGAAGTAGGCAACTTCATTGAAACCTGGAATGGTGATTTAGTCTAATGTTCACTGACACTTGGAATGATGATTTATTCTAATGTTTATACAGGACAAGGGGACTGATCCAAAATAAGTGGTTTATAAATTATATTTTGATGACTGGATGGATAACTTAAGTATCTAAATATTTAGATGGGGTTCTGGAAGTAAAACATATGGCAGAAGTTAATGCCAGAGGACTTGTGCACCCATGTTCTTTGTGTAGGAACCACGAATGCCATGACGACAAACAGCTGGACTCCACACACCGTCAGCTGAACATGGATCTAATGTGAGTGATCATTGTTCTGTGTTCATTAACCTCTTCATAAAACATTTTCTTAATAATGCCTGAAAATGGAGGCCTCTCAATTGTAGGAGGATATATTTTCCAAGGAGCTGTTTGTGAACTCAATTGATTTTTTGTTTTTTTGTAGGAGAGGGGGTGCCTCATTGGCTCAGTCAGTAGAGCATGTGACACTTGATCTCAGGGTTGTGAGTTCAAGCCCCATGTTGGGTGTAGAGCTTACGTAAAATTAGAAAAAGTCAACCAAATTTTTTTTAAAGAATAAAATCAACTCAAAAGCTAACTCTAGTTTTTGTAAAAGAGGATCATTGAACAAGGCTTACATGTGATTATGAATCATATGATTAAAAGTTCAGAGGGCTCTTAAGACTTCAACTCTTCTTACCATCTCCCCACCCACCCTGGCCCACAGTATGACAATATATGTAAAACTCACCCTTTTAGAAAGGCACTCAACCTCTGATTTCATGTTACTTGTTTCACTCACTGCTGCAGCCCTCAATAGAAATTGACTCACTCTTTTCCATAAATGCGTGCAAATATCTCAGCACAGTTGTTACCATACTATAGCTGTATCTTCTTGCTATTCTTCTCATGATATGATTTTTTAAACTCAACTATCTACATTCTCTTTTAGGTCATGATAGTTTGAAACCATCTCTTTTAAAATGAGGTAGGCTAAGCAGAACACAATATTCCAGACATAACTTCTGGTGGGCACCAAACACAGTTGAGATGGCTTCTAGCTCTGTACAAGATCCTTCCATTCTGAAGCCTAAAAGAGTTTTTGTTTTTGTTTTTTCCCCAGCATCATCATCACTGTTGATTCACATTAGGTCTTTGATTAATAAAATCTCCAGTTACTTCCACTTAATTCCATTGTCAATGGAGGGTTTCCTCATCTGGTATTAATAAAATTTACTTTTCAAAGTGAAATGCTAGGATTTATAAGAGCAATCTGGGAAGTGTATATACCTGGGAATTAGGAAGCCTGTAACAACCCTGGCTCTGCTCTAAACTTGCTTTTTGACCACAGACCAGCTGTTTAATGAGCTATTGAATGTCTCTGGTCCTTTTATCTCTATCTTCAGAATGAGAGAATTATACTAATTGATCTCAAAATGGGCCTTGCACACAAAATGTTAAGTATATTGTCTTTATAATAGTTGATTTCTATAGACATTAATACTCCACTGTAAGAAAAAAATAAACTGCTTAACTATAAGGAGTATATGAATGAAAACAATTTATAAAATATATGGCAAAATGTATAGAAAAGAAATATAACATTACCTTTACAGGAAGGACTTGGAGTCCATCCAAATTTAGTACATACAGCATCTCCTCTATCACTGTATTCATAACCCTTGTTACATTTATATTGAAGTCGTTCATTTTCCTTGTAAATTTGCTTCCGAGAAGTAGACTGCCCATTTGCAATTTCTGGCTCTCGGCAGGAAATTTCTAAATATAAGGGATTAAGTTTCAAAATGTTTGTTACATATTAAAGGACTTTGTCTAAGACATAGTTATATTTAGACACAAATTCTGTTTCTGTTAGGTAAATCAGGCAACCAAACAAAATTTCTAACATCATTGAAAATAACTGACTTGTTTTTGTGGCATCACTATCCATTCAAATTTTTCTATCTAAAAAAAACCCAAAAAACAAAAAACAAAAACTGGCCATCATCTTTGACCCCATCTTCTCTCAAACATTTCCCCCTGGGATTATAGCAACAATAACTAATTTCCCAAATCCAATTCTCTCATCTTTCTAATCTGTTTTCCTGTTTGTAACTTAATGGCCTTTTTCTTGTCCCTTCATTGCTCCATTTAAAATCTTCCATTGATTCCCAATTCAGTCTGAGTAAAAGCTAAACTCTTCAGCATGACATGAAGCACCTTAGAACCTTGTACTGGCCTATCTTCAATCCATCACTGACTTACCCTTACTTGCATCCTACACAAGGTCCCCCAAGGACATGAGAACAGGGGAGCCTCATATTCACAGAAGCGTCCTTGTATTTGTACTTTCCTCTCCATGTGTTCCCATGACTGGTATGCTTTCCCATTCCTCAACTTCATTTGACAAATATGCATCAGGTATTCCAGGAAAATTTCACTAATCACAGAAATTTAGTTTTAGGAAGGAAACCCCATCTGTGAACCTCTAGAACATACAGTATTTGCTGTGCTGAACATAAATAGGTTTACTATCACTGACTTGAGGAACTAGTTTTGTTAGAAAAGAGTTTTGAAGAAGAGGATGCTTTTCTCTGCATCTCATTGTTGGATAGCTAGACTAAGAAGGTGAAAATAATCAAGAGATTTTAGATAATGTGAAAAAATAAATATGGCAGAAATTTCACACAGGTACTGGTAAAATGAAGTATGGCGCTTTTAAATACATTTACCATAATGTTTCATTACAAAAGCCCCAATCATCGGACTGGTCATGATGTACTGGTTAGCAGTATTAAAACTAAAGAAATCTTGACTTACAGTTTACTATAGAACTTTTTTTAAAAGGCAAAAATTTATTTAATGGATGTGATTCAGTTCTGCATACTTATCTAAACTCACAGTGTATATATAAAACAGGACCCTTTTCTAGAAGTATCATTCAAGCACAGAAGGTCATTGTGATTCATTAGTGGAAATAATGAATTTTTCACTTTTCAAATTAAAAGAAAGCCTATTCTATAGGCCAATATTAAAACTTGCCGCAGAAATGCTTACTCTTCTATTTGAGCTATGAAAACCGATCATAATTTCATTATGGTTAAGACCACGGACTTTGGTTTCAGATGATCAAGGTTTGACTCTTAACTCTACCATTTACGTCATGATAAACCTTGGTCATGAGATTTAACTTTTTTGCACCACAGTTTCCTTGATTATAAAACAGAGTGGAAAATAGTGCATAAATCACAGACATTTTGAAGGTAAAATGGAATGACACATGTAAAGAACTTGGATCAATTACTGGCAAACAGTAAGTGCTTAATAAATATCAGTTATTAGTATTACTCATATTCTTTAGGATGCACAATATTTAAAAGTGCGTATTTTCATGAGAAAAACTAAAATCATTCAATCACATGAACAGTAAATGTATCTTACCCACACATTTTGGGGCTTTTCCACTCCAAACACCATTTGCTGAGCAATGGATTTCTGCAGGGCCATCAAGCTTGAAGCCTGAATTACAGTGAAAATGTACTACTTGTCCAAAAGTATAGTCTTGGTCTAGTTCCAACGCAGTACTGGTAAGTCTCCCATTCTCTGGTTCTGTCACTGGTAAACACTTAACAACTGAAAAAATAAATATAACTTTTCCTAATAGAATTGACAACTTTACTATGAAACGTATGTATATATTCACGTATGTAGATAAAATTATCAGCAAAGTAAGATTGGGGGAATTACTTAATTTTTTTAAAGAAGCATTTGATAAAACTGTTGGATATAAAGGCTAGTAAGTTAAAAAAAAAACAACAATAAGCTTCTCTCTCATTCTTTTCTATGATAGTGGACAAAGAAAATTACTTCTTTGAATGACAGTTTACATTGTTAGAGCTAACAAACAAGTATTTCTTAAATAATTGAAAAATAATTAAATAATTAAATAAAAATTTTCACTTAAACCCCAGAATAATATAATGCTGTATTTCTAAAAGGTATAAAAGCAAACTTTCTGATTCTATTTACTTCAATAGACAAATAGTTCTTAATTTTCCTTCCTTTTCCATGTAAGTGCTCAAAATAATTTGAGTACTTCTTTTGATTTTACTTAATATTTTCCAATATCTCTTAGGTTATGCCATTTTAACTTGATTTTATAATAGAATCATCCAGGATAGAATTAAAATGGAAATTCTATGGTTATCTCCCTATCTCCCTCCCCTATTACCCAAGAGATAGTAGTTTAGTAGGTTTTTAGTAACCAAAATTTTCAGCTTTAAATAAACACCTCGGGTGATTCCAGCTTTGAAGTTTCTTGAAGCATTTAGGTCTTCATCCCACATTTCCATAGATGAAAGATCTTTCATTCTCTTCTTTAGGTAACAGGACTTTTGAGTGATCACGTTTCTTCTTCCTCCTCCTTCCCCTCCTTGGGGTCATCCTCCTCTTCCTTCCTTCTTCTTCTTCTCCCCTCCTCCACCTCCCCCTTCCTCTTTATCTCCCTTCCTCTGTCGCTCCTCCTTCCCTCTCCCTCTACTTATTCCTCACCATGGAACTATTCTGACTTATTTCTCTTATTTCCATGATGACTAGAGATTGGGATTACTAGCTCAAAATTTGGAAACAGGATGTACATTTTCTCATTCTTACTCTTTGATTTATGGGTCAGTAAGAAAAAGCAGAACTCTCCCTTACTTCCCGTCTCTTTTCAGTAAGATTAAGACCATAGGAAAATCTCCCTTGCCATACGAGAGGAGAGAAATGTCTAAATCATGGTCTTCACTTCAGCTGTTACTGGAGATCCTTGCATTTGTGTGGTTATTGGGTGAGAAAATCTTCATTAATAAAACTGAAATTCTGATACTTGTGTTTTTCTCTAGTGGTTAGAATCCAAAAGGAAAGGAAAATAGGTTTCAGATTTCCGAATCTCTAATACTTTGAATAATAGATCAGATGAGTCTGTATTCATATTTGGTTAATGAAACACAAAATAATGCCTAGCTATCCATTCTGTACTATGTTAGAAGCGACAAAAATATTTTAAATAAAAAATATTTAATTACAAATTTCAAGGATATTTTAATGTAAGACATCTCAAAAAACCCTTGATATTTTAAATATTTGAATATATTGGTAAATCAATTTTACATATACCTTCACAAAGAGGAATATCATTGGTCCATCCATCTGGTTCACACTCACGGAAATTAATCCTACCTAGCAACTGATACCTGAAAACCAAAAATAACAGAGTGGTGAGCTAATGTCTATTTATATGCAATTTTAATACCATTCTAAATGTCCAGAAATTCCATTTCAGGGAAAATTAACAGCATATGCATTTCCTTCCTTCCTTCCATCTTCCCTCTCTGCCTCCCCTCCTCTTTCTTATCCTTTTCTTTCTTTTCTATTTCTCTTTCTTTTTCTTAAATTTCTTTCTCTCTTTCTTAAATTTCTTTTCTTTCTTTCTTAAGCTTCTTTCTTACTTGAGAAAGGCCCTCAAGTCCTCAGGCACATGGACTCGGAATAATCATAATCCTTGGTTCACAACACAAACTCATTATGATTTTGGGCACAATATCCTTTTATCTTTTCATTGAGTCAGTCAATTAGCTACACTGAACGATGTTATAACCTCCTTGAACCCAAACCAAAAACCAAAAACATGGTAGTAATCAAGAGCTGACAATATGTTACCATTCCTCCAGTCTTGTTCTATACTCCTACCCTCCACAATTATGATATTTGTGGAACATTTTGGACTTTTAACATAATCAAGGATAGCACTAGCCTAAATTTCTTAGCATGTGGTTTATTTTTTATTTAAAATTTTTTATTATTTTTAATTAATTAACTTTTCCCAGAGTGTAAATCATCAAGACAGGTCTGCATATATAACCCATTCAATGTCAAATTTATCTAACTGTGGTAACCCATTAAGTCCATCCTTAAAATCTAAAATGCTTTACTTGAATGAGAGGTCCTTGGGACAGATGCAAAAATGTACAATCATTACCAGGTGCTTTAGATCAAGGTAAAGCATCCTTCTTAATATTACAGTGAACGGTTAGAGGTATAAAGCTTTTTCTCAAAAACAAAATAATTCACAGCATTTTGATAACCCCAAGAGAGATACTTTTGAGAACAGAACTTTCATAAACTTCTAAATAATTATACGTATACAAATATTTCCTTCATCTGCAAATAAGGATTGTTTCACCCATTACACAAGAAAAGAAAATCTTTCTCTCTTAAGAAATACTTTGTCTTTCTTTGAATGTTATTGATTTGTTCCTAATTCTCTAAAGGAAGAAAACATTTCAATAGATTGAATGAGAGTTATAGAACTTGGGAAAAGTTTTCAATTAGCAATAATCGTGCCTCAGATAAACCTCATTAGCGACGATACTGCCACTGTGCAAAGCTGAGAGTTACAGAACTTGAAGTCAAACATTTACTCTGTCTCTGTTATATAAAGGAAAAAAATAATTGGCTATTCATTCTATAATTCCTTCTCTGTCTTCTCTACTTCTCTGCTGCAGCAGGCACAGGGAGAAGCAGGCTCCTTGCTGAGCAGGGAGCCCTCCTTGGGGCTCAATCCCAGGACCTGAGCGGAAAGGCAGAGGCCTAATCGACTGAGCCACCCAGATGTCTCAAGTTTTGATCCTTTTGCCAGGTAAAATGTGGAACCTACAGGTGCCAGACTAGCCTGGATTGAAAGGATATTTCAGAGGTGAAGAGTGAGGCAATTGGAAAGTTTAGGCCCAGATGGTCTTCATCTATCATGTCATGTATAATTAAAGTCAGCAGTAACGATTGAAAGTTGGGCTAAAATGTCTTTGAAATATCTCCCTCAGGTAGTAGCTAAAGAGATCTTAATTCGTAAGAACTAAGACTTATTGGGTGACAATATCTTAGGAACTCTTCAAAGGGCTTCAGTGTGTGTTATATTTATTTCTTCCACCAATCCTATGATGCACCTGCTGTGTTTCTATTTCTAGAATTGAGGAAATGGGCATGAAGAGTCATTAAAATGATAATGCAGTTACTGTGTTGTGGAGTTTTGGAATGCAGACTTACTCCAAAGCCTAAACTTTAAAATATTATATTTTATTTCCTCAAATCAAGAAATAAATGAAAATAATTAGAATCAATTTGTAATTTCCTTTTTTAGAAAGGTATTTATTTATTTATTTATTTGAGAGAGAGAGAGTAAGAGAGCAAGAAGAGGGGGCAGAGAGGGAAGAAGCAGACTCCCTGCCGAGCAGGGAGCCCCACTTGGGGCTCCATCCCAGGAACCTGGGATCATGACTTGAGCTGAAGGCAGACACTTACTTAACTGAATAAGCCACCCAGGAGCCCTCAATTTGTAATTTCTTGATCCTATTTATATTTATGTATCATGAAATTGTAATGATATTGCTTTTCTCATGTATGAAGCTTTCTTCAAAACAATTTTTGGCCTGGCTGGGAACAACAGAAATAAAGAACACTGAGGAGGTATCATAGTGTTAAGATTAGCCATGAACATCCAGTAGGTGGTTAGAGAACAGAGTTGATGACTATGAATGTAGTAGCATTTTTCGTCCATGTGGTAAGAATAATTTGCAGACCATGGAAACTTAAAGGATGGTAGTTACTATTATATCAGTGTAAAATACTTGCTTCTCCTAAATTTTATAAGCTTTTATCAAAGGAGGTGCCATGTAATCTGATTTTGTTACCATTTCCACTGTCCTGGATATATTGAACTCCGCACAAAATAGAATGTAGTCAGGACTTGTTGGAATAAACCCTTATTTATATGTATATTATTTTCTAGCCCTCCTATAACTACACTCAACCAGAGTAATTATAATTCATTTTAATTTTTCAATGTTGAGGAGGTAATTTGGTATCCAAATATAATCTTTTCCATTATAGTTTAATTTTTCAGACAACTTGTATGGTACTTATAAGAATGCTCATAAAAAATAAAAGTAATCTTAAAAATATTAATTAGTACAGTTCCTATTTTCTACCTAAATTATAACTGTCCCAATTATAAACTATAAACTTCTTTTAATATTGACTACATACCCCTCTTCACATGTGTAAACAACCTTTGCACCATATACAAACTCATTTCCTCTTTCAAGATGAAAAGAACCAAAAGGAGTATCTCCAGGATGTCCACAGGGCCTTTCTAAAATGAAAAAAATAATGATATTATTATGTAACATGGGGAAACACATTTTACATAGGAGTTCAAGGAAAATGACATTTGATACTATATCGGCAGACATAACTGGAGATGTACAAAAGTGAAAAATAGCAATTATCATTTTAAAATTAAATTTATCTGTATTTTTTTATTTTAGAAGATTACAACACCTTATTAAGCATAATGATGGTTTATGATTTTGTATTTAAATGACAGTTGTGATATAATTCAGCTAATATTGCTACAATATCAGACATTCAGGATTTTCATAACTAAAGTTTTCACAAATTTCACAAATGTATGAATTATTTACCCCGACATATCCTCAATGGATTAAGAGCCTCCCATTCTCCATTCTTGCATTCCATTATAATGGCTCCAAGAGTTCTAAATCCAGGTAGGCATTTATATGTAGCCCGAGTGCCCTCTGGATATGTTTGTGCAGTCCAGGTACCTGACAAAACTTCATTTTGTTTTCTCGGAGGGGGTTCTTTGCAATCTATAAACAATAAATACAAAGTAAGTGCTTAAAGTGCTTATTTAAATTTACAATATGTTTAGGTTATTTTTGCTTTTAAAAATACCTATGCTGTTACAGGTCCATCCATAAGTATGTCTTAAAATATATAAAATATATAAAATATATTTTTTACCTTACAGAAATTGAATCAACACAAATTTGTAAAAATAGCTTTCCACAGAAATTGTTTTCCTTTACAATATTTTTTTATACAATTTTTAAAAAAGATTTTATTTATTTATTTATTTGACAGAGATCACAAGTAGGCAGAGAGGCAGGCAGGGAGAGAAGGGGAAGCAGGCTCCCCACTGAGCAGAGACCTCGATGCAGGGCTCGATCCCAGGACCCTGAGATCATGACCTGAGCCGAAGGCAGAGGCTTTAACCCACTGAGCCACCCAGGCGCCCCCCTTTACTATATTTTTTAATCAAAAAAGTTTCTATTTATTATTTTATCACTACATTAGACATAAAAATAAATTGAGAAGCTGCAAGTGCATGCCAATTCATGAAGATTATGGGATAATAGAGACATCCACTGTAGAAAGCTAAAAGTGACTTATCCTTTGGGAATGCAAGTCCAACACACACAAAAGTCATCAAAGGTGAGATTATTGACAATATCTGCCAGCTGAAATTTATGTACAAATGAAAGTTTTAAAATGAACATAAGGGAACATTCGCTACCTCTGACTTCTTAGCCAGGGAGTATGGGGGAGATATTATATATATTATTCTTAATTGCTGCACTGCATTCTACTGAGTTGGAAAATACATACTAGGCACTATGCTAAGTTCTGAAGATAAAACAATAAATTTTAAGAGAGACAAAGTACCTGTTCTCAAGTATTTCCATTCTACTAGGGAAGTTAGTTATTAAATAAGTAAATAAATGTATGATATGCATTACAGGTAGATAAATTCTATTTAGAAAAATAAAGCATAAAAAAATTAAAAAAAAAAGAAAAATAAAGCATGGCAAGATGATACAAACTTGGATGGGAACATTCCAAATACAATGGAATAGGATGGAACGGAATAGCATTCCTACTGCAAACTGGAAAAACAACAAACTCTGTGTGTGTGTGTGCATGTGTGTGTATGTTGAAAGGAACTGGAAACTGTGAGGAGAAAAAAGATTAAATGAACCAAACCAAAGTGGGAAGGGCCTGTTTTATGCAAACATATAGTTTTTGGCCATTTCTTATCTGGTCATGTTTGCCAACTCTGGGTATGGATTGAAGATCAGGCTTTGCCTGAACAGAGAAATCTCAAGAAGATTGATGCAGAATGAATACAGAAAGATAAAAGCATAGAAGACACCGATAACAAATAAAAGAGAGTATAAGAAATGTGTGGAGCAGAGTCCAGTAATATGTGTATGTCTAAATAAAATTCCAAAACTAGAGAAGAGAAAAGACAGAAATATTTGAAGAAAGAATAGCTCATAGGTTTCCAAAATTGGTGAAAAAAATCAGCTCTCAGATTCAGAAGCTCAAAATCAAAACAAGAAAAACAAAAACAAAAAAAACCCACAACAAACCAAAAGGATAAATACAAAGAAAAAGTATACTGAGGCTTTGCTGAAAACCAAAGATAAAGGCAAAATCTTAAAAGCAGACAGAGAAAGAACACACATTTCTTTTAGAAGAACAATAAAAATAACAGTATGTTTGTAACAGTAACAACTGAGGCATGAAGACAATGTTCCGGCATTTCAGAACTGCTGAAGAATAAATGGCAACAGAGAACTGAACGCAAGGAAAACATACTGCAAAATCAAGGAGAATAGAAACACATTCTCAAACAAACCAAAAGCAGAGAGAATTCAACAATAGCAAACAGACACTACAGTAAACCCCACTAAAACTTTCTAGACTGAAGGAGAATGATCCCATAAATAAACAGAGAAGGGTAATAGAAATGAACAGAACTGAAGAAAATAAATATATGGGTTAATAAAAAGACTACTGATAAATAATAAATAATGTGCTCTGTATATTTTAACAAAATTTTAAAAAGACTTCATTTAAATTCAATAACAATGTCTTATGGTGCTTGCAAAAAAAATTCAGGAGTATAATACATAAAAGTAATAACAAAAATGTCAAGAGATAACAAATGAAATTAGATGGTTTTAATGTTTACATAGTTTAGAATGTAGTGAAAGTATTGATTAAGGGTGGGCTGTAATAATTTAAGTATGCTTATTGTAAAACATTAATATTAAGAGTTCTGGGGCGCCTGGGTGGCTCAGTGAGTTAAAGCCTCTGCCTTTGGCTCAGGTCATGATCTCAGGGTCCTGGGATTGAGCCCCGCCTCAGGTTCTCTGCTCAGCAGGGAACCTGCTTCCCCCTCTCTCTCTGCTTGCCTCTCTGCCTACTTGTGATGTCTCTCTCTGTGTCAAATACATAAATAAAATCCTTAAAAAAAAAAGAGTTCTATAACTAATAGAAATGATATAGTGAGGTAGTAAAGAATATTTGATTAATATTTTAAAAATGCAGGAAAGGTGGAATAGAAGAACAAAGAAGAGATGACACAAAAAATAAATAGCAATATGTTAGACTTGAGTTTAACCATATCAGTAATTACAATAAATGTAAATGGATTCACCACTCCAATTAAAGTATAAACACTGACTGTAGAAAAACAGAAAATAAAAAGTATATGCTGATTACTTCTGATAAAATGAGAACCTGGGCTTGTGGGTGGCTCAGTCGGTTAAGCATCTGACTCTTGGATTCAGCTCAGGACCTGATCTCATGGCTCCTGGGGTTCGAGCCCCCTGCTGGGCTCCCTGCTCAGCAGGAGTCTGCTTGGATATTCTCTCCCTCTGCCCCTTCCCCTGCTCAGGCTCTCTTTCTCAAATAAATAAATGAATCTTTAAATAATGGGACAGATAATTTGAAAGTAAATGATGAAAACTAATACTCTATGAAAATATTAGCCAAAAAAGACAGGGTTAATATATTAATATCAGGCAGATAATAATTTAAAGCAGAAAGTATTGCTAGATAAAAGAGGGCCTTTTCACAATAATAAAAGGACTACTTGAACAGAAAGATGTAATAATTCTAAATGTGAATGAACATTTAGAATGATTGCTGGAGTTTGCTCATACCAACTCACAGGAGATAATTATAAACATCTCTTCCCAATACAATAGTCAGTGATGTCACATTGGTACCTTGAAATTGGCCATATCATGAGTATTTACACCATGGGTATTGGCAAATTCTACAAATCAAGACTCTTTCTTTCTTTTTTTTTTCAATAGTTGATTGTTATACATTTGCCAGCATACCATTGTACATAAACCTAATAATATGTCTTTAAGATATAACACAAGTAAAAGAAGTAAACAAATCCATCCTCTTAGCTTGAGATTTAAATACACTTCTCCAAATATTTGATAAAAAAGCAGATAGACAAATAAGGATGTAGAATTTATGAACATTATTCTTTTTGAGAGAGAGAGAGAGCACGAGAGTGAGTGGAAGGTGGAGAGGGGAGGGGAAAAGAATCCTAAGCAAGAATCCTAAGCAAGCTGCACACTCAGCATGGAACCCGATGTGGAGCTCGATCTCATGACCCTGAGACCATGACCTGAGCTGAAATCAAGAGTCAGATGCTTAACCAACAGAGCCACCCAGGCGCCCCAAATATATGAACATTATCAACCAAATCAACCTTTTATATAGGGATAGAATGCAACCTTCAGCAGCTTCAGCTACAGATTCATTCCAAGTGCACATGAAATATTCAGCACAATAGACTATAAGCAAGGCTCAACAAATTCCAAAAGATTGAAATCACTCTAAGTACACACCTTATACAGAAAATAACTGGAAAAATCTCAAAAAGTTTTGAAGTTAAGCAACACTTCTAAATCACTCATGGATTAAGAAGAAATTGCAATACATATTAGACTACAACTTGAACTAAACAATAATGAAAATATGATATATATCAAAATTTGTGGGATGATACTGAAGCAGAATTCCTGAACTTTACATCTGGGAGCCCTGTGCACAAAAGCCCTGCACCGTGACCTCAGGTAGTGCAGGAAGGTGTCCGGCTCTGGACAGATTTCAGCCCTTCCCCTTAGTGGGTAGAAGCAGCAATCATTCAGGAGGCAGGATCTTGCTATTGCTAGGAGATTCTAAAAACCTCGAGTCCTGGGGTGCCTGGCTGGTTCAGTTGGTAGAACATGTGACTCTCGATCTCAGAGTTGTGAGATTGAGCCCTATATTGTGTGTAGAGATTACTTAAAAAATAAAATCTTTAGAACAAAAGAAAACAAACCTCAACAGTCCCATAACAAAAATATGTCAAAAACCCCCTCTAGCCTCAGTTTGTAGAACTAGTTGGCTTCCCACCATTTCCACAAAACATGCAAGGAGAAACAACCTTGTTATTAATACCTGAAAAAGCTAGGGGGATAAAAAGGATAATGGTGAAGGATCTAAACAAGTATTTCTCCAAAGAGAAAATGCAAGCGATCAATAAACTGATGAAAAATTACTCAAACTGAAAATAATGAAAACCGTAATAAACCATGAATAAAACAACATGACGTGGGCAAAAATTTAGAAAGTCTAAAAATCCCGCTATTTGGAAATAATGTGGAGCATTAGGAACTGCTGGTACAAAGGAAAATGGGCACCACTACAATAGGAAAGAGTTTAGCAACTTGCAGTGAAGTTGAAAATATGCATTGGTTATTACTTAGCAGTTTTACTCCTAGGAATATGTCACTGAGAAACTAACACACATGTCAACCAGGTTTCATGTGTGGTAATATTTATAGAATATGATTTTTCAATAGCCAAAAATGGAAACAACTTCACAATATCTATCAATAGTTGACTGAAAAATAGTTGATATAAAAAATTATGGTATATTTGTGCAATGGAATAATACAGCAATGTTATAAAATGGCATGAAAAGATAAAATAATAATCACATGAAGTAAAAAGACATATAGGTACATTGATATTATAGGATGATTTCAGCTATATAAAATTCAAGAACAAACATATATATTAGGGATGTGTACATAGGCTGTGAAGCTATTAAAGAAGAGCAAAAATGTAATTACTAGAAATGTTAAGATAATGTTTTCTTCTAGAGGAAAGGTAGGGCTATTGACATAATAGAAAGCCAATGGGATTTTCTGGGATGCTGGGAATGATTTATTTGTTGACATGGGTGATTTATTACATTTGTAATATAGTACATTCATATTTTATTCACTCTTACATATATCTCACAATAAATGTATTAAAGTAACAGAATCTTCATATAGAGTATGATTCTTATTTTGCAAAAAATTAACTAAGGGACATATAGAGATCACAGGATGTTAACAGGAAGTTCATGCCTCCTGATTATAATTGCTAATATTTTTAATACTGCATGCTGCTTAAATTAGGTATAAATACCCTTGCTACTAGAATGATTATAGGAGGAGCTAAGATGGCAGGATGGTAGGAAGGCCCTAGGCTTGTCTTATCCCTTATACACAGCTAGATAAATATCGAATCATTCTGACCACTCACAAAATCAGTCTGTGGACTGATAGAACAAACTGCACAACTAGAGGGAGAGAAGGGGCCACATCATGGAAGGTAGGAGGTGTGGAGATGGGATTTAGAGAATAAATGGATCACAGGTGCTGTGGAGGGGAGCCCTGGTCATGGAGAGAGGCAGGAGAAAGAGAGAGGGAATGAGAAAGAGAGGAGTGCACAGGGGATTGCACAAGGAAAACACTTCCCCAAAGACATTGACTGGGAAAATGAGAGGGGCTGATCTTCGTGAGTTTTTACAACCAGTGGGCTCAAAGACTGGTTTTAGAAGTCTGCAGCATGGCTAGTGCAGAGCTCTGAGGGCACTGCAGTGTTCCCGTGGTGAAGGAGGGCAAATAGCCTGGGGGCAGAAGATGCAATCTGATGATCCCCTGGGACGTCCTGGGAGAGACCATTCCCTTGCCTTGAAGCAAATGTGGGAGAGGTAGCATTCATTGTCTCTCTGGGAGAAAAAAGAGCTGACAGGCATCATTTCCTGAGACACCTGCTGAGTGCGGCTAACCCAAATACCAGTTCTTTGATACATTTTGCTCCAAACTCTATGCCCTTGAGCTTTGGTGCGACTGCCCTTCTGGGACAAACCTGCATCAGTTCCAGCATGGTGAGACCCTCCTGCAGAGGAGCAGCACGGGTCTGCACCATGTCAGGTTCCTAAAGTTTTGAGTTCTAAAACTCAGCTGGCCTGCCTGGGATACACACAGGAGCACTGTGCCGCTGGGCAGACAGATGGTCCAGACACAGTCAGGGCGAAGGCAGGATCTGAGGGACAGCCGGAACACATAAGGGGAGACTGTTTCCTCTTTTGTGAGGGCTTCCCAGACAGCAGTGGGCACGAACTCCCTTTTCCAGGGACAAGGGAGCGGGTTGACACCATTTCCCGCCCCTGTGACCTTTTCTTGTTTTTTCTTTTGGGATGAATTCCTCGGTCCTGGCATTTTGTCTAAGAATAAGCATTTGACAAAGTAGAGTATCCATTCTTGAAAAAAACCCTCAACAAAGTAGGGATAGAGGGAATGTATCGCAACATCATAAAGGCTGAATATGAAAAACCCACAGGTAATATAATTCTCAATGGGGAAAAACTGAGAGCTTTTCCTTTACCACCAGGAACAAGACAGGGATGTCCACTCTCACCACTGTTATTCAACGTAGTACTAGAAGTCATAGCTTTCAGTAATCAGACAATAAAAAGAAAAAAAGGCATTCGAATTGGGAAGGAAGAAGTCAAACTTTCACAATTTGCAGATGACATGATACTCTATATAGAAAACCCTTAAGACTCCACTAAAAAATTGCTAGAACTGATACATGATTCAGGGAAGTTGCAGGATTCAAAGTCAAAATACAGAAATCTCTTGCATTTCAATACACCAATAATGAAGTAGCAGAAAGAGAAATCAAAGAATTGATCCCATTTATAATTGCACCAAAACCCATCTGATACCTAAGAATAAACCTAACCAAAGAGGTAAAATATCTTTACTCTGAAAACTATAGAACACTGATGAAAGAACCTGAAGATGACACAAAAAATTAGAAAAACATTCCATGCTCATGGATCGGAAAAACAAATATTGTTAAGATGTCTATACTACCCAAAGCAATCTATCCATTTAAAGCAATCCCTATCAAAATACCACCAGCATTTTTCACAGAGCTAGCACAATCTATCCTAAAGTTTGCATGGAACCACAAAAGACCCCGAATAGCCCAAGAAATGTTGAAGAAGAAAAGCAGAGCTGGAGGCATCATGATTCTGAACTTCAAGCTATATTACAAACCTGTAGTCATCCATACAGTTTAGTACTGGTACAAAAACATATACATAGATTAATCAATGGAACAAAATAAAACCCAGAAATGGACCCACAACTATAAGGTGAACTAATCTTTGACAAAGCAGAAAAGAATATCCAATGGAAAAGAAACAGTCTCTTCAACAAATGGTGTTGGGAACACTGGACAACTACATGTAAAAGAGTAAAACCGGACCACTTTCTTACACCATACACAAAAATAAATTCAAAATGGATGAAAGACCTAAATGTGAGACAGGAAACCACCAAAATGCTAGAGGAGAACACAGGCAGCAACCTCTTTGATCTGTTTGACCTAGCAGCTTCTTAATAGACACATCTCTGGAAGCAAGGGAAACAAAAGAAAAAATGAAATATTGGGACTTCATCAAGATAAAAAAACTTCTGCACAGTAAAGAAAACAATCAAAGGAACTAAAAGGCAAACTTCAGAATGGGAAAATATATTTGGGAATAACATATCTGATAAAGGGTTAGCATCTAAAATATATAAAGAACTTATCAAACTCAACACCCAAGGAACAAATAATCCAATCAAGAAATGGGCAGAAATGGGGCACCTGGGTGGCTCAGTGGGTTAAAGCCTCTGCCTTTGGCTCAGGTCATGATCTCAGGGTCCTGGGATCGAGCCCCGCATTGGGCTCTCTGCTCAGCAGGGAGCCTGCTTCCCCCTCTCCCTCTGCCTGCCTCTCTGCCTACTTGTGATCTCTCTCTCTCTCTGTCAAATAAATCAATAAATAATCTTAAAAAAAAAAAAAGAAATGGGCAGAAGACATGAATAGGCATTTTTCCTAAGAAGATATACAGATGGCTACCAGACACTTAAAAAGATGCTCAACATCACTCATCATCGGGGAAATACAGATCAAAACCACAATGAGATATCACCTCACATCAATCAGAATGGCTAAAATTAACAACACCGGAGACAAAGCTGTTGGTGAGGATGTGGAGAAAGGGGAACCCTCTTACACTGTTGGTGGGAACACAAGCTGGTGCAGTCACTGTGGAAAACAGTCTGGAGGTTCCTCAAGATGTAAAAATAGAGCTACCTTAAGACTCAGCAATTGCACTACTGAGTATTTACCCCAAAAAATATAGATGTAGTGAAATGAAGGGGCACATGTACCCAATGTTCATAGCAGCAGTGTTCACAATGGTCAAACTGTGGAAGGAGCCAAGATGTTCTTTAACAGATGAATGGATAAAGAAGATGTGGTTTATATATACATGGAATATTACTCCGCCATCAGAAAGGATGAATACCCACCATTTGCACTGACGTGGATGGAACTGGAGGCTATTAACCTAGGTGAAATAAGTCAATCAGAGAAAGACAATTATCATAGAGTTTCATTCATATGTGGAATATAAGGAATAACACAGAGAGCCATAGGAGAAGGGAGGGAATATTGAATGGGAAAGAATCAGGGAGGGAAAAAAACCATGAGAGGCTCTTGACTCTGGGAAATAAATTGGGGGTTACAGAAAGAAGGTGGGTGGGGGGATGGGGTAACTGGGTGATGGGCAATAAGAAGGACACGTGATGTGATTATCATTGGCTGGTATATGCAATTGATGAATCATTGAACACTACATCTGAAACTAATATGTTGGCTAATTGGATTTAAATAAAATAAAAATGGGAAATTCAATGATACTTATCACCCTACATATTTATTATTATTACTTTAATTGATAAACTCCTTTCTTTACTTGGTTTTATGACAGCGGTTTAACAGCCCACTCTAGAATTTCTTTTTAAAAGGCAAGGAGCAAATAACCAACTGACCCGAATCCCATCATGGAACATATTCATTATGAAAATGTTTAACATTTCATAGAAGCTCCATATAAAACTGTACTTTCATGTAGTAAATAACACCCACGTTGGATTTCATATACAGTCATTTTTCTTTGAAGTTTTAGCAAATTTTTAGCACATTTATGTTAGGGAACTTTTAATAAATGATTCCACAGTATAGTTCTGATTTTTAGAATTTAAGTAAACATACTTTTTCTCCACTAGATGGTGCTGATGCCCTATCATAAAACAACACAAACGCCATCTCCCTGCATTTCTGTCCCGCCCACAAAAGTCAGATTTTTTTTTTTTGTAGTTGTTAGTTTTAAATTTAGCGTTTATGTTTTCATATGAAAATTTTATGCTTAGTTACAGACTAATATGTGTGTTTTTCAGTTTAGAAATTCAATCCACTTCACGGTATTCAGATTACTGGAAAAAAAGATTAGTTAAATTTCAAACATGGTTGCTATATTGTGCGTACAGAACTATTTTTCACTAGTGTATTAACATTTTGATAGAATTAGTTCCTATCCTATTAAGTTAATGCAAGGGAAGAGTAATAAAGTTTTTTTATCAATTAATTTACCCAATTTAAATTATTATTATTTTATAAGGATTTACTTATTTGAGAGAGAGAGCACAGGAGCACAAACTTGCATGGGATGGGGAGGGGAGAAATGGGGAAGTGGGAAGGGCCAAGGAAGAGAAAGACAGAGTTTTAAGCTGACTCTGCACTGAGCTCTGAACCCCACAGAGGGCTTGGTCTCAGGACCCTGAGATCATGACCTGAGTCCAAACCAAGAGTAAGGCGCTTAACTGGCTGTGACACCCAGGTTCCTATAAATTATTTTTTAAAAAATAACGAATCTACCAAAGGAGTAATCCATCCACAAAACATTAATCAATACACAGACACATAAACACAGGTCAGCCCATTAGCTAGCCTGAGCCAAATGCATTTCCTCTTGGTTATATTTCAGGATAATGCTTGATTTTTCAAATTTAGTTAACCACTTTTATTTTTATTTATTTATTTATTTATTTATTTACTTATTTATTTATTTATTTATTAAGATTTTATTTATTATTTGACAGAGAAAGACACAGTGAGAGAGGGAACATAAGCAGTGGGAGTGGGAGAGGGAGAAGCAGGCTTCCCACTGAGCAGAGAGCCTGATGCGGGACTTGATCCCAGGATTCTGGTATCGTGACCTGAGCCGAAGGCAGATGCTTAATGACTGAGCCACCCAGGCGTCCCAAGTTAACCACTTTTAGCAAACAGATATAAAAGACAAGGATATATCTCTTTGACATCATCTTCCTACCACCTTCTCACAATATTTACTAGAGAGGAAGAGTTTTCATATCGATTACCCTTTTTACTTCAAGTAATTCTTAAGATTCTGGCGCTTTTTCCATGAATTTTAAATGGCATCTCTTGACTGTTAGAAAACAGTATCACCACCACCTACTCCATTTGTCCATCTTTCTACTGCCATTTCCAAAATCTTAGTTCTGATTATTATCATTTGCCACCTTGACTATGAAACAGCCTGCTAACCAGTCTCCAAGCCTTCATCCTCCCATTCTCCACAGGGCTACACAAGAGTTTTTGTAAAATTGGTCATGCCACTTCTGTGTTTAAAATTCTTTGGTGACTTTCCCTTTAACCTGTAAGACATTCCAAACTCCTTACTTTGCCCTTGGAACCCCCTATCTGGCTCTTGCCATTCTCTCTGATATCATCTCGTCTCCTCTATCACCTACTCATTGCACCAAAGCCTCCCTGGTTTTTCATATTTTGTCCAGCATCTCAAATGTATTTTTTTCCTGTAGGTCTTCTGGTTGTTTTCTCTCCTAGAACACTTGCACCGGACACTTTTGGTGGTTGCCTCTGTCTCATCTTTCAGGTTTTGTTCAAATATTATTTCCTCAAAGTGCCACTTAAGACCAGCCCAGCTAAAGGCTCTTCTTATCCAACTACCCCATCTCTGTTGTTTTCCCTCCGCCCCTATTTTACTTCCTTCCCAACATACCTCATGATTCATCATTATTTTTATGTGTACAAGGATTTCATCTATTCTGCCATCAAAATGTAAGCTCCCTGAGAAGAACGACCATCTCCATCCTGTTTTACAGAAGGAGCGATTTTCAATAATACTCAGATGCTCTACTCTCAAATTCACCTCCTGTCTACTGTGGTTCTAATCTTCAATACGCTGGGCATTATCAGCGCATGTCATAACAAAATATTTAAATGATTCACTATCTTGTGTTCTAGCAGGAATTAGGCGAATCTTATAACATGATTTTTGTTCTAATTGACAAAAAAGTGTTCAAGTTCAGTTAAACTGCACTCTCAAAAATTTTTT
>CM052893.1:38383831-38435680 GCA_028534135.1 Potos flavus
AGAAGTAGGGTTGTGAGGTTTTTGACAAAGACATGTCCTCATTCCCGATGAGTGCCTACCTAGGGCGGAATGGTAGGACAGAACGATGAATAGGTCCGGGTGTAGCAGGTAGCATCAGAGAGTTTTCTGAAAGGACTATGCTAATTGGTGTTCCCATCAGAAGTGTACGAATTGCTCCAAATCCTCAACACACTTGATGTTTTCAACCTGTGTAATTTTAGCCATTCTGGTGAACACAGAGCAGTAATTCTCTGGGGGTCTAGTATGCATTTTCCTGAGGACAAATGAAGTTGAGTGACTTTCATGTAGTGATTGGTCATTTAGATATCCTCTTTGGTGAACTGTCCATTCAAGTCTTCTGCGTGTATATACATCTTCTATTGAGTTATCTGTCTTCTACTTAAATCATTGTAGGAATTCTTTTTATATTCTTAGACATTCTTGGACATTCTTGGACGTATTTATTATAAATATCTTCTCTCAGTCAGTGGGTTGTCATTTTGCTCAGTGTTTTTTAATGGGCAGAATTTCTGCATTTTAAATTGAACAATTAAATGTTTTGTTTACATAATTATGCTTGACTCTCATTTTTTCAGACATATTCTTGAAGAGTCCAACTGGCAAAAGAAGCCTACTTTTGAAGCTGGAGAGTTTTTCAGAGGGTTCAAATCACAAAGTCATGCTGAATTCACTGGCATGTTTATGCAGAAAAGAATTCTGGGTCACTAAGTCCACTTGCATGTTCATTCTAGCTACAGGAGAACATTTCCTTGTAAATGTCACAGGATATAACAATTGCAATGGAGAAAAGAGAAAATGTTTGGAGCTTAAGAAGAAAAGACATTTTTTAAAATTCAAAATAGAACAAATTTTCAATTTTTTTCTACTTGGGTTAGCGCATTTTGTGTCCTATTTAAGGATTCCTTGCCTACTCCTATGATACTATGATGCGTTCCTCTAAAAGCATTGTTTTCTCTCGTACATTTAAGACTGCATTTGACTTCTGTGTGTGATATAATGAAGGGCAACAGATACATTTTTAAAATGCAGTGATCCAATTCTTCTGGCACTGTTTACTGAAAATGTCATCTTTCCTACGACACTGCTTTACTCTGACTTTCATCATAAATCAGACAACTGGATATGTTGAGTCCATTTCCTAATCTCTTCACTAATTCACTAATTTGTGAATTCACATGACCATATCTACAAGTCCCACTTTAATTATTAAAATAAAATTTCTGAGGAAGTGTCGATTTCTGGGAACGTGGGTTTTTTCTAGTTATCTTTTAAGTTGATTTCCTATAAAGACAAATACTGTATGATATCACTTATATGAGGAACTTAAGAAATGTAACAGAGGAGCATAGGAGGAGAAAAGAAAGAGGAAAACCATAAAACATGCTTGTACCTGTAGAGAATAAACCAAAGGTGGCAGGAGGGATTGTGGGCACGTGGATGTGTTAAATGTGTGATGGGTATGAAGGAAGGCACCTGTGATGAGCACTGGGTATTGTATGTAAGTGATGAATCACTAAATCCTACACCTGAAACTAATATTACGCTTTATGTTGACTGGCAAAAGTTGTTTTCTTGTTTTTGTTGTGATCTAATGATGTACTCTCAAAAATTCTATTCTTTCAAAATTTGACTAGATTAATAACCAAAATATATAAAGAACTTATTAAACTCAACATCCCAAAAATGAATAATTCAATTATAAAATGGGCAGAAGGCATTAATAGATATTTTTCTGAGGAAGACATGTTGATGGCCAACAGACAAATGAAAAAATGCTCAACATCACTTATCATTGGGGAAATACACATCAAAACCACAATGAGATGTCACCTCACACCTGTCAGAATGGCTAAAGTCAACAACACAAGAAACAACTGGTGTTGACAAGGATGCAGAGAAAGGGGAGCCCTCTTGCACTATTGGTGGGAACACAAAGTGGTACAGCCACTCTGGAAAACAGTATGGAGGTTCCTCAAAAAGTTAAAGATAGAACTACCCGATGATCCAGCACTGTACTACTAGGTATTTATCTCAGGAAAGCAAAAATACTAATTCAAAGGGTTACATATGCCCAATATTTATAGCAGCATTATTAACAATAGCCAAATTATGCAAACAGCCCAAATGTCCACTGACTGATGAATGGATAAATAAAAGGTGGTGTGTATGTACAGTGGAATATTACTCAGCTATTGGCTGAGTTGGTGGGAACAAAATCTTACCAAATGCAATGACATGCATGGAGCTAGAATATAATGCTAAGTGAAATAAGTAAGTCAGAGAAAGATAAATACCATTTAATTTCACTCAAATGTGGAATTTAAGAAACAAAACAAACAAGCAAAGGGGAAAAAAAAAGAGGGAGAGAAGCAAATCAAGAAACAGATTCTTAACTATAGAGAACAAACTGATGGTTACCAAGAGGGAGGTGAGTGGGGGATGGGTTAAATAGGTGATGGGGATTAAGAAGTGCACTTGTGATGATCACCAGGTGTTGTATGGAAGTGTTGAATCACTATATTCTACACTTGCAACTAATATTACACTCTATGTTATTTGATACTTAAATAAACATTTACAAAAATAATGAAAAAAATATGATGAGATTTTATTTATGGCTCATTATATGGTCAATATTCTACCTGTGTTAGTAGGTCAAATTTAAGATTCTATTGTTCAAATCTTTTATATTTTTACTATGTCTTAATCTGTTTATTCTATTAGATATTAGAAGGATGTGTTAAATATTGTGATTGTGAATTTGTCTATTTTTCGGTTTATATCAATCTTTTTTATATATTTTAAAGCTATGATGATGCTTGCATATGTATTTAAAATTGTGATAGCCTTTTTTACATTGATCAAATATCATCAGATGTCCCTCCTTACCTTTAATTTTGCTTCCAGTATGATTTTCTGTCCATTTTATTTCTTTTCTTTTTGTTTGTGTATTCAAAAATTTGATACACAGAACCAAATTTGTCTTTTATTTTGAGAAAAATAATAAATAAAACAGTATATATGAAAAATCAAGCAAATATGAATTTTTAGCTATCATTATGAAAGCTGAATTTCATTTAACTGGTGGCACACAAATTAACAGCATAGATTTAAACTTCTTCTTTATTTTTTTTCCTTGGTTTTATCTCTCTGAATATGAATCCAAATATCTTGCTTTATTTAGATTTCTAATAGTAGTTCCTGTCTAATAACAATACTAACTTAACACTTAGGGAATACTCTAGAATGTTATCATGATTGACACTAGTGAATTCCAACTGTATACCAAACACAGATCTAAGCACACTTGGCAACACTGTATATAATTAAATAGGAGACTATTACTATCTCCAGTGTATAGATGAGTGAACTGAGCTGCAGAACGTTAAAGCGACTTTGTCAAAGTCACAAGACATAGATAGGACCAGGTATCAAACCCAGAGATGATCTCCTGAATCTTACTTTTTAACTTATGCAGTTCTGCCTCTCAAATAATTTGCTTCTGATGTTACTAAATTTCATAAATTTAGCTGTCAATAAATAACTCCTTTATATAATTAAAATACTAGAAAATATTTACATGTATATTCTAATATATGCATCATAGTTACCTATGTATTTTATAATTATACATGCATATTACTGTAAAGATTTTTAATGTATACGCATGTTTATGAAGAATTTAAAGTATGCTTAGGGGTGAATTTACTATACAATTTTTCTTTTACCTGAAACTGTTGAATGTCAGATGCCACTACATTACTGATGTACAAATAATTGAATTAATTTCAACAATATCTTTAGGAAGCATTATTTTCACTGCTTTTTTCCTCTTTCATGTGATTTCAAAGATCAATAGATAAGGTATTAATTGGGGTGCCTGGGTGGTGCTGTTGGTTAGGTGTCTGACTTGCTTTTGGTTTAGGTTGTGATCTCAGGGTTGTGGAATGGAGCTGAGCATTGGGCTCTGAGCTCAGCGTGGAGTCTGCTTAAGATTCTCTCTCTCTTCTTCTACCCCCTGTCCCCTGTACTCTCTCCCTAAAACAAGTAAGTAAATCTTTTTTAAAAAGATAAGGAAAAACATGGAGGACATTAGGTGAAGGAAAGGAAAAGTGAATTGGGGGAATCGGAGGGGGAGACGAAACATGAGAGACTATGGACTCTGAGAAACAAACTGAGGGTTTTGGAGGGGAGGGGGTGGGGGGATGGGCGAGCCTGGTGGTGGGTATTAAGGAGGACACATATTGCATGGAGCACTGGGTGTGGTGCATAATCAATGAATCTTGAAACACTGAAAAAATAAAATTAAATTAAAAAAATAAAGGTAAGGCATTATTTGAATACTATTGTTGCATTTTATTCTTCATCAATACTTTAAAAAACTAAATGTTTATTTAAAAGAGATTTAGAGAACATAAGAAAAGTTCCAACATGTTATTATTTAATAACATAAAGTTGTTATGTAGTATTATATTACCATTAGCAATCACAGATAACAAATAGTTAACTCTTACTACTAAGAGAGTTATAAATTTGTGTTAGAGAAAAATCTCATATTGTTCAAACTGGAAGTAAGTAACATCTATGCTTAGTGAAAAATGACTGCTGTGGTCAATATGTACCATAGGAGTTAGGAGGAAGGAGAACTTACTTTCCCAAAAAGCTTTATGTGGGACGGTCTAAAGAATATTGGGTTATTAAATTGTAGTTTAAGGGACAAGTACACCTGAGCAAGGATTCTTAGGTAAAGGAAAGTGAAGAGAGTGTTCTAGAATTAATGAGACGTCTATACTGGAGCAGTGGTTTTGCGCAAGGAAGTTGTGGAATAAAGAAGAGGAGCTTTGAACGAGAAGAGGTTTGAATTTCACACAAAAGATTTGCAAATTATTTTACAGGCAATATGTGATCTTTAACAGATCTAATCAAGGAAAAGAATGTAGGATATGCAGCATTGTAACGTTGCTTTGGCAGTTGCATTAGAATGGATGGAGGGAAAAGGACTTAGAAGAATGGATACAAATTAAGCAGATGACTGAATAAATTCATCATGAAACAATTATATGGAAGCCCAATGAGAAGAAGAGGGCAAAAAACTGAAGAATACAGTCAGAGCTTGATTTCCTTTGAGGCCAATGAAGTTTAAGTTTCAGGCCTTTTCATTTGAACAAACACCATCAAGGACATGAGAGGGACCTTAGTGATGTTTTTTTGTCCTTCCTTCCCTCCTCTCTCCCTTCCTTCCTCCCTTCCTTCCTTCCTTCCTTCCTTCCTTCCTTCCTTCCTTCTTCTTTCTTCCTTTCTGGAAAAATTGAAAAGATACCTTAATTGCAAGAAATGAACTATTGTCTTTTTGTATTCTGATTTCCCCTTCATCATACTTCCACTGAGTTAGTTGACATTAGAGAATCACAGGCATTTGGAGGACTCAACCACGAAATCAAGGAGAGAATATCTTTAGTTTGATATCAGAGAGATATACTCTGCAATCACAATTGAATATAATTTGGTTACTGATGGCCATCTAAGTTTAAGAATGGCTTCTAGAAATACTCTTATCCCTCCTGTGCCAAATCGATTGGCATCAGGACTCAAAGATGCAGGATGGAAGACACAGCATATATATGTGGATATCTGACATAATGCCTGGCACCAGAAGGTTATGGGTATTGAGGGAGATATGTTTATAAAGGTATGGAGACAATCATCAGATGTCTGATGATTTAAAATTTAAAATTTTAAATAGATGATTCAATTCTCATTGCTGCCTAATGAAAATGGAAGTTTGCTTCTGCCACACATGATATATTAACATCAATAGAGATAACAAAACTCTTGTGTCTCTACGATGAGGACATTGAGAGCAAACTAATTTACAATACCTCACTCAATTCAAGTAGTATTTAATATTAATTACAGCACAAAAACACTTAATGCCCTGAAACCTTGTACTTCATTATATCAGGGAAACTTGACAGAGGTTTTCCAAAACTTGACAACAATCCTAAAAATTTATAGAACATTACAAAGCATGAGTTGTGAGCCTGAAAGAACTTTTCTAATATTTCAATAACAATAACAAATTTAAATCAAACACACTAAAGGAAAGAGTGAATTATTTTTCTACTTTCTCTATATTGAAAATATTAGAAAATTATCACATGTGAAGATATATTATCTCTAAGAGTATTCAGTCAAAAATTAAAAATTAAAGGTATCGTAGAGTTGTATAAGACAATATACATACTATGTTAACTTTCTGGTTTTTATGATGTCTGTGGTATTTGTCAACTTCTTTAGCTTTTGAATTTGTAATAATTCATTTCTAATTTTGATTTTCTTCTTTTATTTCTAATTTTAAACAAATATGTACTTTTAAGCCTAATTTTTGTTCTCAGTTTGTGGTTTTTTTCTTAGGGAAGTCCGTCCAAATTGTATGTTGCATTTAAAAAACTGGGTCTTTCCATGTATAAAAACAGAGAACAAACTGATGGCTGCCTGAGGGAATGAGGGGATGGGTGATGAGTAAAATGGTGAAGAGGAGTGGCAGATACAGGGTTCCAGTTATGCAGTGATAGGTCATGTGAACCAAAGTCACAGCATAGGGAATATACTTAATGATACTATAATAGCATTTTGTGGTGACAGATGGTAGCTACACTTGTGGTGAGCATAGCTTAACATATAAAGAAGCTGAATCACTATGCTGTATACCTGAAACTAATGTAGTATTGTGTGTCAACTATACTCAAAAAAACTTTTTTTGAAAAACTGGGTCTTTCCTGATTACAGTATAGTATTAAAAGTGACAGATAACAACTAAGGTCGGTCTATACATGAAATCTACAACATTTTAAGGACACTTACTAGTCCTAAAGACATATTTTAATTTATTTACTTATTTATTTGAAGTTTTTATTTATTTATTTGAGAGAGAGAGCACAATTGGAGAGGGGAGGGTGGAGGGGAAGCAGACTCCCTGCTGAGCAGGGAGCCCAATGCAGAGCTCAATCCCAGGGCTCCGTAATTGTGACCTGAGTCGAAGGCAGATGCTTAACTGGCTGAGCCACCCAAGCATCCCCAAAAGATGTATTTTAAAGGATGATGCTTTGTACCTTTGATGTCTACAGAAACTAATTACTGCATAACGAGTTTTGTTATTGGTTTGGGATGGGCATTTGGTAGCTATGGCTTCTGAACCATTGTCCATAAGGGCAACTATGAACAACTTATTACTATTTAAATTTAAATTTAAACAAAATTAAACTTAAGTAAAATAAATTAATTTAAATTAAATTTAAATAAAAGTTAAATTAGAAATCCAATTCTTGACTTCCATTTCTGATCAAGATAGAAAATAAGGACTTGGGGCAGCTGGGTGGCTCAGTGGGTTAAAGCTTCTGCCTTTGGCTCAGGTCATGATCTCAAGGTCCTGGGATTGAGCCCCGCATCAGGCTCTCTGCTTGGCAGGGAGCCTGCTTCATCCTCTCTCTCTGCCTGCCTCTCTGCCTGCTTGTAATCTCTCTCTCTCGGTTAAATAAATAAATAAAATCTTAAAAAAAAAAAAGAAAATAGGGACTTGATTTACCCTTCCACCTGAGCAACCAAACACAACCAAAAAACTGAAAAAAATCTATGAAAAACAGCTTTCAAGAAAATGGAAACCAAGCCATAAAACACAGGGATCTCTGAGCTGGAGGTGAGCCCCGTAATTGCTCCAGTTTATTTCCTTGAGAGAATATCTAGTGTTGAGGAACCCATGTAGAGTCAGACAGACTCCCTCAGTTGAGGAGATGGAGCTGGAGAGAGCCAGGCGGCTCAAGTTTGCAGGACAGGTACTAGAGAAGAGGCAACTGCACAGAGACAGAAATCCAGAGACATGCAGATTATTCCCCCAAGTATTCCTATTCAGCTAGTACTGATTAATGATTGTATGCATTTGAGAAAACTACTTAAATCAGCCTCCCCCCCACTCCCTCCCCCCTGCACCAAATTCTCACCTGAAAAATCAAGTGGTAACACTCCTGATTCTGGCACAGGGCTGAGTATGTTCCTTGACCCCACAAGTAACCCGAGCACTTAGAGTGTACTGAAGGGTTTTGTTTCAGTAGCTGGGGATAGTTAGCTCTAAGCTGAGCACTCTTCCACTCTTACCCGGTAAATATTAAAACCAGAACCAAAGGATCAAACTACTTACCAGTAATTTAACTGCATCCCAGAACAAAGCTCAAGAATATTTATAGGAATTTTTTAAACCGAAGCCTACAATTTAAAATTCAAAATGTCCAGTAACTGATAAAATATCTGATAAAAAACTGATAAAAAATCACTGGGCATGCAAAGAAGCAGAAAAACATTAAGAAATTGAAACTGACTCAGAATAGACATCAATGTTAGAATTAAAAGATATTATTATCAATTATTGTAACTGCATTCTCTACATTCAAAAGTTAATGGACATATGGAAGATATAAAAAAACTAATGAGCAAATGTAACTTATACTAGATTGGATTAAAGATTGATTAGACATTGCAGAAGAAAATATTAGTGGCCTTTAAGAAGTAGCAATAGAAACTATCCAAAAGGAAAAACAGAAATAAAAGAATTAAAAAAAAAAAAAGAAGAAACAGAACAGCAGTGAAATGCAGCTCCTGTTCAAACTTGAAAAGGAGGGAGAGAAACATTTTTCAAAATTTTTATATTTTTCGAAAATATAATGGCTAAAAATTTTCCATATTTGGTAAACTCACAGATCCATGAAGCTTGATGAACCCCAAGCACAAGAAACCCAAAGAAAACTAGGCCAATGTGCATCATAATCAAATGCCTCGATATCAGTGATAAGCAGAAAATGTTACACTACATACAGAGGATAAAGATGATGGGGAAAAAAGAGATGGATCTCTTCTTGGAAATAATGCAAGCGAAAAGACAGTGGAGTGTTTTTTAAATCATATTTTTAAGTACTGTAAAGAAATCACTGTCAACCTAGAATTCAATATTCAGTAAAAACAAAAAAATTCGTAAAAACACGATGCTAAGAGGAAGACTTTTTAGATACACAAAACCTACAAGAATTGATCACCAGCAGGTCCACGCTACAAGAAATGTTACAGGAAAACTTCAGGCAGAAAAAAATGATACTACGTGAAAATATGAAGTACACAAAAGAATAGAGTACAGGAAATGGAAATTGTGGCTACATTGTTTATTGTATATAAATGATTCCTCACTAAAGCTTTTTTAAAAAATTCATTTTTCAGTCTCACAGTCACCTTTCAGGTACTCAATAGCCATGCACATAGTGGCTGTTTTATCGGACAGCACACATACAGAGCATTTCCATCATCACAGAAATTTCTCTTTTTAAAAATATTTATTTATTTATTTAAGTAATCTGTACACCCAACGTAGGGCACAAACCCAGACCCTGAGATCTGGAGTCATATGCATTTTGAACTGCGCCGCCAGGAGTCCCTCATCACAGAAATTTCTCCTGGATGGTGCTCTCTAAATGAAATGGTGATCCAAAGTCAGGGCCCATTATGCTCAGAAAAGAAGGCAGCATTTTGGCTGATCCTGATATATATTTGAAATAAGAGGATATGAAACAACATTGTAAATTCTTAATAATGCAACTAGTAGGTACATTAGATAGCTAAACCAATCTAATTAATTTTTAATAATCACAGGTATAAGTAGTATAATTTACAGAGGAAGATTCAGGCATATTTTACTCAATGTGTGTTATTTACTTTTCAGTTGTAGCGGTTGGGGCGCTTCTATTTGTAACCTTCAAAAACCACTACCACTTTGATTGAGAGCACCACTACTAATGTAAAATACAAATTAAAGTTGCAAAAAGTAGGAGAAAACTTGTGAAGAGTCCCTTATTATTTCTCTATTAAGTCAAACCAGAAGCAGGTTGTCATTTTCAGTCACCGTTCCTGATTTGATATCAAATTTTCCTCCCTTATTTACTCAGAGAATTTCCCTCTGAGGTCAAATTTTCCTCCCCTCCTTTTCCTTATCTGACTGATAGAAAGAGCTTAAAACATCCTCACAAATTTTCTTGTTACTTCTCCTCATAGATGACACGAAAAATGATATATAAATTGTCCTATGTAAGCATGGCCTAAGGTAAAGGTCATTCTTCAGATTTATTTCAGAATGTCTTCTCACTTACACAGAGAAACCCAAACATTCTATAACTCCCTTTCTTACCTCTGAGAAAGCTAATACCTCAACTTCTTTCCAAGGGGACAATTCTAGCATAATCAGCTTAACAATTTGCATAGAGGTGAAGACCACCGACTCTGGATTTCCTTAAATAATAATAATAATAATAATAATAATAATAATAATAATAATTTCACTTCTGGGGAAGTGAAAACACACAAATGTCTCCATTCCTATTTATTGCATTTATTTTATTAGGTGCATTTCTAAAACTAGATTGCAAGCTCTTCAAGGAATTAACCCTTTCAAGGAAAAAGAAAAAATAAACCCTATTATTTCCTTGGCAACTTGCTCAGTCATACAGGAGCATGTGCAGAAAGCTTTAAAAGCCTTAAAAGAAAAGTGGTTCTCCTTTCCCTGTACCAGCTGCGACTCCTAATGCCCACTTTCTTAGGTTCCCAGCCATTCACCTAGGGTAGAACTTACAACATACCTTTCTTTTCTTTTCTTTCTTTCTTTTAAAAATATTTATTTATTTATTTTAGAGAGAAAGAGGGAGAAAGGGAGTGCACAGGGAGGACAGGCAGAGGGAGAGAGAGACAAACCTAAGCAGACTCTATGCTGAGTGAAGAGCCCAACTTGGGGCTTGATCTCACGACCCTGACATCACGACCTGAGCCAAAACCAAGAGTTGGATGCTTAACTAACTGTGCCACCCCTGTGCCCCATTCCTGCACATTTCTGGGTCTCTTCTAGGCTATATTAAAAATCTGTGAGCAGATTAGTTGAAAATTGCATTCTAGAAGATGGCAGCAGATTTGAGGACCTTGTTTCATCTGGTCCGTCAAAATTAGCTGGATATCTATGAAACCATTCTGAGCACACATGAATTCAGCCTTCGATGTAAGAAAATATATCTGGAACTCTATAAGCAGTAAAATGACTGCAGAATCATGAATCTTTGGGACATATCAGAAGATAAACAGAGGGGGGAGGGAGCCTCCATAAGCTGGCTACTGGAAAGTAATATAACACCAGAAATCAAAATTGGAACCCTTAGGAATCTGCTCCAGTGAGAGACATCTCTTTCTGAAGAGGGCACAGGGGATGAAAGAGCAGAATTCTAGGTAGGTCATTATGGTCTCAGGATCCTGGGAGACACAGAAAAAATGGTGGTGCCTGATCCAATAGAGTGCCCAAGCAGTGGAGCGAGGAGCCTGGTTATGGTCAGTGAGCCCAGAAGGACTCCCAGCTCCGGTCAGCATAAACCTCAAGCTGGGTCGATAGGGAGACTGCTTTTTGCCTGAGCCCCCTCAAAAGGACTGTAACTTGTGGGTCGTTTAATATTCCCTGGGAGAGATGAAATGGCTACACCCATGACTGAGCAACAGTTCTCAGGTTGATGGTGCCCCCAGAAAGGACAGTAGGATGCCACCCAACCATGACCTGGGAGCAGTACAACAAGGTGCATGCGTATGCTCAGAACCACTCACAGTCGCAAAGACAAGATGGGGGGATGCCCATGGGCCCCTGGGACTTCCCACAGGAGAACTGAAGTGAGTGCAAACCTCAGTAGTCTGAGGAGTGTGGCTCACACAGAGGCTGCACCCACGACTGGGTAACAGCTCTCAGGGCAGCGGCTGCCCCAGAAAGGACAATAAGATAGTACACAGGTGTGACCTAAGCGCAGTGGAGCAGGGTGCTCATGCGAGGCCACAACCACGCCCAGTTACAAAGACAAAGTGAAGTGTTTCTCAAAGCTATGGGGACTCCCCTAGTCCTTTTCTCACTCTATCGAATTTTATTTATATATATATAAGCTTTGCTTTATATGCAATTTTGGGATGTAGTGTCCTCTAACACAGAGATCAAAGTTCAATCAGGAACAAGAAGGTCACCCAGCTTTGTCCACCCATGAGATTACAATGTCTCTCCACCCCCACCCCACCCCCTTTTTTATTGTTTTGGTTCATCCTGGCTTTGTTCGCTTTTCTGTGGTGACTTCTGACCACTTTGGATTTTTTCTAGAGTGCATTTTGCTTGGGCAATGGTTGATATTTTGGACTGTTCATTTGCTCACCCATCCTTCCTTGGGGAGAATGACTAGAAGGAGGAACTCACAACAAAGGAAAGAACCAGAGGCAATGTTCTTCACCACCGAGCTAATCAATATGGATATAAGCAAGATGTCAGAGATAAAATTCAGGATAGCAATTATAAAGTTAATAGCTAAGCTTGGAAAAAGCATAAATGACAATACAGAATCTCTAAGCATGGAAATGAGATCTAATCTGGCTAAATTTAAAAATGCTATGAAGGTGGCTCCATGGGTTAAAGCCTCTGCCTTCAGCTCAGGTCATGATCTCAGGGTCCTGGGATCGAGCCCCGCATCAGGCTCTCTGCTCAGCAGGGAGTCTGCTTCCTCCTCTCTCTCTGCCTACTTGTGATCTCTCTCTCTCTCTCTCTGTGAAATAAATAAATAAATAAAATCTTTAAAAAAAAATGCTATGAAGGAGATGCAATCTAAATTGGATGTTCTACCAGCGAGGGTCAATGAGGCAGAAGAGAGAATAAGTGATCTATAGGACAGGCTGATGGAAAAGAAGGAAGTTGAGGAAAAGAGAGAAAAACAACTAAGAGCCAATGAAGAAAGTCTTCGAGAATTTAATGATGCATTGAAAAGAACCAATGTCAGAATCATCAGGATCCAGCAGGGGGTGGAAAGAGAGAGAGGGCTGGATATATTTGAGCAAACTGAGAAGTTCCCTAATCTGGGGAAGCAAACAAGTATATACATCCAAAAGGCAGAGAGGACCCCTCCCAAAATCAATAAAAACAGATCAACATCCTATAATAGTGAAGCTTGAAAATCTTAGAGCCAAAGAAGTTATTCTGAGAGCAGTTAGGGAGAGGAGATTCCTTACATACAAGGAAGGAACTTCAGAATAACATCAGACCTATCCAAAGAAATCTGGCAGGCCAGAAAGTGCTGGCAGGATATATTCGGAATACTAAATGAGAAGAACATGCAGCGAAGAATACTTTATCCAGCAAGGCTGTCATTCAGAATAAAAGGAGAGATGGAGTTTCCAGGACAGACAGAAACTGAAAGAATATGTGACCACCAAGCCAGCCCTGCAAGAAATATTAAGAAGGATACAGTAAGCAAAGAGAGACTCCAAGAGTCACATAGACCAGAAAGTAACAGAGACAATCTACAGAAACAGGGACTTTACAGGAAATACAATGGCCCTAATTCATATCTTCCAATAGTTATTCTGAATGTAAATGGGCTGAATGTTCCCATCAAAAGACACGGTATCAGATTGGATAAAAAAGCAGGACCCATCCATACACCATCTAGAAGAGACTCATTTTGAACCTAAAGACACCTCCAGATTGAAGGTGAGGGGATGGAGAACCATTTACTATCCTAGCGGACCTCAAAAGATACTGGGGTAGCAATCTTCATATCAGACAAATTAGATTTTAAACCAAAGACTGTAGTAAGAGATGTAGAAGGATACTATATCATACTGAAAGGGTCTATCCAACAAGAAGCTCTAACAATTGTAAATATCTATGCCCCTAACGTGGGAGCAGCCAATTATATAAACCAGTTAATATCCAAAGTAAAGAAACATATTGATAATACGTTAATAGTAGGGGTCTTCAACACCCCAGTCACAGCAATGGACAGATCATCTAAGCAGAAGATCAACAAAGAAATGAGGGCTTTGAATGACACACTGGACCAGATGAATGACACACTGGACTTCACAGATATATACAGAACATTCATCTAAAACAACAGAATACTCATTTTTCCTGAGTATACATGGAGCTTTCTGCAGAATAGATCATATACTGGGTCACGAACCAGGTCTCAACTGATACCAAAAGATCGAGATCATTCCTTGCATATTTTCAGACCGCAATGTTTTCATACTGGAACTCAATCACAAGAAGAAATTTGGAAGGAACTCAAACACTTGAAGGTTAAAGAACATTCTGCTAAAGAATGAATGGGTCAACCAGAAAATTAAAGAAGAACTTAAACAATTCATGCAAACTAATGAAAATGAAAGCACATCGATTCAAAACATACGGGATACTGCAAAGGCAGTCCTAAGAGGGAAGTACATAGCAGTGTAAGCCACTCTCAAAAAATTAGAAAAGTCTCAAGTACACAAGCTAAGTTTATCCCTAAAGGAGCTGGAGAAAAAACAGCAAATAAAGCCCAATCCAAGCGGGAGAAGAGAAATCATAAAGATTAGAGCAGAAATCAATAAAATAGAAACCAGAAGAACAGTAGAACAGATCAATGAAACTAGAAGCTTGTTCTTTGATAGAATTAATAAGATCAGTAAACCTCTGGCTAGATTTATCCCAAAGAAAAGAGAAAGGACTCAAATTAATAAATCATGAATGAAAGGGGAGAGATCACAACCAA
This sequence comes from Potos flavus, assembly GCA_028534135.1. Classification (NCBI taxonomy): domain Eukaryota; kingdom Metazoa; phylum Chordata; class Mammalia; order Carnivora; family Procyonidae; genus Potos; species Potos flavus. Next base: position 38,398,483 of record CM052893.1, read on the forward strand.
TACCAAGGAAATATAGGTAATTGTTAGAACATTTTATGAGCAACTATATGTCAACAAATTAGGCAATATGTAAGAAATGGATACATTCCAGAAACTTATAATTTACCAAGACTGAAACAGGAAGAAGTAAACATCGGAACAAACCAATAACGAGCAAGGAAATGGAAACAGTAATCAAAAACTTCCCAAAAAATAAGATTCCAGGGCCATATGGCTTCCCAAGGGAATTCTACCAAACATCTAAGAAGAAATACCTATTCTGCTGAAGTTCTTTCAAAAAGTAGAAATAGAAAGAAAACTTCCAAACTCATTCTATGAGGCCAGCCTTACCTTGATCCCTAAATCACACAAAGACCTCATCAAAAAGGAGAATTACAGACTAATATCCCTGATGAACATGGATGTCAAAATAATCACCAAGATCCTACACAATAAGATCCAATAGTACATCAAATGGTTTATACATCATGACCAGGTGCGATTTATTCCTGGGATGCAAAGGTGGTTCAACATTTGCAAATCAATCAATGTAATAGAGCACGTTAATATAAGAAAAGACAAGAATCATATGATCCTCTCAATTGATGCCGAAAAAGCATTTGACAAAATACAACATCCTTTCTTAATGAAAACTCTTCAAAGTATAGAAATAGAGGGAACATATCTCAATATCATTAAATCCATATATGAAAAACCCACAGTGAATATCGAAAAACTAAGAGCCTTCCCCCTAAGGTCAGGAACACAACAGGACCGCCCACTCACCATTTTTGTTCGACATTGTACTAGAAGTCCTAGCCTCACGAATCAGACAACAGAAAGAAATAAAAGGCATCTAAATTGCCAAAGAAGTAGTCAAACTCTCTCTCTTTGCAGATGACATGACACTTTATGTGGAAAACCCAAAGGACTCCACCCCCAAATTTCTAGAACTCAAAAAGCAATTCAGTAACATGGCAGGATAGAAAATCAGTGCACAGAAATCCGTTGCATTTCTATACATTAACAATGTTTCTGAAGAATGAGAAATTAAGGAATCAATCCCATTTACAATTCACCAAAATCCGTAAGAAAACTAGGAATAAACCTAACCAAAGAGGTAAAGGATCTATACCCTAGAAACTGCAGAACACCTATGAAAAAATTGAGGAAGACACAAAGAGATGGAAAAATATTTCATGCTCATGGATTGGACAAATAAACATTGTCAAAATGTCTATGCTACTCAGAGCACTCTACACCTTCAATGCAATCCCTATCAAAATACCACTGACATTTTTCACAGAGCTGGAATAAATAATCCTAAAATTTGTATGGAAACAGAAAAGATCTGGAATTGCCAGGAGAATGTTGAAAAAGAAAACCAAAGCTGGGGGCATCACAATGCCTGACTTCAAGCTCTATTACAAAGCTGTGATCATCAAGACAGCATGGTACCTGCACAAAAAAGGACACATAGATCAATGGAACAGAATAGAGAACCCAGAAATGGGTCCTCAACTCTATGGTCAACTAATCTCCAACGACGCAGGAAAGAATATCCAATAGAAAAAAGACAGGCTCCTCAATAAATGGTGTTTGGAAAATTGGACAGCCACATGCAGAAGAATGAAACTGGGCCATTCTCTTACACCATACACAAAGATAAACTCAAAATGGATGAAAGACCTAAATGTGAGACAGGAATCCATCAAAATCCTTGAGGAGAACACAGGCAGTAACCTCTTTGACCTTGGCCACAGCAACTTCCTCCAAGACACATCTCTAAAGGCAAGTAAAACAAGAGCAAAAACGAACTACTGGTACTCCGTCAAGATAAAAGCTTCTGCACAGCAAAGGAAACAATCAAGAAAACGAAAAGGCAACCCCTGGAATGGGAGAAGATATTTACAAATGACATTACAGATAAAGGGCTGGTATCCAAGATCTATAAAGAACTTCTCATACTCAATACCCAAAAAACTAATAATCCAGTTAAGAAATGAGCAGAAGACATGAACAGACACTTCACCAAAGAAGACATACAAATGGCTAACAGACAAATGAAAAATGCTCCACATCACTTGCCATTGGGGAAGTGCAAATCAAAACCACAACGAGATTCCACCTTACACCAGTTAGAATGGCCAAAATTAACAAGACAAGGAACAACAAATGTTGGCAAGGCTGTGGAGAAAGGGGAAACCTCTTCCACTGTTGGTGGGAATGCCAGCTGGTACAGCTACTCTGGAACACAGTATGGAGGTTCCTCAAGACATTAAAAATAGAGCTACCCTACAACCCAGCAATTGCACTACTGGCCCAAAGATGTAGATGTAGTGAAATGAAGAGACACCTGCACCCCAGTGTTCATAGCAGCAATGTCCACAATGGCCAAACTGTGGAAAGAGCTTAGATGTCCATCAACAGATGAATGGATAAGGAAGATATGGTTCAGACATACAATGGAATATTACTCAGCTGTCAGAAATGATGACTACCTACTATTTACATCAACATGAATTGAACTGGAGGGTATTATGCTGAGTGAAAAAAGTCAATCAGAGAAAGACAATTATCATATGGTTTCACTCATGTGGAACATAAGGAATAGTGCAGAGTATAGGAAAAGGGAGGGAAAACTGAACGGGAAGAAATCAGAGAGGGAGACAAACCTAGACAGACTCTTGACCCTGGGTGACAAATTGAGGGTTGCAGAAGGGGGGGGGAATGGGATAACTAGGTGATGGGCATTAAGAAAGCATGTGATATGATGGATACTGAGTGTTATATGCAACTAATGAGTCATTGAACACTACATCAAAAACTAATTATGCACTACATGGTGGCTAATTGAACATAATAAAAAAAAAATCTGTGAGCCGAGTCACTTGTTTGACCCTGCAGTGACATTGTTTCAACTTTCCAAACTCTACTGATCTAATGATAATTGCTGATTAATGATTAATTTTTATGTGTTAGGTGCTGTATTAAATGTATTATCTGCTCTCATTCCCTTATAAACTTTGTAGGATAGTTCTATCATTCCCTTTTTGCACATAAGGGAAGTTGAATTTCAGAGGGGATTAAGTTAGATTACTAAATAGATTAGAAGCCAGGCTGTCTGATTTCAGATTTGAAGATTTAACACTAGGCTAACTATTTTTCTGACTCCAAGTATTTACACAGTAGTCCCCTCTTAGCCATAGTTTCAGTTACCCATGGTCATCCCCAGTCCAGAAGCAGGTGATCTCTGACATGTCGTCGGAAGGTCAATAGTAGCCTAATGTTAGATCACAATGCCTGCATCATTCATCTATTTCATCTCACCACGTAGGCAGTTTATTATCTCACATCATCACAAGAAGAATGGTGAGTACAAAGCTATAAGATGTTTTGAGAGAGAGAGAGACCACATTTGCATAATTTTTATCACAGTATAGTGTTATGATTATTCTATTTTATGGTTAGTTATTGCTGTTAATCTATTATACCTAATTTTTAAGTTAAACTTTATCATAGTTACATATGTATGTATTAATAGGAAAAAACATCATATATACATATAGGGTCCAATACTGTGGGGAACTAACTGCAAGCTGACACAGTCCTCGCAGTCAAGGGAGTTTTGCCAAGGGCTAGCTCCCGCAATCCCTGCAGTCCACTCACTACGTGTTTTGGCTCACATAATCGCTCTGGGTCATGCTGACACAGTCCTTGAGCTCCTCTGTAAATATGCTTGAGAAAACTTTTGTTTTGAAGCAAGGCGGTCATGCGGGACTTGTGGTCCTCCGCCTTCCAGCTCCTTGATAAACATTCTTGTTATTGAATTATGAAGTTTCTTATGCATGTTGGGGCTTCACTGGGTCATCAGCCCATAGAGACCCCCTGATCCCAGCTTTCTGTCTCTTGTTTTTCTTAATTCCCTACCGTTCTCTCTCGGTCTTCCCTGGGACTTCTCACACTGGTCCGCAACACAATACTATCTGAGATTTCAGGCATCTACTAAGAAACTTGGAATGTATCCCCTAGAGATAAGTGGGGGCTACCCTATTCCCAAACTTTGTTACCAATTTTTGCTCTGGACTGAGGAAACTCTTAGAATTAATCTTTTTCTTGTCTCTAATGAAGACTTATAGAAACACAATGTAATATTTTGTGTAATGCTACTAAGCTGTATTTGGTAGAACATAGCTTCTTTTTGTAAGTTATCTTTTTAGAAATATCTATTAAATTACGTACTGCAAGAGGGAAGTGATTATTTCTTGGGGAAAATAAAATAAGTCTTGCCTATGATGTGTAGTTAGTTGAAAGTAAATGGTTAATAGCCCAGTTAATATAACCAGTTAAGTCAGCTTGTATGTCATCATCTAAATGAAATTCAAACATAAAATGATACCGGAGAACTTCTGTTTGGTTCGGTTTTGACATGTATTTAAAAATCAAAACATATGTAAAAGGCTGGGTATATGACCAAGTTTTAGTAGATTAGATATAAGGTTCTATTCATATCCTAAAAAATGTGGTTGCTGCCAGTTCCATTGTTAAAGTTTATATTCTATCAAGAAATCTTATTAATTAGTAATTAAACATCATGGTATAATATTTCTAATGTTACTAGCATATTGATTTTTTTCTTTGAAACTTCCCCATCTTGTCTTTCATGATACTGAATTTTTCTTATTCTTAATCTTCGCTATCTTTTTTCAGTTATGTCTTCTTGATTGTTTAATTTTCTGGTTGTTGTTTCCACATGGCATTCCTATATCATTGTCTTTAGTTCTTTCCTTTCCCTAGTCTCAATCTCCATGCATTAATAAGGACATACTGGTAACTACATGTACTTATGTTAGCTGGACATTGACCATGAACAGAAAAATAATTATAGCTCCTATTTGGGAACTTATGGTAAAACAGAGGGACATAGGTAAACATACCAATAAGTGTAACGCTGAGTAGAAAAGGAACATAAATCATGCAATAAGAAAAGCCTTCAAAATAGAGAACATACTCTAACTGAATTTTGAAAAAAATGAGTAAGTGTTCAACAGGCTAATTTTCATGAATTTCTACTCCACTTTTCTTTTCTTGGTGGAAAGGTTTTAATTAAGAAGGACATTTAAAAAATAGATATAAGAATATCAGGGCGCCTGGGTGGCTCAGTGGGTTAAAGCCTCTGCCTTCAGCTCAGGTCATGATCTCAGGGTCCTGGGATCGAGCCCCGCTTCGGGCTCTCTGCTCAGCAGGGAGCCTGCTTCCCCCTCTCTCTCTGCCTGCCTCTCTGCCTGTTTGTGATCTCTCTCTCTGTCAAATAAATAAATAAAATCTTAAAAAAAAAAAAGAATATCCATATTGCCATTTCTCCTTGTGCTAATATTAAATAGACTTTCTTTAGAATAATTTTCAACTTAAAGAAATGTTGCAAATGTAGCGCATAGAATCCCTGTATACTTCTATTCAGTTTCCCCTGTGGTTAACATTTTATGTTACTAAGGTACATTTGTCACAACTAATGAAGCAATAGCAGTACATCGTAATTAACTAACCTCCATGCTTTACCCAAATTTCTTAGTTTTTATCTAATGTCCCTTTTCTTTACCAAAATCCCATCTGGAGTATCACATCACATTACATTTAGTCATGTCTTCTTCCTTGTTTCCTTGACAATTTGTTCAGCAATTTTGATGTATCCCTCAGTTGGAGTTTGTCAGAAGTTTTTTTTCTTCATTTTATTTAGGTTATGCGTTTTGGAGGAGGATCACAGAAAGGAAGTGTCATGCTCATTACATCATGTCAAAGTTACATATTATCAATGTGGCATCATTGATGATGTTAACCTGAATTACCTAGATGAAGTGGTGTTTGTGGGGAATTTAGAATTAAGCTCCACCACCTTATGGGGAGTATTTACATAAATTATTTAGAATTCTCCAGTATGAAAATATGTTTCTTTACTCCCATTTATTCAGTTATTTGTGAGCATCAGTATGGATTTCTAGATGTTTGGTTTATCCTTCAAGTGATAACCCTATATGCCAACCTAAAAACAAGAAACCAGTTCAAGAAGCAAAGCTTTTACCTGGGATTAAAGAATTGTAGATTGGGGTACACAGATTTAGGTAGAAACTCAAATAGTGTACTGATTACAGAAGGTGGACTTAGGAATTTTACGGGAAAAAAGAGGAAGATTAGGTAAGTTGTTTTTGAGAAGAGGTCATTGGTGCTGAGAAGCAGGGCTATATTTGTACTTCCTTGATTGGTCAGGCGAAGTGATCATTAGGCAAAAGTTCAATTGTATCAATCTTCTGAAACAGACTATTTGCTTTCCTGCTGACTTCCTGGAATGCTGGTATTTTAGTCCAATTCGAAGTTTCAGAAAATTGGACATGTAAGGCATTTCCTCTGAAATGGCTGCTCTGGCTCCATTTCAAAATGGCTCTACTTGTGTTCATGAATGCTACATTATTTATTTTGTTCTCAAATCCAACTTTGGCCATTTTGAACTCTTTCACGTGAGTGTACTTTTGGCATGTCCCTATAATTTTGATTTTTATTTTAGCACTTCCTTATTTTCTAACCCTACTAGATGACTCAGGATCATCTTGTACATCTCTTGCCCCAGACCTAGAACCAGCCACTTCTCCAGGAGTCCTGGGTCCTTTTATTAGAGGACAATATTAGAAACGAAGGTCCAGATGCTGACTCGCTTGTTTAACTGGGGTTCTTGCTTCTAGGCTCTCTCAGCCAGCAGAGCTAAGAAATATGTGCATATACACTAGTCTATGTATATACACATATTTCCATATCTCTCTGTATCTACATGTTCAGACCAATGGCTCTGACTCTAACCCAATACTAGATAGTTCATTCAAGTCTCCCTCCTTGCTTACCTGTGAGCTCCCTTTCTAACACTAAGGAGCTTGGCTCCTACCATTTGACATTGATTTCCTTTTGTTTAATTCCAGTATATATGTATAGTATTTTCAGATTCATCTATCCACACCCACATGAGAAATAACTTCACCAACTATGGTACTCCTTATGTACAGTTACTTTGTCTTTAGTTTTACAGTTCCAATAGTTTCTAAACTTATTTAGGTCAGTACCCTTTTTCCCTCCCTCTTCAGTGACATTATATCATGCATTTATAATACAGTTATTTATTTTTTGTTACATTTTGCATTCCATCCTGGGATCCTTTAACCTCCGAATTGATTTTTAAAATTTTGAGTATATGAATTTTTACTTTTTGTGCTATAAAGTTTTATGAATTTTGACAAATGCATAGTGTCATGTATCCACCACTTGAGTACCATACAAAAGTTTTACTGCCCCAGAAAAAATCCTCTATACTTCACTTAATCAAATCGTGAATTTCTAACTCATTAATTTTTATTACCTGTTTCCCTTATTCTCCAGTAAATTTCTTACTGTTTTGGCTAATGCCCTGAATTACATCTCTTCTGGATTGTTATAATGGATGCTGGAAGAAGAGGGGAATATAACAGGGAAAAATTCACTTCGCTAAGGAATCCTAGCTCTGCAAAATTACTTTTTTCAAGTTCTATTTCTTAATGCCTCAATGGACTTTTTCAATGAAACAAATCTGTCTAGATCTTAACACATGTATAAGAGACTTCTACTGTATCCACATTTGATACATATTATTTATTTCTCCTATAATTTTGTTTATCACAACATTAATATAATTGTGGCTAAAGTGTCATATCCTGACATCAACAAAAATTCTTTCAATGTTTCATCATTAGACAGCAAATTTTCATCTATTCCTATTTAATTCATTTTTTAAAAAAGATTTTATTTATTTATTTGAGACACAGAGAGAGTCAGCGAGAGACAGAACACAGGAAGGGGGAGTGGGAGAGGAAGAGGCAGGCTTGCTGCTGAGCAAAGAGCCCAATGCTGGGCTCTATCCCAGGACCCTGGGATCATGACCTGAGCCGAAGGCAGCCGCTTAATGCCTGAGCCACCCAGGCGCGCCTAATTCAGTTTCTTAAATAAAGGAAATGAATGTCAATTTTGCCAAATTTCTTTTTATGATGTATGGCTATATCAGGCGGTATTTTGGTTTATTACTTTTGGTTTATTACTATAGTTCTGTGAAGAGACTCCCCAAATTGAGGCATCAGTAACTGGTTAATACGAATAGGCATCTAGAACCTAACATATATAATACAAATTTCTTAATTCATCACTCCAACCCCCAAAAAGCCTACTCTACTCTGTCTTTCTATCTTAATGAATGTTAATCGGTTGCTCAAGTCCAAAATCAAGGGGTCATCTTCAATTTCTCATTTTCTTTTTTATGTTGGCATAAAATTGCTCATTATATATGTTCTTATAATTGTTTGTATTTCTTTGATGTTGGTTGTCATCTCTCCTCTTTAATTCATGATTTTATTTATTTGTGTCCTTTTCTTTTTGATAAATTTGCCAGGGGTTTTTCAATCTTATTAATTCTTTCAAAAACCCAGCTCCTAGTTTTATTGATTTGTTCTACTATTCTGTTGGTTTCGATTTCATTGCTTTCTGCTCTGATCTTTATTTCTCTTGTCCTGCTGGGCTTAGGCTTTATTTGCTGTTGTTTCTCCAGCTGCTTTAGCTGTAGGGTTACATTGTGTATTTGAGACCTTTCCTGTTTCTTGAGAAGGCTTGCATTGCTTTGTACTTTCCTCTTAGGACTGCCTTTGCTGCATCTCAAAGATTTTGACCAGTTGTGTTTTCATTTTCATTTGTTTCCGTGACATTTTTAAATTCTTCTTTAATTTCCTGGTTGACCCACTTATTCTTTAGTAGGATACTCTTTAGCCTCCATGTATTTGAGTTCTTTCCAACTTTCCTCTTGTGATTGAGTTCTAGTTTCAAATACTGTGGTCTGAAAATATGCAGGGACTGATCCCAATCTTTTAGTACCAGTTGAGACCTGATTTGTGACCTAGGATGTGATCTATTCTGGAGAATGTTCCATGTGCACTAGAGAGAATGTGTATTTTGTTGCTTTGGGATGGAATGTTCTGAATATATCTGTGAAGCCCATCTGGTCCAGTGTGTCATTTAAAGCCCTTAATTCCTTGTTGATCTTTTGCTTAGATGATCTGTCCATTTCAGTGAAGGGGGTGTTAAAGTCCCCTCCTATTATTGTTGTATTGTTGATGTGTTTCTTTGATTTTGTTGTTAATTGGCTTATATAATTGGCTGCTCCCATGTTAGGGGCATAAATATTTACAATTGTTAGAACTTCTTTTTAGATAGACCCTTTAAGTATGATATAGTGTCCTCTCGATTTCTCCCCTTGTGATCCAATAGTTGTTTATCTCTCTTTTTCTCAGCTTCTTTAGTCTCCAATACTGGGCCTTTTATATCACTAATTCTCCCTTCTGCCTCATTTATCCTAGCAATTAGTGCCTTCATTTTTGATTGCACCTAATTAATAGCTTTATTGATTTCAACTTGGTTAGATTTCGTTTCTCCAGAAAGGGATTCTCTAGTATCTTTTATGCTTTTTTCAAGCCCAGCTAATATCTTCATAATCGTTATTCTAAACTCTAATTCTGACATCTTTGTTTTTGTTTTTGTTTTTTTTTTTTGAGGTGAGTTTTTCCATTTTGTCATTTTGTCCAGAGAACAATAGATGAACAAGAGAACAAAATGCTAAAAGGGTAACAACAACCCCAGAAAAATATACACTAAAGAAATCAGAAGAGACCCAAAACCAGGGGATGTGGGGAGAAGAATATGATTGGGCTAGGGAATAGAACAGAGCCACACACTAGATTTTGGGCGTAATTTGCTCTGTTAGAAGAAACTGCCTTTAAAAATTTAAAAGAAAGAAAAAATTATATATATATTCAAAAATAAGGGTAAATACAATGAAGGAATGGAATATGACTGTAAAAATAAAAATTAAGAAAGATTTTTAAAAAGGAATTGATAAGAATTTGGTTGGAAGCAGAAAGAAGAAAAATTTAAAAAAAAGAGAGAGAAAATATGATCAGGCAGTGAATAGAACAAAGCCATATACTAGATGTAGGGTATATTTTGGTCTGTTACAAGAATCTGCATCCCAAAATTTTAAAGAAAGACAAACATACATATACACAAAATAAGGTTAAATACAATGAAGGGGTTCTCTCTACAGCTTTATGTTTTCCAGAATGTCATACAGTTCAAATTCTACAGTGCATAGACATTTCAGATTGGCTTCTTTCCCTAGATAATATGCATTTCAGGTTCATTCATATCTTTTTTGTGGCTTAGCTAGTACACCTTTTAAGTCAGTGAATAATATTGTATTGCATGGATGCACAACAGCTTGTTTATCCATTTACCTTTTGAAGGATAATTCGGTTGCTTCCAGTTGGAACAATTAAGAATAAAGCTGTAGGTATTTCTGCGGACATACATTTTTAACTCATTTTGGTAATAAGAGGTGCGGTTGATGAATCGTATGATAAGCTTATGTTTACCTTTGTAATTAACTGTCCAAAATGTCTTCCAAAATGACTGTGCCATTTTGCATTCCCACTAACAATGAATGAGAGCTCCTATTGCTCCACATCCTCTGACAATTGGCTACTGTCCATTTTTTTTTTATCTTAACAGTTACTAGCAGGTATTTTCTTGTAATTTACATTTCCCTGATGACACATGATGTCAAGCATCTTTTTATATGTTTATTTGCCATCTGTATATCTTCTTTGGTGATGTCTCTGTGCAGATCATATGCCTATTTTTAAATTTTTTTTTCTTATTGTTGAGTCTTTGTATATTTTGGATACTAATCCTTTATCAGATATGTGTTTTGCAAGTACTTTCTCCCAGTCTGTGGCTTACTTTTTTCATTCTCTTAACAATGTCTTTTGCAGAGCAAAAGTTTTTAATTATGATGAAGTCAGCTTATCAACTCAAGGCCACCTGGATTTCCTCCTGTTATCTTGTAGGAGCTTTATGTTTTGCATTTTACATTTAGGTCTGAGATCTATTTCGAGTTTATTTTTGTACAAAGTGTAAGGTCTGTGGATATACAATTGAGTGCCAAGTTTGGGTATAGGGATATTGTATGAGAGCATCCAAAGCATAGGTATTCATTCATTAACAAATATTTAATAAATATCAACCGTTTTCAGAGCCCATTCTAGATGCTGGCAAGGATTGGAATTTCTTCTATTCCCTAGCAACACACCACCCATCAGATTCCTTCCTCTCATTCCTTCCTACAAGCAAAGTGAAGATCTCTGTCCCGGACTGAATGTACAACCAAAGAATACTCTGGTTGGAGAATATCAGTGCAGCAGATGGCTATCTATGTTCTTCTTTCTAGACCCAAAACTTGATTTCATTTTACAGCTTTCTTTGCAGTTAGATGTGGTCATAAGAATGTGTTCGGGTCAATGGAACATGAATGGAAATGATGTGGGCCACTCATAGATCTGACCCATAAAATCTAAGTAACCCTCCCTCCCGTTTTGTCTTACCCACATTTCCCAAATGAATAGACGACATCTAAGGATCTGGTGGAACAACAGGTCATGAGATAGAAGGCGTTTAGGTCCTTGAATTGCTGTGTATCGGATCACCACACTATCTTGCTGACTAAACCGAACTGTGCATTAGCACAAAATTAAAACTTTGGTTGAGCTAAAGACATTGGATTTGTGAACCTTAAACTTACACTGAAAACAAAATTCACCCTACTGAAACTGTTGCCTCTTAAACTCTACGCAAACTCCTCTTGCCAACAAGTGCAGGCAATGGGTAAAAACACATGCTTTCAGAAGCTAGTATGCAATGTAAATAAGTGAAGCATGATATACATATTGCTGAAGGGATCTTATGCCTCAGCTAAAGACACCAGCAATTATTCAAATCTAGGTTTATTATTTTCTTTTGTGTTGTTAGGATTGTGTCAATATTTATAAGATAGTTGATGTCTATAACTTTGGTTATCTTATTCAAATAGCATATTATCCTAAGAAGTGCTTGGCCCACAGATGACAATAAATTTATTTTTCTTTCTAATAGAAGGATGGTTGAGTATGTGAATAGAATGTGGGGTAGAGTCAAAAGTACCTTTATATTTATCAGTATACTCTCCTTATCCTCCTAGTAGGTCATAAAGACTGTAACTTATTTATTTTTATGTCCTTATAACATTTAGAACCTTGCTTCTTATATATAACACAATCAATAAATGTTGAATAAATGATCAATAAATATTTATCGAATTGGCTTTTAGGCTTGGACTTCTTCCATAAATATGAAATGAATTCATTTTAAAGATTTTATTTATTTATTTGAGAGAGAGAGAGAGATCACAAGTAGGCAGAGAGGCAGGCAGAGAGAGAGGGGGAAGCAGGCTCCCTGCTGAGCAGAGAACCCATTGGGAGGGAGGGATCTTCTCTAAGGAGGGTACCCAGGGTGGCGAGGGGGGAATCATTTCACAGCCAAAATATACATCATCTACGAAGAGAATTACCAGCCCCTCAGTCACATGAGCAATTCCCTGAGAGGGAGAGAGAGAGAGGGAGAGAGAGAGAACCTAGGATTCGAGTGTCGGGTTTGGGCTTGGAGAAGGGATGGGACCATGGAGAGGAAAAGAGAGAAGGAATAAAGCTAATCTTACCCAATCGATCAGGCGATAATTTGTGCCATATCGGGATACGAAAATGGCAAGATCATGCATTCGGCAGCCAAGCCATTTCTAGCATACTCTCCCCTTGGTAACTGTGCAGGAATCAGAGGGGACGCGAGAGCCTCACAGCCTGTCACCTGCTCCCCCAGGAATGGTCGTCAGAACCTCCAAAGCTCTAGCTTCTAAAACAAGGCATTTGGAGCTGAGGTTTCAGATAGAAGTGAATTGCCTCGAATCTCGGGCTGCAGAATTCTCTGAGAAAACAGGACCTGGAAGGGCTCCCGCTGCCGCCGCTGCAGCTCATAACCACGGTTCGGGGTCCCCTTGCCTAAGCCTCCGGCAAAGCGCCCCCGAAAGCGCCCGGCGACTCGGCCTCATCCACATCTTCAGCCCCTCGATTCCCTCCCACACCCCAAAGCAAATCGCTGGTGATTTGGTCATCCTAAAGTGACCATAGTGGTTTATTTGGGGGTGGGGGGGATTGTGTTGGGCTTCCTTACTATGCCTCCCTCAGTTGCTGCGAGTGAGAGAGTTCAAGGGATATCCTAGTGAAATACACTGATGGAATACTATTAACCCTAATAATAATGTTCCCAAGGCAGGTAACTCTTAAAGAACTGAGAGTGGGAAGATCAGAGCAGGATTTCAGAAACAGTGCCCTCTTGAATTCTCATCGGATCCTTCCCAGCAGCCTAAATCATTCTTGCTGCTGTATCTATCAGGATGACTACAGCCTTGCTCACTAGTTCTCTCTTTATCTCTTGTCTTCAACACATCCTTTTACTTCTCCTTGCAGATTTATCTGTATTTCACCTCCTGTTCTCCGGGGTTACACAGCTTCTATTTTCCCCCACTGTGTGGGCAGGCACAGTCAGTAAATTTCACTTTGTCTGCTTGAGGATCATTACAAATAAGGCCCCCACCCCCCAAAATAAAAGGCACCTCTCTCCCATTTTGTTTCTTTTCCTTGGGGGTTCATGGCTTTCTGCGTAACTGGTTTTTAGGTGGTTACATACCACCAGGAACTGCTGATGTTTTCAAACTTCCACCACCCTGCAACTCATCACTACCTTGATTTGGAACAACATGGAATATCCGTTTGAATCCTGGATATATTTTTCTCACAGTCATCTTGCTTCCTGAAATGTCCTCTGGTAAGTTATTCTCCTTGTATTTTATTAGAAACTTATTGCTAGTGTTATTTTTAATAAGCTTTGTTTCACCAATATCTCATTTTTTAAGATATTTTTGTTACTTTCAGAACTCAAAGATCTACATGACTTTTCATTAATTAGTATATTAGTTGCAATTGTGCTACTAAGATATAACCCACATAATGAATTATCCCATCACCTTTTACATTATTTATTTCTGTCCTCCTTCATATTACAGGTTATAGGAAACATTAACCATCCCCCCTCTCATTAATGCTTCTTGGCACACATTCTTTGCCATTTGAAAGGTCAAATTTTATGTTTATCTAAGAGTAAGCTTAAAAGAAACCTTCTGACGGTTTCAGGGTCTGAGAAAGTTCACTAGTCTCTTATCTTCAGAAGGTTGTTCAGGTCAGCATTTGTTCATTGCACTTAATTACATGACTGAAGGAGACTTTTGTAAATGTATTTTTATGAGTTTAGCAGGACATTAAGCACTAGAAGCCACTCTATGGTAAGAAGAGTGGGAGTGTAAAGTAACACCACTTTTTTCTTACAATATCCCAAATCACACAGGAACACATTATTTTGGGCATTGTATTTCAATTCAGGCATCATATTTAGTACATTTCTGATTTTGTGAATTTAGCTGGTGAACAGCTAATTGGACAGAGTGCTCATTTCAGAGGAAGAGAGCTATGAGAAGAAAGCACTGATTATCTTGGTTCTAATAAATTGGAAATCAGGTACAGACTTTGTATGAAATACTTAATTGCCTCACTCTTCTCACTTGCCCAACCCCCGGACTCAATTTTTATTTTTTATCTTATGTTATTTTTTTCAGACTCAATTTTTAGTAAGTATGTTAATATGTCAGTGCTTTTTGCTTTTATGAACATTTTTTAATGGGGTTAACTGACAATCTGATTATCGCTTCCCCTTTAAGTATAGATATGTTGAGGAACATTTAAATCTTAGCTTTTACTTCACATATTGATAAGGACATGGTATTAATTAAAGGTCAAGCCTGTGTGTATTGTAATCTCAAATGCATACTAAGGTTTTAGGGTTTTCTCTGTGACACCCCCTTCCCTCGCCAGCCCCCATCAGAACAAATTCCTGGTTTCTACAACATTTTCTTTTTATTGGGATGGATGGAGGGAGAACTTATTGTTTAAGCTTTCCTTCCTTCCTTCCTTCCTTCCTTCCTTCCTCCCTCCCTCTCTCCCTTCCTATGTCTCTTCTTTCTTCCTGAATGTCTATATTTTGTTGACGATCATATAACCAGTATTTGACCCATCCTGTAATAATTTTTCCTTGTTTCAAGTGATGGGATACATGTATTTTCAGATAGTTCTGCTATGATGCATAACTTCTTAGTATTCACGTTTTCAAAAAAAAAAAAATTCTTGGTGTGGTGTAGAGAGCAAAATGGAGTCTCTCATGTCAAGCAAGAACCTGTGTCAAGCAATGACGCAAGCAGTTAAGGTACTGCAGCTAGGAGATCTCCAACGGGGATATCCAGTGGGGACCCATGTCAGCTGACACCCCAGAACTGGTAAGGAGCAGAAGCAGAGGAGGTCTGCAGAGACCCAACACGGATTCAATTCCTTTAAAAAGGGAAGGATTTGGGCAGGAGACTGTCAGACTCTTCAGACCTGACCCCTCCATGTCTGACCACTTAAAAAAGGCAACTGCCCCTGAAGGCTGTGCCCGATGGATCTCCGAACAGAACCGAGAGAGCCTTCCCTGCTTGGACATCAGAAGCAGTGAGTGCTGAGAGCTGACCCCCACCAGCCTTCTCTCAAGTGCGCGCCCACAGACTGACTTCAGGCTTGGTTCCTTAACTTCCTGCCCCCTTCTGTTATCTTGTTTGTTGTGTGGTTTGTCTTCTGTCCTGCTTTGTGTGCTGTGTAAGAAGGAGAGTTTAATCATCATTGAGCTTGGAATCCTGAACCTGCTTTGTGATTGTGATTTAATTTTGCTTTATGATTGAATAAAGCTGACATTGTGAGAAGACACAACTCGTGTGTGTTGCCTCCCTAGCGTGCTCATGACAAGCATGTATTCAGAAAATGTGTGTTCACTATAGTCACGCACCCACGAACACACACACGTGTTCGATGTCTTCACGTGTTATTAAATCATATAGGCAAGGACATAAAAAACTTACAACTATTAAGATAAGTGCTATTACAAGCAATACATGTTTTCTGTAAATGCAGTAATGTGCATATTCTGTGATTTAATTGAAGAACAAGTTGTTTCTGAGGTGTTATACTTGAAGAAAACTTGAAGAAATGATAAAAAGCGTGCACATTTTGAAAAATAAGTCTTAGAATCATATATTATGCAGAAATTGTATGTGGATGTTCTAAAAAGTGTTACCTTTGACAAGAGAATTGATATGAGGGCAAAAAAATAACCAAATTACACATTAAGAAAATTCTTGTTGAAGTACAATTTTCCTTTACAATGCTCATGATGTTCATCATAAATTACCATTTTTCCTAGCATTATCAGCTCTAATAATATTTTAATATGTACTATTAATGGTCTTAAAATGCTGATGTTCACATAACCTACATGTCCATACTTTAAGTTCTTAAATAACGAATTTCTTTTTCTTTTTTAAATATTAAATAGCTATATAGATATATATAATAAGTGTATAAAAAAGTGTATATATATATATTGGAAGCCTCTTTACTTTTATTATGAAATTTATATTTACAAGGACACGTCATATGGTTCCCCAGTTACAATCTCATGAACCTATCTCTGCCCTTCATAGGAATAATTATAATCTGTTCTTTCATTGTTTACTGTTTAACGTCTGCTCCCTTTTCATAAGAAAACACGCTCTCTGTGTGCAAGACCACTGCTGGTTTTATTCAGTTATCACCACAGCCGAGTGTCTCATGCAGAGTAGGAGTTCCAAAAATATTTTCCACAACTTTGACAGAATGAGTATCTTGAATAAATTTTAAAACCTTTGAACTTATCAACATTCAAAAGAAACCACAATATTTTTTGGACAATATAAAGAATATAATCAGATGGAAATGCTGAGTTTTTAATGATCTTCGAAATGCTAATGATATATAACACTATATATATATAATATATATAAAGGAAAACAAACATAATAACATTGTTAATGCTGTTGGATTACAACTGTATTTTCACAATTATTATTATTTATTTTTACAAGATTTTATTTATTTATTTGACATAGAGAGAGAGACACAGTGAGAGAGGGAACACAGAAGGAGGAGAGGCAGAGGGAGAAGCAGGCTTCCCTCTGAGCAGGGAGCCTGACGCGGGGCTCGATCCCAGGACCCTGGTATCGTGACGTGAGCCAAAGGCAGACACTTAATGACTGAGCCACCCAGGCGTCCCCAAAATTATTTTTAAAGGCCTGAATGCTGTGCCAAAATGGTAAGAGTGGTTTATTTTAATCTGTGGAGTAATGTGGGATTATTTTCCTATGTATTAATACTTGTGTAAGTTCCAATAGTATTAGCATATATTATTACTCAACAGAAGAAAAAAACAGAACATAAACACTAAGTTTTATTTTGTCATTTACAGTTATTCATAAAATTGAATAGCTTCTTGCTCAGAGTTCAGGTTCAACTCAGTATAAATGCTTGGAATGGCCAGCAATCCCTGTACCTACCCATGAAAGATTATTCCCGACTTTGCTGTGAAAGAGGGAAGACAAGGGGGTCAACACTCAGAGACAAAGACCCTTTGTTCTTCTTTGCTCCCACCTTTATTCGTGCTTCTGGATACACGAATCAATACTGTATCTATTCTGAGTTGTCAATTTGCCAAACCCATGTGATGAAAGCACTTGATGAAATTTAGAATGAGGCTGGGTCTACATGACCGCAGTGATTGAAATGACTGCAGTGTTTGCTCTTGCCAGATTGGATTGGGTAACTCACTTACATGGCTGCAACCTCAAGGTCCACAACTAGGCACTTTCATTTGGATCTCACACTGTAACTGTGCTTTGGCCAATTCAGTGGCTGGTAATTTCATGAAAGGAAATTTATCTGAAAGGAAATTTTTTAATATTTGAGAGCAGGTGAAATTCTTTAGAAGGACATTTGAATTGTCAGACAAAGGACAACTTTGAACGGCATGATCCTAAGGGACAAAAGGTTTAATAAGTATATACTTTTCTTGGGGCGCCTGGGTGGCTCAGTGGGTTAAGCCTCTGCCTTCGGCTCAGGTCATGATCTCAGGATCCTGGGATCGAGCCCCGCATCGGGTTCTCTGCTCGGCAGGGAGCCTGCTTCCCTCTCTCTCTGCCTGCCTCTCTGCCTACTTGTAATCTCTCTCTCTCTGTCAAATAAATAAAATCTTTAAAAAAAAAAAAGTATATACTTTTCTTCAGTATTTGCTAAAGGTAAACTGCCCTTTTCTCAGGAAGATTAAGCAATTAGTGCCCCATTCCCCTCTTCTCTAAATAAATTCATTCTTGGCTCAGTGTGATCTTTTGTAGAACTTTGTATTTTGGGACTTTTTTCAATTTGTTACACTACTAAGCTGAAGTCTGAGAGTGTTAAGACTTAGCAAATGAGTACACATTTCTAATTTTCTCATCAGCTGTTGAATATGCAGTTGGAACCAAAAACAATGTTTTCATTTGTGATGGTGTATTAGGAGGGAGAATGTAAATCTCAGTTGTGTAGACAAGGAAACATGTGACAGGATTTCTAAGTATGAAGTAATTAGGAAAAGTTGAGAGGACTAAAAAATAAAACCCTCAAGAATCTTTAGAAGTACGCACATGCATCTTGGGGTATTTTTGTGTTTGTTTCTCAATTTTATATTTCATGTCCGTTAAAAGGTGAAATGGAACTTAAACATTCATGGTAATGAAAATCTTTAGATTTCTGGAAGTAGTCAAAAATATTACATTTTAAAACAAAAGAGCTAATATTAAAAGAGAAAAAGAATTATCACATGTTCTCTGTAAGGTGTGACTGGCCTTGTGCAATATGTGTATCTATGTTTTGTATGTGCACATACAATTTTCTGCCACTACTCATTATTTGTGCCTTTTTACTTTCAAATTTGCACATCATAAGCTTTACCCAGAGGAGTTAAGCTTAATCTAAAACTTTTTAACAAGGAAATTACCATATAAAATCTGAAGAAGTTAATTTCACAAATTATCTTTATGAAAAGGAAAAGAATATTGAAATAATCCTGGAAATATGTACTGATCCATATGCCTAAGACCAACAAGATATCAGTGTGTGGTGAATGAAATTGGGTTGGAACATGAATGAGAATTAGCTGATAGACTTAATGAAAATGGTGCTATTCACTACCATTCACTTACATGATTATTATTTGATAATTAATGAATATTTTTATACGATTTAGGCTAAATGGAAAACTCAAGGTCATTGGGATATATGTGTGTTACCAATTAAAATTTTAAAGATTCTATAAAGTTAGAGATAGCAAAGTCAAAGGATAGAGATAAATACAAATACATGCTCGTATTTCCTTCAACTTTATTTCCCTTTAAAAAAGTAAAGTAGTCGTATCTCATAATAAAAATAATATGAGTATTGTTCCCGAAGCTCAAGGCTGGCTCAGCACATAATGGTAAGTAGGCATGCCAGTGGTTTGGGCTCCCAGAAAGCCTGTGTTGCCACAGATGCCGGGAACTTCATCCACATCGCCAATGCCTTTTTGGTGGAAGAAAATGTCAGGGAAGCAAAGGATAGCCAAAATGAGGAACTTGGACTAACATACCTAAGAGTTTTTTAAATAATAAATGTAGGGAGGCCTGGGTGGCTCAGTCGGTTAAGTGTCTGACTCCTGATTTCAGCTCAGGGCATGATCTCAGGGTCGTGAGGTCAAGCCCCACGTAGGGCTCTGTGCTCAGTGCGAAGGCTGCTTGAGATTCTCTCCCTTTCTCTCTGTCCCCTACCCCTACTCACACGCGCTCTCTCTCTCTCTCAAATAAATAAATATTTAAGAAAAAAACCCAGGTAAATGAAGAAATTAAAATTGGTTTTATAATGGGACCAAGACTAGATAGGAAACATGACATCATGGAGTCTGGGGAAGAGAGTATTTGTGTAAGAGTTGAGACTTGAACACTAGCCATGACTCTACTAATTATCAGTGTGAGCTCGAACAAATCATCAAATATTTTTGAGGCTCTTATTTTTCATTGATAAGAAAATGGAGGGCACCTGGGTGGCTCAGTTGGTTAAGCAGCTGCCTTTGGCTCAGGTGATGATCCCGGAGTCCTGGAATCGAATCCCTCATTGGACATCCTGCTCAGCGGGGAGTCTGCTTCTCCCTCTGCCTTCACCCTCCCCGGGCTCTCTCGCTCTCTCTAATATAAATAAAATCTTAAAAAAAGAGAAAATGGAGATAACTGGATTTATCAACCTAACTTCATTGGTTTATAATATCATAATGAGGAAGATTAAATATATCTTTTGTGACAGAGTGGTGTGATAGAAATGAGCTTAGACTTTAATGCCTGGCTTCTCTATTTTATTAATTATGCAACCATGCTCAAGTTGTTTTTTCTCTATGATCAGTTTTGTTATCCGTAAATTAGGTAAACTATAACAACTATCATTAAGGATTGTCAATATCTTCGAAGTGGTGAATCCACAACCTCAGAAGCGCACCTTACATCTAGATTTAAGTGTATGTTACTTGATAAGATTCCTTTTTGATTTGGTTTGACTTGGAGAGGTTTTAATTGATCATAAATGATCTAATACTCTTCATATAATTGTTTCCTTCACTCAGATTGCTGTCCTGGTACATCTTTTCCTCTTAAACGGAAATAACTTTCTGAGGAATCTCATTCGGTCTCATCCATAATATTAAATACAATGTTTACTGATACAGATATATAACATTTGTTTCTTCAGTCCAGATCTCTCTTCAGAAATCTATCCTGTTTCTAATATCATCTACTTTTTTGACATCTTATTTTGGATATTAAATGGCTATCTCAAAATTGGTATGTTGGAAATGGAGCTCTTGATATTCCTCCAAAAATTCAGCGTCCTTCCATTTCCTCACCATCACTCAGCTACTTGTTCAATTTTAAAATCTATGGATTATTTCCAATATCCCCTCTTTCCCTCATTAACCACACTCAGTCCATGAACACTTCTGGTTTCCAGTCCATTCACTCGCCTGCATGGCATACTTCAGCCTTAGTCAAAGATACTGTAATATTTGATCTGAACCATTATTTCAGGCAACCAGCAATGCTCAATCGATTTGCCCACAGTAGCCAGCCAGATTTCTCCGCAACGTAAATTAGACTACATCAATCCTTTGAATAAGAATATTCAGTGATTTTTTCTATTGTTTTCAGAACAAATTCTAAATCCCTTCCCATGACTCATGAACCTGCTCTCTCCATCACTCTGATCTTTTCTTACAGAATTCTCCACCTTCTCACTATCGCCTAGCCACCTTGTCCCCAAGCACCCTTCCCAAGTCTTTCCACTGTTTATCGCCCTTGGAGTGTGTTTCTTGGCCTTTCTCATGGCCACCTCATTCTCACCTTTCCAGTCAGAGCTGCAATGCCACTTTCTCAGAAAAGCATTTCTTGGCTGCTCTATCCAAATTGGGTTTTCTCATTACTTTTTATTTCAAAATTATTTTGCATTTTTTTCTTCATAGCACTCATCTCAAGCTACTTGTTTTGCTACTGTATTTCTCCACTGATTTATTGTTTTTACTCTGCTTCTCTCACTAGAAGGTAATTTCCACAAAGGAAATGTCTCAATGTGACTTTTGTGCTGCTATATTCCCATTGCCAGGAACAGTGGCTAGCACACGGCAGCTCCTCAATAACTATTTGTTTAATGAAGAGATGAATGGGAGCAGACAACTATGTATGACCCAAGCAAAATTCTAAAACAAGGCAAAATGTGATGGCAGGGACAGGTGTGTGTACAAGTTAGAATGTGACACACGTGGGATGAAAACACTAGTGTGTGTGAAATGACACTGAAAAAGAGAAGGAGCAAATAATTCGGGCTGCGGATGATTTGACAAAACAAAAAGGGATAAGTTTACCTGAGACTTAAACAAATAGCGAGAACTTCTCCAAGATGGCAAGGTGAAGTAAGAATATCAGAGTAATAGAAAATAGAGTTTTCATATTTGTAAAATTGGGCAAGCATCTGGTAGGTTTTGGGACCTCCAAGAGGTCCAAAGTGGTTAGCATCACAGGACATGGTGACAAGATGAGGGAGTTGCTTCCCAAGAACTAAAAATATTCTCAAGCATGATAACCTATTTTGATGTAATTAAATTTTTTTAGATTTTTTAAATTTCCTCATTGCCTAAGAGTTGAACTTGAGCTATAACAGATTTTACAGGAAGTATGAAAAGGGTAGTAAAAGAACATCTCTTCAAATAGGTATTCTAAACTTTTTTTTTGGTACTCAAATCAGCAAATGGTGATTTTGCTTTCATCATGTAAATGAATGAATCTCACAAAAATATTTCATAACTTTAGATACAATGTGTTCATAAGCTGAATATATTTTATCGGGTGCGTGTGTTTGTTTTGGGGTTTTTTTGAGCGGGGGAGGTACAGAGGGAGAGGGAGAGTGAATCTTAAACAGATTCTGTGCCGCGCACAGAGGCTCAAAATCATGACCCTGAGATCATGACCTGAGCTGAAACCAAGTGTGGAACACTTACCCGACTAAGGAACCCAGGCATCCCTTGAGTGGGTGTGTTTTAATCATATAATAAATCCAGAGGTAGATTGGTACTGTGGCTCAGTCAGAAGTTCCGATCTTTTGCTCTGTTGTTCTCAGCAAGTTGGCTCTTGTACTTAAACTTGTGTTTGTCAGGAACTGTCAAGGGTCTGATACTTTACCCTGCTTGCAAAATAAGTACAGTGGACCTTTGAACATTTAAACTGTGTGGGTCCACTTACATAAGGATTTTTTTCAGTAAATACAATACAGTACTGTAAATGTAGTTTCTCTTCCTTATGATTTTTTATTAACGTTCTTTTCTCTAGCTTGTTTGTCAGAATACAATATATAATACATATCACGTACAAAATATGGGTTAATTCTGTTTATTTATCAGTAAGGCTTTTGGTCAACAGTAGGCTATTAGTTCAGGTTTGGGGGAGAGTCAAGAGTTATATGTGGATTTTTGAGCGTGGGGGTCAGCGCCCCAACCCCGTGCATTGTTCAAGGGTTAACTGTAGTTACCCCGCCACAGCTTTCCAGATGTCGTCAGAAGACACTGAACTCCTGGATCAGAGACAGGGGACTTTATTGGTCTTAGCACAGCGGGTGGCATGAACTTCACGTTCACACCGGTTCTCTCTGTCCTGCAAACCCTCAGGGCCTCTCTGGAGCAGCTCGGACGGATGCTCCGCACACACTCAGGTTGTGTCACAGCCAAGTAACCTCCAAGGTAGGAAATCCCAAATCTTATAAGTAGACCACCAGCAAACATGCCCAACCTTTGTACAGGAGGAGGGCATTGGCTTTGTTATCCTACTCAGAAAACAAATATGCCCTCTTGTCCAAGGGAAATATTGTTTCTAAGTTTCAAAAGTGCTTGCCATGCAAACATTCTTGAAAAAAATAATCCAAAACGAGAGCTGTCACAGCAGAAATAGAAACACCATGGAGAAATGCCTCCTATTGGTCTGGTCTTGCAAGAGGGCTTCATTAGCTGCAAAATCATGTCTTCACACAGTTCTGTTCAAGGCAGAAAGGACAGAGCAGTGTAAAAAGAGCCTTTTTACCTGTAACTTTTTTTTTTTTTTTTTTATTAGCAATGCTAGTCTTTCCTGGAGAAAGACCAGGGAATTTTTATTAAGACTCCTTGGCCAGAACTGGATCTCATATTTACTTCTAGAGCAAAAACAGCCAAGCAGGAAGGGAATTCCTGTGTAGGATTTAGCTCAATTGAGATGCATCCTTTAAAACTGGGTATAAGGCCTTCTTCCATTGAGAAGGTTGCTGCCTGCTAAGTACATCATCTGTTTTCTTTTGGTCAGGAAGGAGCAGGAAGAAGGAGGAAGAAGAGAAGATAACTCTTGGGCAATAATAATAATAAATGGAACACAGGAACATTTACCATGAGCCAGACCTCAGTCTGAGGACTTGTATTACAATACATTAATTAATGTTATACCCATAACATATGTTATGTTATACCCATAACAGTCTCATAAAGTAGGTTTTATTTTATTCTCATTCTACATGTGAGGAAATTGAAACATAGTAACTTACAAAGTCATGCGAATGATACGACAATAACCACTGACATATAATCATCTGCTTGAGTCCCTGCTTCCATTTCTTTTAGGTATAGACCTGGGAGCTGAATTGGTGAGTCATTTGGTAATTCCATGCTACAGTTTTTAGGAACTGTCAAACTTCTTTCCACAGCACCTGCATCATTTTACATATCCATCAACAATGTACAAGAGTTCCAATCTTTCTGAGGTACCTGGTGGCTCAGTCAGCTGACTGTTCCACTCTTGATTTAGGTTCAGATCATGATCTTGGGGTCCTGGGATTGAGCCCAGCATCGGGTAAACTTAGGGAGGAGTCTGCTTGTCCCTCTCCCTCTGCTCCCTCTTCCCCTCAAATAAATAAAATTAAAAAAAAGAGTTCCAATTTTTCCATACTTGCCAACACTTGTTTCTTTCTCTTTCTCTTTCTCACTCCCCTTTCTTCCTTCCTTTTTAAGAGTTCTAACCATTCTAGCCATTATTGGTTTTTGATATACATTGGCTAATTGAATTTAAAGAAAAAATAAAAATAAATAAAAATTCTAACCATTCTAGCAAGTATGAAGTAGTATTGAATTGTGGTTTTGATTTACATTTCCCAAATGAGCAATGCTGTTGAGTATCTTTCACGTGCTTCATGGCCATTCGTGCATCTTCTTGTAGAAATGTCTACTCATGTCCTTGGCTCATTTTTCAAATTGTTTGTATTGTTGTTATTGAGTGTAGGAATTTTAATATTTTTGAATATTAAAACCTTTTCAGTAATACAGTTTGTAAATAACATTTATTCTCTTGTGTGTTTTGATAAACAAATGTTTTTAATTTTAATGAAATCCAATTACCTATTTGTTGTTGTTGTTTTTCCTGTACTTTGGAGTCATAGTTAAGAAACTATTGCTAAATCCAAGGTCATGCAGATTTGCCCCTAAGTTTTCTTCTAAGATTTAATAGTGTCCTAAAATTTAGACCTCTGATACATTTTGAGTTAATTTCTGTATCTGGTATAAGGTGAGGGTGCAATCTCACTCTTTTACATGTGGCTATACAATTTCCCAAGGATTATTTGTTGAAAATAATGTTCTTTCTCCATTGAATGGTCCTCGAACCTTTGTGGAAAATCAATTGGCCACAGTTGTAAGAGTTTATTTCTAGGCTCTCGATTTTATTCCATTGGTCTACTTGACTATCCCATGCCAGGACCATACTCTTAATTATTATAGCTTTATAATATATTTTTAGATCAGGAAGTGAGAGACTTTCAACTTTGTTATTCTTTTTTGAGACTGTTTTGACTGTTCAACTCCCTGGAGATTGCATATGAGTTTAAGGATTGGTTTTTACATTTCTGAGAAAATGCCATTGGGAATTTGGTAGGTATACATTGAATCTGTGTATTGCTGTGAGTAGTATTGTCATTTTAACAATATTGAATCTTCTAATCCAGAAACATGAGGTATCTTTCCATTTATTTAGGTCTTCTTTAATTTCTTTCAGTAATGATGTATACTTTTCAGTGTACAAGTCTTATGCCGCCTCAGTTAAATTAATTTCTAAGTATTTTATCCTTTCTGAATTTATTGTAAATGGCATTGTTTTCTTAATATTATTTTTGGGCTGTTCATTGTCAGTGTATAGAAAAACAACTGACTTTTATGTGTTGATTTTGAATCTTGTACTTTGCTGACTTTCTTTATTAGCTTTAACAGTTTGTGTGTCTGTGTATTCATTAGGCTTTTTTCCTACGTAAGATCATTTCACCTACAAATAGAGATAGTGTGACTTCTTCCTTTCCAGTTTGGAAGCCATTTATTTCTTTTTCAAGCCCAAGTGCTCTGGCTAGTACTTCCAGTACTATGTGAAATAGAAGTGGTGAGTGCAGGAGTCCTTGTCATGTTTCCAAACTTCAGGGAAAAGCTTTCAGTCTTTCACTATTGAGTATTATGTTAATTTGAATTTTTTAAACACTTACTTTTATTGCTGTCTGGAGAATGGACTGCTGGGAGTAGAAGCAGGTGTACTAATTAGAAAGAAATTGCAATGTTTGTTGCTATGGTGGCTTAACAGACGAAAAAAAGTGGGCCGATTCGGGATATGTTTGGATGTAGGATGACAGGACTTACATCGTTACAGGGTGCTGGTGGGGGGAAAACATTGGACATGCACTGTCCAATACATCATCTATCAGTCACACCTAGCTGTTGAAAATTATAATTAATTAAAATTAAATGAAAATTTAGTTCTTTACTTGTATTAATCATTTTTTCATTTATAACAAAAATTTAACACTTTTTTCCAGCTTTACTGAGATATATTTGATAAATAACACTGTATACATTTAAGGTTTGCAGCTCCATGATTGGATGTACGTATATATTATGTCATTACCACATTAAGGTTAGTTAACACATGCACCACCTCACCTAGTTTTTTTTCTTTTTCTTTCTTTTCATGTGTGTGTGTGTGTGTCTGTGTGTGTGTGTGTGTGTGGTGAGAATATTTAAGATCTATTCTCTTAACAACTTTCAAGCATATAGTACAGCATAGTTAACTGTAGTCACCAGGCTGTCCGTTATATCCCCAGAACTTATTCATCTTATAACTGGAGGTTTATGCCCTTTGATCATTTTCATCCATTCTCCCCATGTGGCCAGTGGCTATCATCTCAGAGAATGGAGACAGAACAAATCTGTAATTACAGAAAATTCTACCAGCAGCACTGCCCTGAATCCCGCTTGTGTGTTGTTCTTTGCTTTTCTTCCCTTTTCATAATAAAGAGAAAATAGAAAAGAAAATAGAAACATTAGCATTTAGAGAGAGAAAAGTATTTTTCTAATGTAACACACTTAAATCAACTAGCATTGAGGCAAGTTAGATGCATTTGTTTATGTCAGAAGTTCAACAAAATACATTTGTTATAAATGAATAGTCATGACAGTATTTTGGGGAAGACGATATGGTCTAATGTTTAAGAAATTATGCTATGTCACACTTCTTATTTGTATTCTACCTCAAAACAGATTAAGGAATATTTGCAATCATCTCTTTCTTCATAGATATTATAGGGATATGATATTTTTAACTATGTTTTGTTATGAGAATAAGGAAAGGAAGCTTATAACAATTTCTAGCACATCTGAAATGCTTACTGAATCACAGAAAGATATTTATGAAAACAGGTTATAAATAGATGAGCAGATAGATGATAACATGATTTCATTATACAGCTTTAATTTTGTTATGCCTGCTTTAAACTCTGAGTAATATTCACAGATTTAATATGGAATTTATTAAAGGTGCATTTCTTTGAGTATTCTGAACATTCTATATTTGATGCTATGTCTACATTTCACTTAGTCAAAGCAATTACTGAATGAAAGCGCTGCAGAACACCCAAAGGTAAGCAGTTACTGAGCCAGTGTAGGTCTTGCTTCTCAGGGAGCTGCTAGTATATGAAAAGAAGTCATGTTCATAAAGTATTACACATATTAAACACTGCAGGGATAAGATTTGTAACCTACTGTTTCTTCATAGATACAATGGGGATATGATCTCTTTTTTTAGTATTTGGATTGTTATGAAAATGAACAAAAAAATTGTGTGGTTATGCTCTGTGGCTTGGAAAGTTTTGACTTCCTTAATACTTAAACATGCCCACAGTCATCAGAAGGGTGTGTTTTTGGTTAAATTACAAACATATTTTTGTCATCGGAAGAATCTATAAAAGACATCTTGCCTGAAGAAACTCTTGTTTTTATTATAATGAAGAGCACATTTTACTTAAAACCAAGAAGGCCATGAAGGGAAGTTAAAAATTCTCATTATATAAAATGAAAAAAAATCACAAACATATTTATTTACTTCTATGTCCTCAAAATGAGAATATATTCAGATATCATATATTTCAGAGGTCCTTTCTGAGATCATTCTGTGGAAATGAAATTTGAGAGGATGTTTAAAGAGAATTTTTCATACATATATATGAACAAAAATAAATAGGTTAGCAAAAAGTTTCGTTTCTTCAAAATCCAGCTATATAAATGATGACTTATTGCTCAATATATATAATTGCCTACTCATATGTTTTGCACATTTTCTAGTGAACTTTTCCTTATTGATATATAGAGCTTTTTACAAATTAGGTATGTTAGCCTTTTTATATGGACTGTGAATTCTAATTTTGTTCAGTTTGTTATGCCTTTTGCCTTTGGTTACCATGATTGGGGAGAAGGGTGGTTAGGCACACATTCTTATTTATATCAAGTAAAAAGAAATACTTTATTTTTTGACTTTTTGATTTTGAGTAAAGTTGAAACAACTTTTTTTTCTATACTTTTGTTGGAGATATATAAAAATCATATGTGCGAATGTATATATCTTTAACTGATTTGGATTTTAGTGTGTAATGAAGTATCAATGGAACCTCATTATTTTTCAAGTAACTACCCAGTTTGTCACAACACTATTGATTTTAAAATTCCAAGACTTCCTGATATATTTGAAATGCTACCTCTAGGGTATAGTACATTTCTTCTTCATTTCTTTTTTAAAGATGTACTTATTTTAGACAGAAAGAGAGCATGAACAGGCAAGGCAGAGGGAGAGAGAGAATTTCAAGGAGATCCATGCTAAGCACAGAGCCTGATGCTGCGCTCAATCTCAAGACCCAGAGATCACCATAGGATATCGTAAATTTCTATACATATGTGGGTCTATTTATGAAACTTTAGTTTATTTTGTTGGTCTGTTTATCCAGAAGTCACTAACTTAATTTTAAATTTAGTTTTGTTTTTTAATAGGCCTAATCTTACCACTCTTGTCATCATTGTCACTCTTCTTTCCAAAGTTTTCTTGGATGTTTATGCCTATTTGTTTTTCTGTATAGCCTGTCCATGACACCTTTATGAAACTTTCTATGGTATATATTTCCGTGTCTTTCATTGTATGTTTGTGATTAAGAATGCTGAAAATTTTTTCTCAGGTAGATTTTTCTCAACTTTTGTGCTTTTTTCTAAGCTTTTAATTTTGTTTTTGTTGAAAATATAAATAAGGTCTTCTTTTACCTTATATCTTCTACTGGTCATTGTGTGTATTGATGAAGACTATTGATTTCTGTATTTTAATTTCACACCCCACCAGTTAACTGAATTATTTTGTCGTCTGTAGAATCTTTTAACTGAAGTCTAGTGGAATTGCTGGGTTTAAATCATATCATCTGCAAATACTGATATTTTTAGTGTTCTCTTTTTGGTGTTTATACTTCTAATTTCTCTCTTTTGACCAGTTACATTAGTGAGAACATCTAGTGCTGTGTTAGACAGTAAAGCTGATTATAGTACTTTCATCTTCTTGACTGAGCAATAAAGCTTTCAGTATTACCCCATATATATGATGTTTACTTTTCACATATGTATGATACAGATATGTAAAATATATCTAGGGGTACATATATATATATACATACATACGTGTTTCATATTTCTATAGTTATTTTACATATGTGTGTATAATACACACCCATACACACACACTCAATTCTCGTTCTCGTTCTCGACATTCTACCTGCTAAGAATGTCTAGAAAATCAACACAAAATCTGTATTAACAAATACTGAACCATTGCTCCTAGGGGTACCATGTGTACATGTATTTGTGTGTGTGTGTAAATAGAGATATATCTCATATATAATCTTAATTCCTAAAGCAATTCATCCTGGTAGATTATACTTGCTTTGTTTTACAAGAGAAAAGTGTAGGTTTAGAAGTGGTAAGTGACCATCCCAATAACAGTACCAGAGTTGACATTCAAACCCTCCTTAACTGGCCATGGAGCCAGTGTCTTGTACTACACAATGCTGCCCCCTGCTGTCTCCATCCATGGTTGTCTCTGTAGAACTGCTGAAAGGACAAGGCGGAGCAGCACCTTGTTGGACCCCAGCAGGGGATGTGCACATTTGCACGACTCCGATTTTTCACTGCTCTTGTGTGTACATGCCCTAGAATGACGGTGGAAAAGCCCCAGGTATTAATTTTACGGTTACAAATAGATTTTAGTCAGTAAGTGAAATTGCAGATACAGAATTGGCAAATAATAAAGATCATGGCTATAAGCATTTATAAGTTATGTTAGGAAATTCCTCATCAATTTCTATTTTGTTCAATGTTTTTTTTTAACCAGTAATTAGTGTTGTAGAGATTACTTAAAAATAAACTCTTAAAAATGTATATTTCTTATTTATCAATAACGCAAATATTTCTGTAAATGAGAAAGCTGACTTGGGACAAGTAACAAAAAGTGTTGAATTATTTTATCTTGTCTTTTCTTGTTATACCCACAGATTTTCTGACGAGATATTTTAGTGTGTAGAGTTTGCAAGATACACTGGCCCTGAGTCTTCATGCTTCTTTCATTGATAGCATTTCATCCCTTTGTTTTCTAGTTATTTTCCTTCTGTTCTTCATAGGTCAACCCAAATTCCTTCAAAGAAACTTTCCTTCATCTCTCACGTTTTGAATTTCTCCCCATTTCATGCTCTTTCATCGTCCTCTTTGTGGCATGTATGATACTTTTACTAGAAATATTAATTTTATAGAATTTGTTTAATATCCATATCTCCTGATAAAATGTAAGCTTCATGAGGGCAGGGATTCTGTCTGGTTAGTTCACCATGTATCCTCAGCACCGAGCAAAATAAAGGCATAGAAGGCAAGCAACTGGTGCCTACACGAATGGACATGTCAACGAACAGGTGGGTGGATGAGCACAAAGCCTTTTTCAGACAATTACGGACACTGCATTCCCGAGTGGTCGTGTCTGATTTTAGGGGACAGGTTCTGATGTGGAGCCACTTCGTTCTCAGGAGTCAGGCAGGAGGCTGGCTTGTTTGAGACTTTGTTCATGAATTAATAGTCACCGAAGTTGATAACCAGCTAAATCAGAAATGACTGGATTTGTGATTAGGATCTCCTGGTGATTTAATGTCTCATAGGGCAGCTTCAATTGTGGGGACGTGAACAACCCATTCTCCCATGTCACCTTTGATTTTAAATGAAGTGAAAGTACTTGTAGCCAAACTGATTCCCGGTCAGATTCGAGGGTTATCAGCCCACAGTGCCTTCAGTCAGTTCTTTCTGGGTGATTCTATTCACCAGCAAATTAATTTTCTACATAGTCTCGTAACTCAGTCATTCCTTCCTTTCTCTCTTCTTTCAATTCTTTTTTTAATTTGGCGGGACTGGGAGCCCAATTCTACCTTTTAAAGTTTTCTATAAAGGATATTTG
Organism: Potos flavus; assembly: GCA_028534135.1. Classification (NCBI taxonomy): domain Eukaryota; kingdom Metazoa; phylum Chordata; class Mammalia; order Carnivora; family Procyonidae; genus Potos; species Potos flavus. Next base: position 38,429,840 of record CM052893.1, read on the forward strand.
CAAAGGCAGTTTTTCAAGCATTTTTGTATAAATATTATATGTACATATGTGTATATATATATATATATATATGATTTAATGATTTTATTTATTTATTTGAGAGGAAGAGTGAGAGAGAGAGAGGGAGCCCAATGCAGGGTTCGATCCCAAGACCTTGGGATCATGATGGGAGGCAAAGACAGACACTCAACTGACTGGGCCACACAGGTGCCCCTAAATATGGTATATTTAATATATGTTATCATTTACCATTATAACTGTTACAAAATATAATGGTTACATTTGATCTGTGTTTTCACACAGCAAGGCTCTTGCGTTTTTCTAGTTCTCAGCTTTTTGATTGTTCCATTTCTGTCTTCTTCCTGGGCTCCACTAGCTCTATCTCATCCTCTAATCTTTTCCATAGAATGGAGACTGATAGAACTAACTTCTTACTAGACAGATTATTGTTTAAAATAAAATTTTCAAAAATTTGGATAGGACTATATATGCAAGTATTATTTTAACCTTGATACAAGGATTCCTGATTCCTGAAATAAGCAAGTTAAGATTTATGCTTGTGAGAGACATCTAAAAGGGGCACTGGGGAGAGTCATAGAATATCCATACAAAATTAAAACAGAAAAAAGAAAACTTCGATCATTAGACTTTCTGACTGACAACTGAATGGGAGGGAGCTTCATTTCCCAGAATCAGTCTGAATACCATTAAAAGTTTATCTTAGAATTGCTCGAACATTTTATCAGAAATGCTACTTTCTTCCAAGAAGAAGGTTATGAATTACATTTCAAGCAAAAAGGAACTACACATTTGGGACATCATTTATTCTTCATAAATCTTCATTTTCTTCTGTAGACACCCCAAATACAGTATTTCAAAATTTAATTCATCATTTCATCCCATTCACCAAGTCAAATCTACACCTCCTCCTGTGCTTCCATTAAAGGTTGTGGCTCACCATTCACCTGGACATACACAGTAGAAATCTCAGAATCACTCTAGACAATTTGTTGTTCCTTTATCTTCAACACCTGTGTAATACCTATGCCTGTCATCTCACCTGTTAATTTTCTTTAATGCTTTCACTTCACTCTGACCACTTCTGCTCTCCCCAGGCTCTCTTCATGTATTTGCCAGGAGAGAGCAGCAGCTGTACATGGGCGTGGTAACTCCCATGTATCTATCCTCTAAACTGCAGCCAGAACAACCGTGCACAAATGAAATCTGACCCCCGCAACCTTGCTTGTAACCACTCAGAGGTATCTCCATGATCCACATAGTGAAGTCCAAGTTTCCTTAAAAAGCTTCAGAAGATTCACAAAATCCTATCTACCTCACCCATATCTAGTTTCTTTTAGTTTCATGTTTTATGATCTCTACGAATGTAGTAGCTTCTACTGCTACCTAACAAGTTACCAAAGTTAGTTGCATAAAACAGCAGAGGCTGACTTTCTATGGGTCAGGAATCTGGGTCCTCTGCTCAACTTGTCACAAGATTGAAATCGAAGTGTTGGTTGTGCATTTTTTCTGCAGGTCGGTGTCCTCTCTCAAGCTCACAGGGTTGCTGACAGTGTTCAGTTTCTTGCAATGGTAGGACTGAGGTCTCTGTTCTCTTGCTGGCTCTGAGCTCTTTCAGGCTCTTCTCAGTTCCCTCCCCTGGGACTTCCTCCACAGGCCCTCTCACACTTCAATCTCTCTTTCTTCAGGAAGGCCCCAGATCCTGCTACTAAGGGCTTCTCTGGTTAGTCAGATATGCCCAGATGCACTCAGAGTCAATTGACTAACCACCTAATCATAGCAGCGATATCTCATCATGGTTACATTTCTTTCCGGAACTAAGAGAATAGAGTGAAAATCTTAGAGAGGCCGTCTTAGAATTCTGCCCATCACAAGTACCAAGCAGTGTGGATTTGCTGTCAATATTCATGTTCCTGCTTATGTTATTTCTGATGAAACATTCCTTCCTAACTTTTGCTCCCAGTTGATCCTTATTCACCATTTGAGATTTTGCTTAGGCATAATATTCTACAGAATATGTACTTTCCCTGAATTCATGACATCAGCTAAGTTTTCCTCTGATGTGCTGTGATAGTATGTTATGTGTGTATGTCCCCTAGCATGAGTCCTATTCTTTTAAGATTGTGTTCATTGCTTTGTTTCCCAAGGGTAGATTATTAGGCACTGATGCCACCACATCAAAATACCATAGCCAATGGCCTCAACAATAGGCATTTATGTTTTCAGTATTCTAAAAACCAGAAGTTCAGGTCAGGATGCCAACATGGTCAGTTTCTGAAGAGATTTGTCTTCCTGGCTGATATAGGTTGCCTCCACCCTGCTGTGTGTTCACATGACCTCGCTGTGTGTTCACATGACCTCTTCTATGTGAGCAGAGAGAGAGACAGCGAGAGAGAGAGCTCTGGTGTCTCTTCTGAAGACGGGCACTAATCCCATCATGAAGACACCAACCTTTATAATCTCATCTAACCCTAATTACATTTTATAAAGGACCTGTCCCCAAATACAGATACATTAGAGGTCAGGGCTTCAATATATGAATTTGGGGGACACAGACATTCAGTCCATAACAGGTGGGGATGGCAACTTCTTCCCCTTTGTAATACAAATGTATAACACCCTGTCAACAATATTTTTAACTGAAATAGTCTTGTAGGGCCAAGCTCATCATATTTGATGTCTTTTGTCTTTGATGACCTCTATTATCCAATTAGTTACCACGTCTTATGTTCTAATATTGCTTTATACCCTTCTAAATAATTTAATGCCTCAACTTCTCCAGCTTTGACCATACCACTTCATTAACTAATTAGTATACAAATATAAATTCAATATTCCTTAACCTGAGCTGGCTCCTGAGGTCCAGAGAGAGATAAAAATACTGAGATAAATGTCTTTCTTTTAATTGCAACATTATATGCTAAATCCAAAACAGAAAGACATAAATATTCTGTGATAGGGGATTGGTCATGCTAATTATATGTTAACAACAGTAAATAATGTATTCACTGAAATGATATTATAGAAAATATAGCATCAGATAATAATCATGCTGGAATAGTAAGTACAAAATCAATTTAAAGAAACAATATATTGTTATTATATTATTTGGTTTCCTATCTAATTCCCTGACCCCTTCACATAAACGGTATGATCCTTCAGGAAAAGGGCTGTGTTTTATTCATCATCATATTGTCTCTGGAACTAAACAGATTATTGACAGACAGTAAACACTGAAAAATGTTTATTACTTTGACTGATTTGTCTGAAACGAAGTGGGAAAGATATAAAATGTGAAAATAGTCTTAGTAACACAAAGATACACATACCGCCATATATTAGTGTGTAACAGTAAGTGTCAAATATGTCACATACACTTTGAAGCAAAATTAAAACTACCAGTGTAATTATAAAAATAAGTCCACCTTTGGAAACGGAAGGAATTAAACTATTTCCTGTGCTCCTTCTAAGTACAGGCAGTAAGTTTTCTCATTTTAAAATATTTCTTTACCTGGTGTGGTGATAATATTATTCCAGTTTTATTAAATGGGCTAAATGTATTGCTTTTCAAAATTCTTTGAATGTTTTCCTTACTCTATATAGTTTACATAGAACCTAAATGCATTCTGATAGACCTCCGTGAGCATCTGCAGGGGAACAATGCTTTAAAGCCTGCAGCTCTAACGGTCCGAAGTAGCTAGAGAAACAGTTCAGTTAGTCAGAGTGAACCATTTCAATCCTGAAATTGGCGATCATTTAGTTATGGATTGTATAGCCTGTATGTTCTTTCTTTTCCTAAGTAAAGAGGCTATTTTCTTGCTGTGGGCACCCTGGACTTCCTTAAGCAACTATCTTTTGGCGTGAAAAATAATTTCCTATATTATCTCAGCAGGACCTGCAACAAGAGCAGTAATATTTAGTGATTCTATGTGACTCATTTTTTCCCCAAAGTTCAGTGTGTGTGTGTGTGTGTGTGTGTGTGTTTGAGATTATACATGTGTGGAAAAAAAAAGATTATACGTGTGTGCATGTTTGTATTTAGTTGACAATAGTAATTTTTATAACATGAGCAAACAAGGTGTAGCATCTTGCTTCATTTTGAGATCAAAATAGAACTATCAGACAAAATATTCATTTATCTATTTAATAAATATTTGTTGAATATTCATTATTCACTATCATATTGTGTTAGGAAGTAACTTTAAAATAGTGAGTGAGAAAGACATAGACCATCTTCTCCAAAGCTTATTCTTTTTGTTTTTTTTGTGTGCTCTTATTTGGCTGGGGTCAGTGGTGAGAACAGGCAAATTCTACTCTCTTAGCACATTTCAGTTATATTATATAGAGTTACTCACTATAATCGCCTTGTTATCCATTAGATCTTCCAAATTTATTTATCCTATAACTGAAAGTTTGTATCCTTTGATCAAACTCTCCGTATTTCTCTCATCCCCCAACTCCTGGCACTCACTCACAGAGGCTCACTGCCATTCCCCCATGGCCCACTCTCTGCTTCTGGAAGAAGAATCTGTTTTCTTTTCATCCTTTATCCATAAGCTTCGGAAGTTGTTCTTTCCCACCTCCCTCCCCAGTTTTACCTAAGTTTTTCCCCCAAAGGCACAGGGGACTGGCACAGTACCTGTTCCCCACCAAGGCAATGGCACAGAGGTCACCCGTCTGTTCCTGAGGCAGACCAGAAGGGGGCCCCACGAGGCCGGGCAGCATCAAATGTGCAGCACACAAGACAAAACCATCACAACCCACATTCTGCCTCTAACCAATTCCAAGTTGTACTTCATCACGTATTTACTTACTCAACCAACAAACATTTATTAAGTATCAACTAGGTTATTCATAATGAAAATTAAGAAATTTGACCGGAGTATCAGACCTTTTTCCTTCGGGGGGCTAGTGGTCAAACCGAAACACGAAGCTGAGGGTCAGGTTCCACGATCTCTTATTCTACCTTTCCTAAATTTGAGTTACTGATTTAAAGTATAGCATATGGTCGGTAACAGAGTATCTTCTGGCTTAAGTACAAAGTACGAAGCTTATTGAAGCCTTTCAGCAAGGTCGTAGCGGCCCAGGGACCATATGGAAGCAGCCAGGTGAGGGAGGAAACACATATGTGGGAAAAATTCCATTTTTCAATTGTAGAAACACAGGAAATGGTGCATTTATTCAAGTGGTTGGCCCTTACTAAGTAGGTTTCAGCCAAAAGCCAGAATACGGGGAAATCCTCTTACCTGCTCTCTCACCGGTTTTTCGAGCACCAGAGGCCATGTTGTGAACGTTGGGAGAAGGTCAGGATAGGACCACAAGGTGTACACTGCCCAAAAAGAGACATAGGAAGACTTATTGCCAAAAGGTCAATCTCCTAGGGAACTGGCAAAGCCAAACACTAGGGTCACTTTAATTAAGAAATAGAAAAGAAACAACTCGAAGCTAGAGAAGAGGCTGTGAGGCCCTAAGAGGTTTCCTTCTTAAAACAGGCAGGGACTTAAAAATAAAAAAAATTAAAAAATTAAAAAAGATAAAAAAAATAAATAAATAAAATAAAGCAGGCAGGGACTTAAAAAACGGGATATCATTTGAGACTGGGAGGCCCCTGTGATTCCACCTGCATGCGCAGCAGCCACGGGAACAGGAGATAAAAGCAGGAACAGAGACTCAGCAAGGATTCCATCTGGGACCTCGGAAGCAAGTAAGCAAAGACGGGGTGCCAGCCTGTAGGACATGTTGAAACTTCCGCATGTTTACTATTTTTATTCCCTCTGTGTTCCCAGTGACTAGCAGTAAAACCTTAGATCAGGTCTGCATAGC
>CM052893.1:38436180-38452519 GCA_028534135.1 Potos flavus
CCTTCTCTCCCTCACCTGTCCGACCCCTTGATGGCCGTGTTGGACTTGACCCGAAAGGTCTTGGCAAACATGTCTGCTGGAGTGGCCTGGGGAGGGGAAGGAGCGCACAGAAGCCAGGGGCTGTCAGGAAAACCGGAACGCGGCCACTTCCCGGCTCGCAGTTCTGGGGGCAGCCATATTGGGGCCCAGCTGGAAAAGAGGGCCGGCTGGAAACCCGGACCACTCAGCTTCGCGGCTACAGGCATTGTGGGGACCGCGGCCGCCCCTAGTGGCAGGGCCGGGAACTGAAGCTGGGTGGGCGGGGCCTGGGGAAGGCGGGGCGGATTCCCGCTCGGTCGCCTCCCTCCGCCGGGCTCTGCGCCTGCGCGAATTACTGGCGTCTGAGGGTCTCTAGTGACCAGGCAGTGGGGACCATGACTTAGTTAATTTCCACTCCATGGGTGTTTTGTTTGGTCGGAACTGTGCCAGATACTGAACTAAACTGAATGTTCCATTCAGTTTAGTTCAGCTCCACAAAATTAGTTGAACTCTTGTGTTTTATTAGTTTTGCTGGCCTCACGAATAATTTTCTTAAGGGCTTTTGAGTATTAAAGTCTTTACATTTTATTATATGGTAGAGGTCTCAGGATTTTCTCCTTGTTTTTTAATTTATGTGGAATGACAACAATAACAGAGAATCCATCCTTGTCCCAGGTTTGCCCCGCATGTTATGAGGAGGAAACTACAAATGATCTGCAAATCTATTTTAAAATATTTTTGGCCACTTTTAGGTAAAATTTTCAAAGCGTTATTGCTTTTTGAGTTCAGGCGTTATTTCAGGAGGGGAGGTTGTTTCCAAAACTAATGAAATAACCCGCTTATTTAAAAGAAATCTGTGGGAGAGATTAGTTTCAAATTATGGTTTGGCTTCTCCCTGTCAATGTCATCATGTGCCAACGGCTTATTCTTTCTGAACCTCTTGCATTCTCTGAAAGATGTGGAGGTAATACCTACCTCATAGTGTTTCCATTAGAAACGATTGAGGTAATGTATGTGATATGTTACACAGTGGTTTGCAAATTTCCAGTAATGTTTTTAAAAAGTCTTTGACAGCGGTGAGAGAGAGCAGTGGGTTTTATGGTAGGGGGCTGCTGGGTACACCTGGGGTCCTGGCCCCTACTAAATTAAATTTTGCATATGAAAAGTTAAGGGGTGAGTGTCTATCCGCCAAGAAAAAAAATCCTAATTGTTTGATGGGACGACACAGTTACACAAAGAAAAATTCCACATTGGCTGTCCAAAGATGAGGTTTTCCACAGTATCTGCCCACCACCACCATTCTTGGAGAGGCCCCTAATCCCACCTGGGGCCCCCCTGCAACTTGGGCTCCTCCTACACTTCGGACCCACTAGACCTTTATTCTGAAGCATCCCAGCCACAAGGCCAAGTCGGAGGAGCCCAGAGGACAATGCCCCAGAACCTTCTCCCTTTGGGTCCTGACCCCAGTAACACTTGGGTGGGGGGTGATGCCAGACTGTGTCGTTGACTAGGTCGATTGCAGCACAGCTACTGAGGCAGCCTCTGCCCAGGGAGCTGAGGAAGCTTATTCAAGGGAATATTAGAAATAGATACTAAAATTAAATAAATAGGAAAATAGCAATGTACAGACAAATATGTAAAATAATCTCCCTTCTATATAAAACAAGGAGATTAATGAACACTGGAAGGATGTCAGAAACTAATAAAAATTTAACTATTAAATGGGGGGAACAGATATTATGGAAGTAAGACTACTCCACGTACTTCTCATATTATTTTGACTTTTGAAGCATGTACGTGTTTGGGGCGCCTGGTGCCTCAGTTGCTTAAGCGTCTGACTCTTGGTTTTCAGCTCAGGTCATACTCTCAGGGTGGTGAGATCGATCACCACATTGGGATGATGCTCAGTTGGGAGTCTGCTTGAGTTTCTCTTTCTCTTCTTTGCCCCTTCCTTCTTTCTCTCTCTCTCTCTGAAATAAGTAAATAAAATCTTTTTAAAAATGTAGGTTTTGGGGCACCTGGGTGGCTCGGTGTGTTAAGCCTCTGCCTTCCAATCAGGTACTGATCTCAGAGTCCTGGGATGGAGTCCTGCGTTGGGCTCTCCGCTCAGCGGGGAGCCTGCTTCCTCCTCTCTCTCTGACTTCCTCTCTGCCTACTTGTGATCTCTCTCTCCGTCAAATAAATAAATAAAATCTTTTTTAAAAAAGTAGGTGTTTTTCATATTTTTTTTTAAAAAAGTTTACCTTAAAAGAGGAAGAAGCGAAATCTAAAATTGAAAAAAAAGTACTAATGCAAATAAGTGTAAAACTCTATTAATTTGGTAAGTGAACCAATCAGAGGTGAGGAGTATTTCAAGTCATTTTTGGAGAGAGTACTTAAACTCAGAGTCAAACCTCCTGGGACCAAAATAAATGCAAAGACATTTTAACCTTCATTCAGTAGTTTAACTGCTAATACTAATGTTCGCATTACACTTTTAATATTATTTTTTAAAGTATTGAAATATAAGAATATGTGAAAAAAGAGAAAAGACAGAAAATGTATTTTTTTTAAAGATTTTATTTTTATTTATTTGTCAGAGAGAGAGTGAGAGAGAGATCACAAGTAGGCAGAGAGGTAGGCAGAGGCAGAGGGAGAAGCAGGCTCCCCGCTGAGTAAGGAGCCCGATGTGGGACTCGATCCCAGGACCCTGGGATCATGATCTGAGCCGAAGGCAGTTGCTTAACCAACTGAGCCACCCAGGCGTCCCCAGAAAATGTATTTAAAAGTTTCCTAACCCTGTATTATTTATAACACTGAATTGTAAGATCCAATAAGAGCCAATGAATTTTAAATTTCATTTCTACTTCAGATTTCTGACAAGCAAAAAGGCAATTTAAAGACATTTCATCAGTATTGAGCATTCCCATCTAGTACCAACAACAAAATTCTTGTGTTTTAAACACTATTTCCCAATAAAAAGAATCAGGCCTTTTTGGAAAGCTGTATGATTATGCATATTGGTCAGGGAAGTATACAGCTAGCCTGGAACATTGTGCTGTGCTAAAAAGAAATGAAACACTCAAAAACTAGCGGGCATAACAAAGCAATCAGGAGCCAGGTTCAAGAGGCACTCACTAGCCAAATTTGGGATAATTTGAGCTTCAAAGAATAATGACTATAATTATTTGTGACAAACTGAATAAATAAAAATTCCATGCTGATAGAATGTTGAAAAAAAAAAAAAGAAAAAAAATCTTTAAAGCCATCACTGTTTGCTATCATCAAGTCCTTACTCTAAAAATTGGAAATTAAGGAGCAAAAATTAACACTCATCTTCACAGAATGACAATAAGTACAGAAAAAGAATAGAATTCATCTTAAACATCACTATTTTGCAGCCAACAATGAAAATGATTAGTTATAGACTATATTGATTACAGTTTAAGTGTCATAAATAGATTCCACAAACATTAGGTGAAAAGTTTTGGAGAAATAGTATATATACCCATATTAACAGCAAAGGTAACTTGCCAATTGCAACAATGTTCCTTTAAATGTGAGAAAACTGGCTGTCACTTGTGATTAAGATTTAGATAAATTAACTCCATTAGAGACCGCCAAGTTTCTCATTCTAAGAATGCCACTTGATTTGATGCAAAAGGAATTAATAAGATAGCACCTTAAAATATTTTCACCTTAATTTTATCTTTATTTTCATCTTAAAGTTTTCATGTTCTTATAGAAGTTAAAAATGTTTACAGTCGACTGATTTTAACTAATTATATTGTTTGAAATGTATGAACATAAAAATCATATATCAGACTTTTGTGGTTGAATGATTCCAAAACGTTCTTTAGCAGCAAAATCATGAAGATGTCATTAGATTTGAAGATCATTACCAAAGAAGTCCTCATAATTCTCCACATATATCATCTTTTTTTTTAATATGTCTTTATTTTATTTTTAAAATGATTTATTTACATATTTAAGTAATCTCTACACCCAACATGGGGCTCAAACTCACGACCCTGAGATCGAAAGCACACTCCATTGGCTGAGCCAGCCAGGCACCCCATTAAAATAACCACCTTTATTGTAGTTCAAAGGTGATTCATAGTAAAGATAAAAAACATGGAAAATACAGGTGAGCATTAAGGACTTAACCACCAACTCTTATTCCTAACATTTCTGAATTCAACTATACTTATTATAAATATTTTATTGTACTTCCTGACAATCTTTGTTCTATAAACATTTATGTGGGATCAAATCGTACTCTGTGTGTGTGCATGTTTATACTTGATATAGGATTTTTGGGTCACTTTTCATGTTATATTACGACAGTTATGTACCCAATTGGATTCTAATTTCTCTTTATGATTTGTTCAAATTTTTATGTGTGCTAGATAGCCATCTTGTAGAAGATCTTGCATTTCATGATTTGGTTGATAAGCAAAAGTAAATAATAGCTACTTACATCTTATTACTAATGTAGGTATGACATAGTTAGGTTTTTATGTATTTTTGAAGTGAAATTATCTTAAAGATGGAAAAAAGCATTTTTTCCCAGGCCCTCTGAAATGGAGAGTCTCAGACAGCCCCAGAAGTTTTCAAAGAATCTTTCAAAGATGGGTAGAAGTAGGCGCTGGAGTGATTGAATCTAATTTCTTGCCATAGATATTTTATGAGTAGGATATGAACCATTTTGTTTGGCCAAGTTTTAATGAGGTGCTTTTAAGAAGTGATTTATTCATCTCTCTGATTATAATTACATCATCCATATAATATTTAATACAAATTCTGATTTACGAATGTAAATGAGTTACACAATACTTGACAAAATAAACTGAGAATTGGATCGATAATGAAAAATTCTGAGTAAATGTACATATTTTAATTTTAGGACTGCATCTTAACCATTGTTTTATCCACATTTGGGATAGATGATTTTCCCTTCCCAACAGGTGGTTCGGAATGTATGCTGCGGTGTCTTTCTATGATATCCAAGGAGACAGTCAAATTCAATAATATCGCTTGTTTTAGAATATATTTTTGTCTTTTGAGACCATCGAAATCGTATATTATGTCTTCTCATGATTTCTTTTGATACTGTACAGGCCTCTGAATATAAAAAAAAAAAGAACATAAAACATTGAAAACAGAATTTCAGACTTTCAAGTAGAATCTTCTGCACTTGTCCAGGGCTTCATTTTCAAAGCCTTTTTCAAACCAATTCATTGAAAGTCCATCGTGTCCATTTAAATCACTTTAAATGATTAATGATGTAAAATGAAGTACTGTGTTTAAGGTGTGAAAATTAAATATTATAATCAAAGATTCATAGTATCAATTTTAAAATGGAGAAATCAAGTCCTTTCATTAAAGGGTCTTTTCCTTGAACAAGAGTTTTTTTCCAACTTTATTTCTTTACACATTAGTATTTGGTAGTAGCATTCAACAAATGTTTGTTAATCCATGACAATTCTATTAACAACAGCAAAACACCTATTATACTATTTTCCCAGGATCCATGAGAGCATTGAAATATTTACCTAAGCATTTTGGTGGTGGTGGCCACTCTCCATTATTGCATGTTATGGTCCTCTGTCCCTGAAGTACATGGAAGGACTGACATTTGTACTCCACTGATGATCCTGAAGCATATGTTGATAATAGGAATGAGGTAATGTCTCCATTTTCAATAGGTGGAGGAGGCCCACATTCTCTTTTAGAATCTAAAAAAAAATATTTATTTGATTTCTTGAAAGACCAAAGAAAAACAGGTTAAAATAAAGCAAATAAAAATATAGCACGATATGCGATATCAAGACTTGTGATTTCCGCTGACAGAAGTGATTCATTGAAGAAATTTTATTTTATTTTTTTAAAGATTTTATGTATTTATTGAGAGGAGAGAGAGAGTCGGGGAGAGAGAGAGAGAGCACAAGCCAAGTGGGGGGGAGGCGGAGGGAGAAGCAGACTCCCCTCTGGGCAGGGAGCCTGATGTGGGGCTCCATCCCAGGACACTGGGATCATGACCTGAGTCGAAGGCAGACCCTTAAACAATAAACAATGGTTAAGAAGCAGCCCTAACATTAAAATATGTTACATTACGTATGTTACAAAAATATGTAACATTAAAATAACCAACTGAGCCATCCAGGCACCCCCATTGAAGAAATTTTAATCACTTAAACTGAGAATCACACTTTTAAGCCTTTCCTTTTATCCCACATGAAAGCACACATAAAGCATTAACAAATATGTCTGCTTTACTGTATTCTGGTTTTCAAAAGTGTTTTTCTTACTGAATCAATACTGGACAGATGGACAGCTAATAGGAACAAAGAAACTTCTTGTCGCATACAACATACTGCAGTTTCTATTGGATCTCTAGTCATTGTTTACTGATTTTCATTTTTATTACAAAAGAAACACCAACTTCTTTAATTAAAGTGAAAGAATAACACATTTGTATAATGGGAAAAGGAATTGCTGGTTTCCTATTCTGGACATGATGAGGTAGAAACCTTTCTGCTTATTCCTTCTGCTCAGTATCACTAAATATCCTGAACATATAAAAACCAACAAAAGAGATTGTGAAGGATGCTGAGAAGATGTCGATCTGATCGGAGGCATTGGTATTCAAGGAATTATACTGCAGTGAGTTGTTGGGGTTTTCATGTTGCCTCCTATGGATCCTGGACTGGGCACTGAATAAGACTGTAACCTAGAAATGATATCAAGTTCAGGGGGGAAAAAAAGGCCCAAGAATTGCCTGTTGTCTTTGGCTCAGGAAAGGAGTATTCTAGCAAGACAGAAATACTTTTTTTTTTTTTTTTTACAATACTTGAATTTTTGTGAAAAACATCATAGAAGAAACCTCGACCAACCCTCCCCATGATGATCAGAGGTCAAGGGTGGAGCCTTGACTTCTATCCACAGTCAGGGAACAAGACACTTCACTACTTTCCATGGTGTCAGTGGAGGCCAAGTGGAAGCCTGGACTTGCACTCTGCAGTAATGGAGGCCTGATAAATAAGAGATTTCAATAAAATCCTGAGTCTTAAAATGCAACACCTGAAGTGTCTAAAATATAACTGAAAATCACTCATCATACCAAGGACCAGGAAAAATCTCAAAAGAGAAAAGATAATCACACACACACTGAGATGACACAGATATTGGAATTATTTGATGATGATTTTTAAAAATCTATCGGGAATTATAGAACTGAAAAATATGATAGTGGAATTAAAAAAAACCTCACTGGATGGACTCAATTATGGATTACAGATGACAGAAGGATAAATAAACTTAAATACAGAATATAAATGACTCACTTTGAAAATAGACTGAAAACAAAACCAAAATAACTCCCAAAAATATGGACCGAAAATTTCCCAAATTGGGCACAAGGCGTAAACATTCAAATTGAAAAAGCCAAACAGGAAAAACCCAAAGAAATTCATGCCAACATACACCATAATCAAACTGAGGAAAAGTAAAGAAAAAGAAAAAACTCTCAAAAGCAGCTACATAGAAATTATGCAAACCTATAAAGTAAAAAGGATTCAACTGTCAGTGGGGTTCTCATCTATGACCTTCAAAGCAGAAAGAAGTGACAACATTTTTCAAGTGCTAGAAGAAAAGAACTGTCAGTCCTGAATGCTATATCCCGTGATACTATCCTTTGGGGTTTAAGGGAGAAAAGAAGATATTCTGAGACAAAGGAAAATAGCATTTATCTCCAGCTGATCTATCTTTAAGAATTGCTAAAGGAATTCTTCAAATATCAGGGAAAAGATAACAGAGCAAGGACTGAGACATCACTAAGGAAGAAAAAACAACAGGCTGAAAAAATAAGGGTAAATATAATGGACTCTCTTTTTCCTAAGGAGTTTGTTACGTTTGGTGTTTGGGCAATATTATATCATTTAATATGGTGCTCAATATATGTAGAAGAAATACTTGAGACATTTATGTTTGAACTGTGGGGAACATATGGGTGCCTGGGAGGCTCAGTCAGTTGGTTAAGTGTCCACTCTTGACTTTAGCTCAGGTCATGATGTCAGGGTTGTGAGATTGAGCCCTGTGTCAGGCTCCGAGCTGGGCATGGAGTCTGCTTAAGATTTTCTCTCTCCTCCCTCTGTCACTCCACTCCCCCTCTCTTCCTCTCTCTCTCGATAAATAAATAATAAATAAGATAAAATAATAAAATAAAATAAAATAAAATGTGGGGAGGGTAAATGGACCCTAAGTAGAAGTAAGGTTTCCTCCTTTCACTTGAAGTGGTAAAATGTCAAAACGAGGGGAGGAGTGACAAGCTACATGTGCATCTTAATACCTTGAGCAACCATGGATAAAGCTATACAAAGAGATATGCTCCAAAACAACAAAGATATATCAAAATAAAATTATTTTGAAATGCTCCAAAAATCCATAGAGATGGCAAAAAAAGAAATTAGAGTGAGAAACAGAGGAAAGAAACTCAAGACAAATAACAAAATGGCTGACACAGCCCCTAATCTATCAATAATTACTCTAAGTGTGAATGGTTTAAATTCTTCAGTTAAAAGACTGAAAGTGGCAGGGTGGAAACATAAACAATAGCCGACTACATGCAAATAAAATAGAAACTAACTTCAACTTGAAAACATAAGTGGGCTCAAAGTAAAAGACTGGAAAATATATATGCCAGGCAAAAGTTGATTTGAAAAACAAGCGGCTATAATATCTGCTTTGTTGGCTCCTCTTATTTCCCAAACTCTAAATACTGGAGTGTCCTATGACCAAGTTCTCAGAGTTTTTTTCTATATATACTAATTCTCTGGTTGAGCTCAGCTAGTAACCTACCTTTATATAATCCACATGCTGAAGAAGCCCAAATTTATATCACATTCCATGATCATGTCCCAGCTGCTGATTGATAGTGTGTCTCAAAGTGAAATACCCCCTACCCCCCAATGTATCTTTAGTACGTTTATTCCTCAGGAAACAACTGAGCTTCTTTTTTTTTTTTTTTAATATTTTATTTATTTATTTGACAGAGAGAGAGATCACAAGTCAGCAGAGAGGCAGGCAGATAGAGAGGGGGAAGCAGGCTCCCCACTGAGCAGAGAGCCCGATGCGGGACTCGATCCCAGGACCCTGAGATCATGACCTGAGCCGAAGGCAGAGGCTTTAACCTGCTGAGCCACCCAGGCATCCCACAACTGAGCTTCTTAATGCTTAAGATAGAGAATTTTCTGGGCGCCTTGGTGGCTCAGTCGATTAAACGTCCGACTCTTGATTTCTGCTCTGGTCATGCTCTCAGGGTCGTGAGATTGAGCCCCAAGTTGGGCTCCATGCTTAGCGTGGAGTCTGCTAAAGATTATCTTCCTCCCCTCTGCTCCTCCCCTCACTGCTTACACTCATGTGCATGCTCTCTCTCTAAAAAAAAAAGAGAGAGAGAGAGAGAATTTTCCACGATTCCAACTGTCCTCTGGCCAAAATTTCATAAAATAAATATATATTATCACTATGCAGTCCACAAAAAGAAAAAATTGGATTTTAAGCACCATGATTTTATTTGAGATAAAAAAAAAAGATTCCATAAGAACTATGGAACTATGTCACTATATTTATTTATATTGACATATTTAGTCCCTAATATATTCTCTAAACCTGAGGGAAAATAAGATACTTTACCTGAACACTGAGGTGGGTGTGACCAGGTCCCACTTAAACATGTTACTTCTACTTCCCCAAAAGGTTTGACGCATTTATAACGTGCAGTCTGACAAGGTAGATAACTAGGCTTCTCATTTAGTACAATAGCATTTTCCACTTTAGGTGGATTCTCACAGGAAATATCTGAATAGAAAGAAAAAAATAGCATCTGTAACGTAATGATCATTTTGAGTAGCAAATCAATGAATGAGATTCCAAATATACCCAAGGGGGATTTAAAATCAACAGTTAATCTGTCATGAAAGAGTGCCAGTTTAAGAAATTTACATATAAGATTGAAGAAAAGGAGATAAATCTTTTGATAAGATTTAAGCTTCTTTGAAAATGAGAGTTTTTCTGGACATTTCCCATTTTTAGCACAATGAATATTACAAATTATATAAATTCAGTATGAATTTATAAACCACAAGAAAATAATAATAAAAAGAATATTTGATGGCAAATTTTGGCTTGCAATCATCCTGTTTATGAATGTAATTTTAGATCCTTAGAAAAATAAACACAGTAGGCACTTCCTTAGAGAATAAATGAAGAATTAACACACCTTGAAGAATATTATAGTTGAAGGAAGAAGATGATTAACCAAGGATCCAAACAGAAGTGGAAAAATAACAAATAAATGTATAATTTATAAAAACACTCTTTAATAATTTTTTTTTTTTGCAAACACCTAAGGACATTTCAATGAGCAATGTGTAATTAATCAGTGAGATTCAGATGGAAGTAAAGTGTAATAGGCTATAGCTATGATTCCTAAACTGGAGCACACATAGAATCCCGTGGGAATTGTTAAGACACTTTCAGGGTTGCAGCCCCAGAGATTTTGACTCAACAGGTCTGAGTGAGCCAGTGAATTTACATTTGCATTTCTAACATTTGTCCAGAAGATGTTGCTCTTCCAGAGACCATAGTTTGAGAACCACTGGGCTTTAAGACTAACCACTGAGTACACAATTTCATTCCTTTATATTAAAGCATAAACCTTCTTTGACCTGATCTGAAACAATAATCTATGTCCACTTTTAAATGATGTTAGAGGGAATTGTATATTATATTACTTAAGACATTCTGAAAAATAGATTCTAAAATTTTTTTTGAAGTACCTTTACATATTGGCTTTCCTATCCATTGGCCCTTAATACATTGTATAAAATTGGGTCCATCCAATTGGTAATATTTTGGACATTTATAAATCACTTTTTCTTCTGACTTATATGATTCCTTCTTCGGGCCTATGGGTATGGCATTACCAAAGTCGGGTAAGCCAAAACAATCCGTTTCTGAAAGAAAAAAATATGTACGTCTTTGGTAAATCTTTTAAAATACACAATGACCAATAACTATAATGCAGAATAATAGGTACACATCAAACCAATGAGCACTGTACACAATTTTTTTATAAGTTGAAAAACTGTGTTAGAAGTCTTTTGACTTAATTATATTGAACTGTCATATGTTTATCAAAAGTAAAACATTGGGATGATGATATGGGAAGCCCTAAAAGATAGAGATACATGTAATGCTTGATGTCACACTTCTTTCATTCAAATTCTTTTTTGCCCATACAAGCCACCTACATTATGTGTGTATTTGTATTTTTTGCTTCTGTCAAAATCTGTTACTTTTAACTATGTCAAATATCTTAGAAAACTATATGCTTATAAGGAGATAACCGATAACCTAACGGTAAATTGAATAATGATGAGTTTGCTGAGCAGGGACCAGCTGTGATCCAGGAACAGAGATGAGGAGTCTGCAGACGTTTATCAAAGGATGTCGAATGTGCACACAAAACGACGTGAAAGTGAAATAATTTGGGCTCATGCTGTCACACTTTTATTATTACTAGGGTTATTAATTCTCTACCAGACTCCACAACTTTCCAAAGATACCTTGTTAAATTCTAGAACTACTGTCCGGTTTCATATTTGTACCATTTATGCTCTGAATTAAGAATACTGATCAACTTTAGAGTAAAATTAAATACACTATACTTATGCATTTTGGTGGATGGGACCATTTTCCTCCTAAACACTGTATAGATGCAGATCCATTAGTACCAAAACCTTCCGTACAGTCATATACTATTTCTCCTCCAAACTGGTAAGTGGCTGATTTGAGGAGGAATACTATGTGGAACCATATATTCTGGTGGCACACAAGGAAGCCATAAAAAAAAGTGAAAGAAAGACTCAAAGTCTCATTAACTCTGAAATTTCATTTTATATACTGGTTGCCATATTTGGCAGTCTAATTTGAAAAGAAATGGTAACACAGGAGCTACAATCATAACACAGAGAAGATGCACAAATGCTTCCTAAAACCACCGCTCTGATGTGTGTCCAGCTGGCAACCTGAGCAAGAGCTTGAAACTAAAAATGTCAGTATATTATCAGCTGTAGCACTTCTTTCTAGATATGTCTCCTGGGGCAAGGGAAACAAAGGCAAAAATAAACTATTGGGACTGTATCAAAATAAAAAACTTCTGCACAGTGAAGGAAACAATAAAACTAAAGGGTAGCCTACAGAACGGGAAAACATATTTGCAAATGACATATCTGCTAAGGGTTAGTATCCAAAATATAGAAAAAACTTATAAAACTTAGCACCCAAAAAATGAATAATCCAATTAAAAATGGGCAGAAATCATGAACAGAAATTTTTCCAAAGAAGACTATAGATGGCCAACACACATGAAAAGATGCCCGATATGACTCATCATTAGGGAAATACAAATCAAAACCGTAGTGAGATACCACCTCACATCTGTCAGAATGGCTAAAATTAAAAAAAAAAAAACACACAAGAAACAACAGGTACTGGTAAGTATGCGGAGAAAGGGGAACCCTCTCGCAGAGTTGTTGGGAATGCACACTGGGGCAGCCCTGGAGAACAGTATGGAGATTCCTCAAAAAGTTAAAAAATAGAGCTACCCTGTGAACCAGCAATTGCACCACTAGGTATTTACCCAAAGCATACAAAAAGACTAATTCGAAGGGATACATGTACCCTGATATTTATAGCAGCATTATTTACAACAGCCAAGATATGGAAGCAGCCCAAATGTCCATTGGTAGGTGAATGGATAAAGAAAAGGTAGTATGTATATTACTCAGCCATAAAAAAGAATGAAATCTTGTCAGTTGCAATGACATGGATGGAGCTAGAGAGTATAATGCTAAGCAAAATAAATCTGAGAAAGAAAAATACCATATGATTTCACTCATATATGGAGTTTAAAAAAACAAAACAAATGAGCAAAGGGGAAAAAAGAGAGAGAGGCAAACGAAAAAACAGACTCTTAATCATAGAGAACAAATTGATGGTTACCAGAGGGGAGGTGGGTGGGGGATGGGTGAAATAGGTGAAGGGGATTAAGGAGGCCCCTTGTAATGAGCACTGGTTGTTGTATGGAATTGCTTAATCACTGTATTGTACACCTGAAACTAATATTACACTGTATGTTGTATGTTAAGTGAAAACTTAAAAAAAGCTTAGGTTTCAATGTTTCTTTTATTTCTTCTGAAAATTCAGATGAGTTAATGGTTCCATGTTCTACACGAGGTGGTTGAGGACACCAGAGTTTTTCTGTATGAAGAACAGAGATCAAAGGGTCAAGTATAGATACAATGTTTAAATTGAAAAATGCAATCAAATACCACTTGGGATTTTAAAATAAAGATAACTTGAACAAATTAAATTACTGAAAAACTGAAAAACATTTGAAACTTGCAAGCATATATGTCTCCATAAAATCTATACTAGTATGTACTTGTTCACTATGCCCCTTCATTCTTGTCCTGTTCATCATGAGGACTAAAATAGGCATAAAAAGAAATTTTCTACGGTGTTTGCACAATAACCCAAAGTTGTTGTCTATTCATTTCACAGTAGAAGTGAAAGAATGCTGATTGATTTGTATACTTAGTTTGTAATCTACTGTTTCAAGATAAAGTGAAATAGATCTAGAGAAAGGTCTTCTACACAAAGGACAGGGGAGTATTAACCTCATTTGAAAGAATGTTATAAGGCAAGTTATGTGCTACTGACCAACACAGCGTGGTATTGACTGCCATTTTCCATCTTTGCACACAATTTCTTCTGCATCCTCAATTATATAATTGTCTTGACAGACAACAGATACTTTTTCTCCATCCTGATAATTCACCGTCGTTGCCATATTTTGAGCATTGGGAATCTGAGGTGGAGGGGGGCACGACTGCGTTGTATCTTCTAAAAATATTAAAATTAGATTTCTTGATTAAAAATGAAAGTTAAACATATTAAAAAGATAGTTAAACAGAAAACTCAATAATAATGTATCATTAATGATCAAAAAATGACATGGTCTGTATTTAAACATGTTATACTCTTCAGCTTGTAGGGCACTTTAATATATCAATGTGGTTTATAGTCTCACCGTTTTGTAGTATCTGCGTTTTATTCTTTCTGTGATAAATCTTGCATAATTTATGTAAAACTTATTTTAATCATTTCTAACCATTTGGAGGTTCTAACTGAATTGTCCACTCAGTAAGAGGCACTAAATAAGTACTGATATCAGGATCTTGTTTATAGATATCCATAATCAAATGTGTTGTGATTGGATTAAAACCCTCACAAGATGTGGAATGGAAGCTAATTAGTCAGAGGAAGAATTACATGTAGTTAATGATCAATTATTTGATACAGCTTATTGGCTAAGATAAGAATTAGATATGGTCACTAATGATTTATAGTGCATTTTTAAAGTTCAAAACTCTCTGGAGGCACTGTTTCCTAGCATGCCTACACTGTTAAGAGGTAGAAAGGTTAACAAAATGCACCCTCTTGAACAGATTAGACAGGCTGGCTTCAGTTGCATGACCAGCAAGGGACACAACATTCATCTGTAAAGTCATGTTTGAGCTCCCAGAGAACTGAGATCCACACATGCATCGTGGCAGCTCTCAATCTGAAGACAAAGCATGTTTGTTCAACTGAGTGAAGACTCTGGATGGCTCTACCTGGAGGCTTTTGGACCTCTCTCTGATTCCTTGATTTTGCTTTCTCCCGAAGTGCGTTTATTTCATTAAAGGCCTTATGTGAGTGTATGCCGGGAAGTCTTGTAAGTCCTTTCAGTTACCCTGGGTTTTGTAGTCAATGCAGAGAAATATTTGACTGAATACACTTCATTCATGCTTACTAATATTTTCTATTTCTATCTTATATTTTCTATTTCTCATATTTTCTATTTCTATGTGTAGAAATATTTTATATTTAATCAAAAACTTTTTTATTTGTTTTTAATATCTTGGCATATTTTTTCAATGCAGTGTCAAGGATTGAGTTTCTTCTGTATCTGATATTTAACCATTTCTGCCCTAATAATCTTAATTTGTACTTCCTCTGATACATTTTGTCAGAGGTTGGTCTAGCAACTAAATTTCCCTAAAGGCAAAATTACTATTCTGCAAATCATCTGTTTATGCTTTTTAAAAAAAATTTCTTTATATTTTTGTATTTTAATTAATTATTTGTATTTTATTTTCTTTCCAGTTTTAAAAATTATTATTGTTATTATTATTATTATTATTATTATTATTTTTGCATTACTTTGTACAGCAATCACACCACCAAAAAAAGCTGTTAAAAGAGAATGAATGTATTTTGTAAAAAATAAATTTTTGGAAATTAAGCAACAAAATTCTACAGAACTGAGAGATTGAAGAAGAAATCACAAGGAATATTAGAAAACATTTCACACAGAATTAAATGAAAATGAAATGTATATAAAAATTTTGAGACTGCTACAGCAGTACTTGGAAGGAAAATGGAGTTTCTCTTTTAAAAGTAGGATGGTTTAAATCCATGTTTCAATTTTCTACCTTTAAGAAATGAAAATATAAAATTAAAACCAAAGTAATTAGAATGAAAAAAAACAGTTAAGTCCACAGAAGAGAGAAAACTGAGAAAGACAAATAGAAAAACAAAAACAGAAAAGATAGTGAATGTTAATAAGGCTAAAAAATAGAAGAGAGAGTAAATGAAGAAAATTAAGCATTAAAATTGGTCATTTGGAAATATTTATAAAACTGAAGAAAAAAAAAAACCAGGAAGAATAATCAAGATAAAAGAGAGAAACAAATATCAATGTCAAGACTGAAAGAATTGATACCAACAATGAAACTATATAATTAAAAGGAAGATAGAATATTAAGTGACTATTAGAAACAATTGTACACCAATTTGATAAATCAGATAAAAAAGAGATATTTCTTCAAAAAATACAACTTTTTCCATTGACAAAAAACAATAAGAAAATCTGAATATTTCAGTACTAATTAAAGAAATTGAATTCTTCATCAAGAAAAACTTCCAAAAAAAGCAAATTATATATCAGGTGACTTTGCAGGTGAAGTCTATCGATTATTTAAGGTAAAAATAATAAAATAATAATATGTGTAATAATAATATTACATAAATACTTTCAGAAAACAGAGAAGTAGAGAGCAGTCCTCAATTTGTTTCATGAGGCCACGATAATCCTAATAACAAAACTTGGAAGAGGCATTAAAAGAACAAGTAACTATAGATTAATATTCCCCATGAATATAGATGTAAAACT
>CM052893.1:38453019-38472723 GCA_028534135.1 Potos flavus
AGGTCATTGCTTTTGATTCTGGCATTCTCCAATACTGGCCTGTCACAAGATTCTAATGCATAATAGAATCCAAGGTTTCATTTCTAATATTATTTAATGGACAATGTAATTAAGTCTCATCCCAAGGAGGTCAAAAAAGCTTTATCAATTAGTATGTGCTAATAAATTAAGTATCGTATTAAAGAAACTAAGAATACTAGTGATAAATCATTGTCCTGAAAAAGTTACTCAAAATGAAAAAAAATATGTCTACACAGAGTTTTTCTTATCGCTTAAACACTGTGAAAAATTTATTCTAAGAACACTTTTCTCAATTTTACTTACTCGTTTATCCCATGCTTATAATAAAATAGGCCATTACAGATGTATCATACTTTATCTAGCAAAGCAGAATAGCATTTTGTGAATTAAGATGCCAAACTCATTAGCAGTGTGACAAATAGTCCAGACTGGTTGATTCAAGATTAATTTTCAACAGTGTGAGTAAATTTTTAAACATTCTATAAAACTGTACTTGACAACATAATTTTTAAAGCTCATATGCTGATTTTCTTTCCCAAGTATATTCCTAATTGTTGTGTATTCTTTTAAACTTACGAAGATTGAATAGAGAGATAATTCTGTTTTTTATAATTCATTATAAGGAAGTAAAGTGTTAAAAGTCTCAATTTTTGCTAACACAATACTAGAATGATGTTAATGAAGGTTTAAATAATTCATCTCAAATGCTATACTATGTTATGTAAACAGCTACCTTAAAGCTTTAAAAAAGAAAGCAAAACTACGCTAGCGAAAAATAAGAGAGAGATTTTCTCTTCCATAATAAGAGTGTTTTAATGGATAACTGATTACAATTTAGTATCAAGTGAGTTCGATATGGGAACAACTTTTATCATTTTTAATGAAAACAGTAGAAATGGATATTCAAATATCCGCTTTACTTAAAGTGAAAATGCTAAATATCAGTTCAAAATATCACTGTGTAGCTTTGGAGGGTAAGATAAAATGAGCAAATTGTTCTTAGGAAATCTTCATAAATATCTAGGGACAGGGAAATTTTTCAACACAGCTACATTTGGTACTACCTAGAAACATTTCTGTTTTCAATAAACAGATGTTTATGAAGATTTCCTAAGGAAGAGGACTTTTTAGAAGTGGACCTACCCTGGATTATCAAATATGTAAATTCTACAGGTTAAATTAAAATTATGCACTATGGACACAGATCTTCACTTAGAAACATAACTTTTATGTCTAGGAACAAAGACTGATATAAAAGTTTAATCACCTTAAAACAGGTACAATAGGCACGAGGATGTCAGCCAAAAATAAATGAGTTTACAGGAGAATACACACAAGTCCCTGTCTAGTTTCCAAATCACAGGATGTTTTATTTTAATTAATTAATTAATTAAATCACAGGACGTTTTAAAGTAGAAGAAAACTTGAACTGAAAGATGGACAGATAATCCACCCTACAAGTGATTAATCTTAATAGTAAAAAAAATTACATATTTTTTCATTTATCTTTTCAAATGGGAACCATGTCAGCCCTGCCCCCAGAAAAGAATTAAGTTAAAGTAAACTTTTGCCCAATGATCATCAGGATAATGAATATGAACATAAAATTACTCACTAATACATGTGGGTTGAGGTGACCATCCACTTTTCAGACATGTAATTGATCCTGAAGTTTTACCATCTGCTGTTACATATCCTGATTTACACTGATATCGTGTTTTTTTATTCAAGGGATATTCAAAATCGGATTCAGAAAAAAATCCATTTTCAATTGTTATCTCTGATTTTAAACATCTTTCTGAAAGGGAGAAAGTATAAGGAAAAGATACACGTATAAATAAACATTTTTATGAAGACTTAAATAATATAACAATATAAAAAATAAGGAGCCATTTATAAGTGAAAACCCAGAAAATCCGAATCAAATTCTCGTGACAAAGAAAATAAGCTATGAGATATTAAATCAGGATAGTTCATTAAAAATTTTTTTGAATAAATAGGCAAAATTTAAAATATTCAGAATCCCTTCTAGGAAATTATTAGAAATGTGTTCGTCTAGTGGATCTGGAATCCTACAGCATTCCAGAATTATACTGGCAATGGATCCTTTCCAGGCACTTGTTTTAAATATTGCGCACTCAGGATCACTTTAGCAACCCCAGCATTCAGTTAACTAATTGGGGTATCTCAGGTCAGGTGATGATCTCAGAGAATCTGCCACAATAACTACTACAACTCTGAGAATTCGAAATGTTGGTCATCATAACTGGGTGCTTAAAACCATGTGGATACATGGAGTTCAATGAATATGACACAGATTAACACATTACATTAATTTATGGGCGATCCGACCGTCCCCTGGAGTCTGAAAAAGCAACCCTGGAGAGCCAGTGGCTTGGGATTCACTTCAGAGCCCCCCACCTTCTTTTTAAAAAATTTTATATCCGCACCCGAATGAGGCACCAGTCAGGCCATGCTAATTAGCAAGATGTTCCTCATTTTGCTGCACTTTTCCTGTGTAATTCTAAGACCAAAATGATGATCCTCAAATTATGTATAACTTCACTTGAAACAATAAAGAAGACTTCTGTCAGTTACCAGATCTCTTCACAAAATTCAGCTTTATTTATTGGCTAGCCCATGGATAAAGGAGAAATCAAAGGAGAAAACATGAGATGCCTGGATGGCTCGTCAGTTAAGTGTCTGCCTTCAGCTCAGGTCATGATCCCAGAGCCCTGGGATTAAGTCCCACATCAGGCTCCCAACTCAGTAGGGAGCCTGCTTTTCCTTTTGCCAACTGCTCTCCCTGCTTGTGCTCATTCACTCTTTCTTTCTGAGAAATAAATAAATAAACTCTTTAAAAAAAAGAAAACATGAAGTATGTATATTTTCATAATTTTATTTTATTTCACAATTTTATTTT
The DNA here is from genome assembly GCA_028534135.1 of Potos flavus. Classification (NCBI taxonomy): domain Eukaryota; kingdom Metazoa; phylum Chordata; class Mammalia; order Carnivora; family Procyonidae; genus Potos; species Potos flavus. Next base: position 38,455,964 of record CM052893.1, read on the forward strand.
GTAATTTTATCCTTCACTTGGGGCACCTGGTAGACTAGACATGGGACACTTGGACTATTAAACACTCAGGATATGGAATTAAAGTATATAATCTTTAAAAAAAAAAAAAGACATTAAAACAGCATCTGGGTGCCTCAGTCCGTTGAGTATCTGACTTGTTCTCAGCTCAGGTCTTGATCTCAGGGCGTGAGTTTAAGCCCCGTGCTGGGCTCCACGCTGGGCATAGAGCCAAATAAATAAATAAATAATAGACATAAAGTTTTTTGAATTGAATGATAAGAAAAACATTTTAAATAAAATTTTGTGAGATGATACTGAAGGCGTGCTGAGAGGGATATTTTACCATTATATAGATATAATAGAAAAGAATAGACTGCATATCGACTCATTGGTTCTTCTTTAAGAAATTAGAAAAAAAAGCCAAGAGAACCCAACATGCATATAAATTTGAAAATACAGACTGTTGTAGAATGCGGGAGATGGTGGAATAGGGTGTTTTATTATTCTCTATTTGATTTATTTCTGCTTTAATCTTTATTATTGCCTTCCTTCTGACTTTGGTTTATTCTGTTTGCTTTTCTAGTTTCTTAAGGCATAAAGTTAGGGTGTTTACATAAGAGCTTCTATTTTAATGTAGGCATTTGTCACTAAAAATTTCCCTCCTCCCACTGCTTTTGCAGCATCTCTAAATTTTGTTATACTGTGTTTTTGTTTTCATTTGTCTCAAGATGTTTTCAAAAATTCTCTTGCACTTTCTTCATTGACCCAATTGTTGTTTGAGAGTGTGCTGTTCTCTTTCCATGTATTTGTGAATTTTCCCATTCTTTTTGCTGTTACTAATTTCTAGTTTTACTCTATCGTGGTTGAAAAAGATACTGTATAGAATCTTTCATATGCAGTTGAGGAGAATGTATTCTTCCACTGTTGGGTGGAAAATTCCATATATACATATTAGGTCTATTTTGTTTACATTGTTGTTCAAATCTAGAGCTTCTTTCCTGAATTTCTGTCTGGGTGTTCTATCCATTATTCAAAGTGGGGTATTGAAATCTCCTAATATTATTGTGTTGCTGTCAATTTCTCCTCTTTAGATCTGTCAATATTTGCTTTATATATTTAGGAGTTTCAATATTGGATCCACATATGTTGAAAATTGCTACATCTTCCTGTTGAAGCGACTCTTTCAATATTATATAATAACCTTCTCGAGAGACAGTTTTAGACATAAAGTTAATTTTTAATTTTTCTGATAGAAGTATAGCCATCCAACATTCTTTGGTTGCCATTTACATGAAATATCTTCTTCCATTCCTTCATTTTTAGCCTTTTGTGTCTTTAAATCTAAAGTGAGCTCTTGTTTTTTACCTATTCAGGTATTTTTTCCCTTTTAATAGGTAAGTTTAAACCATTTACATTTAAAGGAATTATTGATAGGTGAACACTCACTAGTCACATTTGGCTAATTGTCTTCTGCTTTGCAATTGTTTTTTCAATCTCTTCCACTTTTGATGACTTCCTTTGTTGTTTGATTATGTTTTACAGTTATTCACTTTTATTCTTATCTCCTTCTTTTGTACTCTATTAATGGTTTTCCTTCCTACTTAATAAAGTATAATTGACAAAAATTGTATATATAAAGTGTACAATGAGATGACTTGGTACATATATACATTTGGAAATGATTTTCAAAATCGATTAATCACCTCATAATTACTTTTTTTGTAAGTAGAGTACTTAAGATCTACTCTCTTAGCAAATTTTAGCTATACAATACATTACTCCTAACTATAATCATCATGCTGTACATTAGATCTTCAGAATTATTCATCTTATAACTGAAAGCTTAGACCCATGGACCATCATCTCATTCCCCCTATCTGCAAGCCACTGATAATTACCATCCTACTCTCTGCTTCTAGGAATGTGACCTTTTCTTTTTTTTCTTTTTTTGATTTTATATACAAGTTTAATCATGAAGTGTTTGTCTATCTCTGGCTTATCACATTTAACATAATGTCCCCTAGGTTCAACCATGTTGTTGTAAATATCAAGATTTTCTTTTTCTCATGGCTGAATAATATTCCATTGTACATAAATATATCATGTCTTCCTTATCCATTCACCCATCAATGGATGGAAACAGGTTGTTTCTGTATGTTGGTCATTGTGAATAAAGTGAAAATGAAATGAGGGTGCAGATATTTCTTCAAGATATGGATTTCATTTCCTTCAGATATATACCAGAAATGGGATTGCTGTGTATTATGGTAGTTTTATTAACTTTTTGAGGAAATTCCATACTGTTTTCCATATGCCTATAACAAATTACACTCTCATCCAAGTATACAAGTGTTCCTTTTGCTCCATATTCTCACCAACACTTGTTATCTCTTGTCTTTTTGATAAAAGCCATTTTAACAGGTATGAGGTGATAGTTCATTGTGGTTTTGATTGGAATATGTCTGACGATTAGTGATTTTGAGTACCAATTGGCCATTTGCATGTATTCTTCAGAAAAATATTCTACGTTCTGAAGAAAAAACAATAAATTTTAAAAGAGACAAAGTACCTGTTCTCAAGTATTTCCACTCTACTAGGGAAGCTTGTTATTAAATAAGTAATTAAAGAGATGTATGATATACATTATGGTAGATAAATTCTATTCAGAAAAATAAAGCATGGCAAGATGATACAAACTTGAATGGGAACATTCCAAATACGATGGAATAGGATGGAATAGAACAACATTCCTGCTGCAAATTGGAAAAACAACAACAAACGTTTATATGTGTGTGTATGTGTTTAAAGGAACTCGATATCGTGAGAAGAAAAAGGATTAAATGAACTAAACCAAAGTGAGAAAGGCCTGCTTCATGCAAACATATTGTTTTTAATCATTTATTACCTAGTCGTGTTTGCCAACTCTGGGTATGGATTGACGATCAGGCTTTGCCTGAATGCATGACTGTGATGAGGAAAAGAACTAGACAAACTTTTGGAGGTATGTCTAACATGAAAACTTCTGAAACCCTGCAAAATAAGGGTGCTCTCCTGGAGCCTAAGTAGTTTCTTAAGAGTGGAGGAGAAGTTCCTATAGTCTCATAGAAAAAGTCCTAATAAGAGAAGGATCTTGTTTCAAATACACAACTGTATCCCCATCAAGACAGTTGCCACCTTTGAAAGTCACTCAGGGCGAGATATAAGAGCAGAGGTCAAAACATCAGAAAAGCAGGATAAATCTCTCAGTGTTCTGGGATAGAGGAAGAGAGACCAACTGAGTTCTTGGTAAAAAGTCAAGAAGGTCTCTACCTTGAGACTTTTGAAACCAGAAGTGGACTAACTCAAAATAGAAGTGCAACCCAGACCCATCTGAGTTCTCTTCTTGATTAGATCAAGAAAGAGCAAACACTTGTCAATGGGAGGTAAATAATATAAACATTATCATTACATTTATTTCATATGAAATGTATGGCTTTGGGTAAAAAATTAAAAGACACATAAAGAAGCAAAAAAGTGTGATAAAAAATGAAGCAAAAATAAATGGCTCATAGAAACAGACACTCAAATCTAGATGTTGAAATTAGCGTCAAGTTTTTTAACTGTTATAAGTATGTTAAAGAAAATACAGAAAATTAATAGATAAAATGAGAAAAAAGATAAAGATATTCAAAAGAAAATTGATCCTCCAAAAATAATCATGTGTTACACTAAAAATACAAAATAAGTATCTGAAATAAGCATGCATTGGATGGATATAGCAGAACACAAACATATTAAATTTGAGGATTGATGGAGAAATATCTAAAATGAATACAGAAAGATAAAAGTGTAGAAAACAGGAATAACAAAAGAGTATAAGCAATATATGAAGCAGAGTCAAGTGATATGTGTATGTCTAATTAAAATTTTAACACTAGAGGAGAGAAAAGACAGAAATATTTGAAGAAAGAATAGCTCAAAGGTTTCAAAAATTGATGGAAAAAAATCAACTCTCAGATTCAAAAGCTAAGAAAAAAAAACAACAAAAGGGTAAATACAAAGAAAAACTATAATGAGGCTTTGTTGCAAGATCTTAAAAGCAGACAGAGAAAAGAACACACATTTCTTTCAGGAGAACAATAAAAATAACAGTATATTTGTAATAGTAACAACTGAGGCATGAAGACAATGTGCTGGCATTTCTAAAGTGCTGAAAAATAAATGGAACAGAGAACTCTGAGTCCAGGGAAAACATATTGCAAAATGAAGGAGAATAGAAACACATTCTCGAACAAACCAAAAGCAGAGAAAATTCAACAATAGCAGACTGACACTACGAAAAACCCCACTAAAGCTCTCTAGGCTGAAGGAATACGATCCCATATACAAACAATAAAAGGTAATATTAAATGAGCAGAACTGAAGAAAATAAATATATCAGTTAATAAAAAGACTACTGAAAAATAATAAACAATGTACTATATATATTTTAACAGAATTTTAAAAACTCTATTGACTTAAAATTGATAACAATGTCTTATACTGCTTGCAAAAAGTTCAGGAGTATAGCATGTAAAAATAATTACAAAAATGTCAAGAGGTACAGAAGAAATTAAACTGTTTTAAGGCTTACATAGTTTAGAATGCAGTGAAAGTATTGATTAAGAGTAGACTGTAATAATTTGAGTATGCTTATTGTAAAACATTAATATTTCAAGCTGTATAACTAATAGAAATGATGTAATGAGGTAATAAAGAATATTTGATTAGTATTTTAAAAAGGCAGGAAAGGAGGAATAGAAGAACAAAGAAAAGATGACACAAAAAATAAATAGTGGTATGTTAGACTTGAGCTTAACAATATCAGTAATTACAATAAATGTAAATGGGTTCACCACTCCAATTAAAGTATAAACACTGACTGGGGAAAAACAGAAAATAAAACTGAAGTATATGCTGATTACTTTTGATAAAATGGGAACCGGGAGCCCGGGTGGCTCGGTCGGTTAAGCATCTGACTCTTGGATTCAGCTCAAGACCTGATCTCATGGCTCCTGGGGTTTGAGCCCCCTACTGGGCTCCCTGCTCAACAGGAGTCTGCTTGGATATTCTCTTCCTCTGCCCCTTCCCCTGCTCATGCTCTCTCCCTCTCTTTCTCAAATAAATAAATAAATCTTTAAAAAAAAGAAACAGGACAGAGAAGTTGAAAGTTAATAATGAATACTAATACTCTACGAAAATATTAGCCGAAGAAGATAGGGTAATATATTAATATCAGGCAAATAATAATTTAAGGCAGAAAGTACCGCTAGATAAAAGAGGGCTATTTCACAATAATAAAAGAACTACTTGAACAGAAAGATGTAATAATTCTAAATGTGTATGAACATTTAGAATGATTGCTGGATTTGGTTCATACCAACTCACAGGAGATAATTTACAAAAACATCTCTTCCCAATACAATAGCGATGTCACATTGGTAACTTGAAATTAACCATATCATGAGTATTTACATATGGAGTGTTGGAAAATTCTACACATCCAGACTCCTTCTTTTTTTTTTTTGAATATTTGATTGTTATACATTTGCCAGTGTACCATTGTACATAAACCTAATAACATGTCTTCAAGATATAACAGAAGAAAAAGAAGTAAACAAATCCATCCTCATAGCTTGAGATTTAAATACACTTCTCCAAGTATTTGATAGACAAGCAGACAGACAAATAAGGATATAGAATATATGAATACTATTTTTTTTTTTAAGAGAGAGAGAAAGAATCAATGGAGGGGAGGGAAGTGGGAGTGGGAGAGAGAGAATCTTAAGCAAGCTGCACACTCAGCATGGAATCTGACGTGGAGCTTGATCTCATGACCCTGAGACCATGACCTGAGCTGAAATCAAGAGTCAGACACTTAACCAACTGAGCCACCCAGGCACCCCAAATATATGAACATTATTAACCAAATTGACCTTTTATAAAGGGCACCTGGGTGGCTCAGTGGGATAAAGCCTCTGCCTTTGGCTCACGTCATGATCTCAGGGTCCTGGGCTCAAGCCCTGAAACCTGCTATCTGCTCAGCGGTGAGCCTGCTTCCCCCTCTCTCTGCCTGCCTCTCTGCCTACTTGTGATCCCTCTCTCTCTATGTCAAATAAACAAATAAATAAATAAATAAAACAAATCGACCTTTTATATAATGATAGAATGCAACCTTCAATAGGTTCAGATACATATTTATTACAAGTACACCTGGAATATTCACCAAAATAGACTATAAGCAAGGCACAACAAATTTCAAATGATTTAAAATCATTCTAAGTACACACCATGACCACTAGACATTGTTAACAGAAAATAACTGGAAAAATCTCAAAAGTATTGAAGTTGAGCATCACTTCTAAATCTCATGGATTAAATCTCATGGATTAAGAAGAAATCACAATACATATTAGAAAATAATTTGAACTAAACAATAATGAAAATATGATATATATCAAAATTTGTGAGATGATACTGAAGCAGAATTCCTGAACTTTACATCTGGAAGCCCTGTCCACAAAAGCTCTGCACTGTGACCTCAGGTAGTGCAGGAAGGTGTCCGGCTCTGGACAGATTTTCAGCTCTTCTCCTTAGTGGGAAGAAGCAGCAAACATTCAGGAGGCAGGATTTCATTATTGCCAGGAGATTTTAAAAATCTCGAGTTCTAGGGTGCCTGGCTGGTTCAGTTGGTAGAGCATGTGACTTGTGATCTCGAGGTTGTGAGATTGAGCCCTATATTGTGTGTAGAGATTACTTAAAAAATAAAATCTTTAGCACAAAACAAAACAAACCTCAACAGCCCGATAACAAAAATATGTTAAAAACCCCTTTAGCCTCGGTTTGTAGAACTTGTTGGCTTCACCAGCCATTTCCACAAAACATGCAATGAGAAACAACCTTTTTATTAATACCTGAAAAAGATAGTGAAAAAAGAAAGGATGATGGGTGAAAGACTTAAACAAGTATTTCTTCAAAGAAAAATACAAGTGATCAATAAACTGATAGCAAATTGCTCAAACCGAAAATGAAAATGAAAACCAGAATAAACCATGAATAAGACAATATGACATGGGCAAAAATTTAGAAAGTCTAAAAATCTTACTATTTGGAAATAATGTGGAGCATTAGGAACTGCTGGTACCCAGGAAAATGGGAACCACCACAATAGGAAAGAGTTTAGCAACTTGCAGTGAAGTTGAAAATATGCATTGGTTATTACTTAGCAATTTTACTCCTAGGAATATGTCACTGAGAAACTAACACACGTGTCAACCAGGTTTCATGTGTGGTAATATTTATAGAATATGATTTTTTAATAGCCAAAAATGGAAACAACTTCAATATCCATCGATAGTTGAATGGATAAAAATTTATGGTATATTCATGCAATGGAATAGTACACCAATGCTACAAAATGACATGAAGAGATAAAATAATAATCACATGAACTAAAAAGACACATAGGTACATTGGTATTATAGGATGATTTCAGCTATATAAAATTCAAGAACAAACATATATATTAGGGATGTGTACATAGGCTGTGAAGCTATTAAAGAAGAGCAAAAATGTAATAACTAGAATTATTAAGATAATCTTTTCTTCTAGAGGAAAGATAGGGCTATTGATATAATAGAAAGCCACGGGGATTTTCTGGGATGCTGGGAATGTTTTACTTGTTGACATGGGTGATTTGTCATATTTGTAATTTAGTACACTCATATTTTATACACTCTTACATAATATATCTCACAATAAATGTATTAAAGTAACAGAATCTGCATATAGAGTATGATTCTTATTTTGCAAAAAATTAACTAAGGGACATATAAAGAGATCGCAGGATGTTAATAGGGAGCTCATGCCTACTGATTATAATTGCTAATATTTTTAATACTGCATGCTGCTTAATTTAGGTATAAATACCCTTGCTACTAGAATGACCACAGGAAAAGCTAAAATGTCAAGGTGGTAAGAGGGCCGTAGACTTGCCTCATCCCTTACATACAGCTAGATAAATATCAAATCATTCTGACCACTCACAAAATTGATCTGTGGACTGATAGAACAAACTGTACAACTAGAGGGAGAGAAGGGGTCACATCATGGAAGGTAGGAGGTGTGGAGATGGGATTTAGAGAAAAAATGGATCACAGGTGCTGTGGAGGGAAGCCCTGGTCATGGAGAGAGGCAGGAGAAAGAGAGAGAGAATGAGAAAGAGAGGAGTGCACAGGGGATTGCACAAGGAAAACACTTCCCCAAAGACATTGACTGGGAAAATGACAGGGGCTGATTTTCGTGAGTTTTTTCAACCAGTGGGCTCAAACACTGGTTTTAGAAGTCTGCAGCAAGGCCAGTGTGGAGCCCGAGGGCACTGCAGTGTTCCCGTGGTGAAGGAGGGCAAATAGCCTGGGGGCAGAAGATGCAATCTGAGGATATCCTGGGACGTCCTGGGAGAGACCATTCCCTTGCCTTGAAGCAAATGTGGGAGAGGTAGCATTCATTGTCTCTCTGGGAGAAAAAAGAGCTGAAAGGCACTATTTCCCTAGACACCTGGTGAGTGCGGCTAACCCAAATACAGGTTCTTTGATACACTTTGCTCCAAACTCCATGCCCTTGAACTTTGGTGCGACTGCCCTTCTGGGGCAAACCTACATCAGTCCCAGCATGGCGAGACCCTCCTGCAGAGGACCAGCATGGGTCTGCACCATGTCAGGTCCCTAAAGTTTTGAGTTCTAAAACTCAGCTGGCCTGCCTGGGATACAACACAGGAGCACGGTGCCACTGGACAGGCAGATGGCCCAGATACAGTCAGGGCAAAGGGAGGAACTGAGGGACAACCGGAACACATGAGGGAGATTTTTCCCTCTTTTGTGAGGGCTTCGCAGACAGCAGTGTTCACGGACTCCCCTTTCCAGGGACAAGGGAGAGGGTTGGCTCCATTTCCCGCTCCTGTGACCTTTTCTTGTTCTTTCCTTTGGGATGAATTCCTCAGTCTTGGCATTTTGTCTAAATCCCTGTCTTCTGTGTGTTAGGAAAATCCCAAAAGCGGAAGACAAAAGAAGTCCCTAACTTGCAAGGGAAGACAAATAAGGATAGCAGCAGATCTCTCCATGGAAAGTTGGCAGGCCAGAAGAAAGTGGCATGATATATTCAACATGCTGAAAGGGAAAAATCTGCAGCCAAGAATTCTCGATCCAGCAAGGCTATCATTCAGGATAGAAGGGGAGATAAAGAGTTTCCAGACAAACAAAAAGTAAAAGAGTTTGTGACCACTAAACCAGCCCTGCAAGAAATACAAAGGGGACTCTTCGAATGGGAAAGAAAGACCACAGGTGGCTAGGACTAGAAAGGAACAGAGAAAATCTCCAGAAACAATGACAAAACAAGTAATAAAATCACATTAAATTCATATCTATCAATAATCACGATAATATAGAAGGACTAAATGCTCTAATTCAAAGACATCAGGCATAAGAATGGATAAAAAAGCAAGACCCATCTATATTCTGCCTACAAAAGACTCATTTTAGACCTAAAGTCACCTGCAGATTGAAAGTGAGGGGCTAGAGAACCATTTACATGCTAACATATGTCAAAAGAAAGTCAGAGTAGCCATTCTTATATCAGACAAATCAGATTTTAAGGATTTAGTTATTTTTTTTAGAGAGAGAGAGAGAGAGTGAGTGCTGGGGGGGGGGGAGAGGCAAAGGATGAGGTAGAGAGAAACCCAAGGAGACACCATGCTGAGCAGGGAGCCTCACGCAGTGCTCAACCCCATGACCCTAAGATCACAACCCGAGCCAAAAATCAAGAATTGGATGCCCAACTGACTGTGCTGCCTAGGCACCCACAGAAAAAATTAGATTTTAAACCAAAGACTGTAAAAAGAGATGAAGAAGGGCACTATATCATGATAAAGGGGTCTATCAACAAGAAGATCTAACAATAGTAAATATTTATGCCCCCAACTTGGGAGCACCCACATATATAAAATAATTAACGAATGTAAAGGAACTCATTGATCATACTACAATAATAATAGAGGATTTTAACACCCCAGTTACACTAATGGACAGATCAACTAGGCAGAAAATCAACAAGGAAACAATGGCTTTAAATGACACACTGAACCAGTTGGACTTAACAGATATATTCAGAACATTTCATCCTGAAGCAGCAGAATACACATTCTTTTTGAATGCACATGAAGCATTCTCCAGAACAGACCTCATGTAGGTCACAAATCAGGTCTCAACAAGTACAAAAAGATTGAGATCATACCATGCATATTTTTTTTTCACCACAGTGCTATGAAACTTGAAGTCAACCACAAGAAAAAATTTGGAAAGACCACAAATATATGGAGGTTAAAGAATCCTACTAAAGAATTAATGGATCAACCAGGAAATTAAAGAAGAAATTAAAAAATACGTGGAAACAAATAATGAAAACATGACTGTCCAAAACCTTTGGGATTCAGCAAAAGCGGTCCTAAGAGGGGACTATATAGCAATACAGGCCTATGTCCACAAGCGAGGAAAATCTCAAATAGACAATGTAACCTTATACTTGAGGAAGCTAGAAAAAGAACAGTAAATGACTAAAGCCTAAAACCAGCAGAAGAAGAGAAATAATAAATATGAGAATAGAAATAAATGATATGGAAACAACAACAAAACCAGTGGAACAGATCAATGAAACCAGGAGCTGGTTCTTTGAAATAATTAATAAAATTGATAAACCTCTAGCCAGATGTTCAAAAAGAAAACAGAGAGGAACCAAATAAATAAAACTGCAAACGAGAGAGGAAAGCTCAAAACCAACATCACACAAATACAAACAATTATAATAGAATATTATGAAAAATTGTATGCCAACCAATTGGGCAATCTGGAAGAAATGGATAAATTCTTAGAAACATGAACTACCAAAACTGAAACAGGAAGAAATAGAAAACTTCAACAGACTGATAACCAGCTAAGAAATCAGTAATCAAAAATCTCCCAACAAACAAAAGTCCAGGGCCAGATGGCTTCCAGGGGAATTCTACCAGACATTTAAAGAAGAATTAATACCCATTCTTCTCAAACTGTTCCAAAAAACAGAAATGGAAGGAAAATTTCCATACTCATTCAACGAGGCCAGCATTACCTTGATTCCTAAACCAAAGATGTCACTAAAAAAGAGAATTATAGGCCAATATCCCTGATGAACATGTATGCAAAATTCTCAACAAAACACTAGAAAATCAAAACCAACAGTACCTTAAAAGAATCATTCACACCCCCATGTTTATAGCAGCAATGTCCACCATAGCCATAATATGGAAAGAGACCAGATGTCCATCAACAGATGAATGGATAAAGAAGGTGTGGTATATATTTAAAATGATATATTACTCAGCCATCAAAAGAAGAAGAAATCTTACCATTTGCAATGACCCGGATGGAACTAGAGATTATTATGCTAAGCGCAATAGGTCAATCAGAGAAAGACAATCATATGATTTCACTCATATGTGGAACTTAAGAAACAAAACAGAAGATCAAAGGGGAAGGGAGGAAAAAATAAAATAAGACAAAATCAGAGAGAGAAACAAACTCTAGGAGCCTCTTAACACTAGGAAACAAACTGAGGGTTCCTGCAGGTGAAGTAGGTGGGGGCATGGGGAAACTGGGTGATGGGCATTAAGGAGGGCACTTGATGTAATAAGCACTGGGTGTTATATGCAACTGATAAATCACTAAACTCCAGTTCTGACATTAATAATACATTATGTGTTAATTAATTGAATTTAAATTAAAAAAAGGAATCAATCATTCACCATGATCAAGTGGAATTTATTCCTGGGCTACAAGGATGGTTCAATACTAGCAAACCAATCGACATGATATACCACATTGATAAAAGAAAGAATAAGAACCGTATGGTCCTCTCAATCAATGCAGAATAAGCATTTGACAAAGTAGATTATCCATTCATGATAAAAACCCTCAACAAAATAGGAATAGAGGGAATGTATCTCAACATAATAAAGGCAGTATATAAAAGACCCGCAGCTAATATAATTCGCAATGGGGAAAAACCGAGAGCTTTTTCTCTACCATCGGGAATAAGACAGGGATGTCCACTCTCACCATTGTTACTCAACATAGTACTAGAAGTCCTAGCCTTAGCAATCAGACAACAAAAAGTAATAAAAGACATCCAAATCACTATTTGCAGATGACATGATACTCTATGTAGAAAATCCTTAACACTCCACTAAAAAATTGCTAGAACTGATACACGATTCAGCAAAGTTGCAGGATACAAAATCAACGTACAGAAATCTGTTGCATTTCTATACACCAATAGTGAAGTAGCAGAAAGAGAAATCAAAGAATCGATTCCATCTATAAGTGCACCAAAACCCATCTGATACCTAAGAATAAACCTAACCAAAGAGGTAAGAGATCTGTACGTTGAAAACTATAGAATGCTGATGAAAGAAACTGAAGATGACAAAGAAATGAAAAAACATTCCATGCTCATGGATTGGAAAGACAAATATTGTTAAGATGTCTATGCTACTCAAAGCAATCTACACATTTAATGCAATCTTTATCAAAATATCACCAGCATTTTTCACAGAGCTAGAACAAACTATCCTAAAATTTGTGTAAAGCCACAAAAGACCCCAAGTAGCCAAAGAAATATTGAAAAAGCAAAGCAAAGCTGGAGGCATCATGATTCGGGACTTCTAGCTATCTCACAAAGCAGTAGTCATCCATACAGTTTAGTACTGGTACAAAAACATATACATAGATCAATCAATGTAATGAAATAGAAAACCCAAAAATGAACCCATGACTATAAAGTCAACTAATCTTTGACAAAGCAGAAAAGAATATACAATGGAAAAAAGACAGTCTCTTCCTCAAATGGTTTTGGGAAAACTGGACAGCCACATGCAAAAGAATAAAACTGGACCACTTCCTTACACCATACACAAAGATAAATTCAAAATGGGTGAAAGACCTAAATGTGAGATAGGAAATGACCAAAATCCTAGAGAACACAGGCAGCAACCTCTTTAGCCTCTTTGACCTGGCAACTTCTTACTAGACACATCTCTGGAAGCAAGGGAAACAAAAGCCAAAATGAAGTATTGGGACGTCATCAGGGTAAAAGCTTCTGCACAGTGAAGGAAACAATCAACAGAACTAAAAGTCAGCCTTCAGAATGGGAAAAGATATTTGCAAATAATGTATCTGATAAAGGGTTAGCATCCAAAATATATAAAGAATGTACCAAATTCAACACTCCCCAAAATGAATAATCTAGTTAAGAAATGGGCAGAAGACACAAAGAGACATTTTTCTTAAGAAGACATACAGATGTCTATCAGACACCTAAAAAGATGCTCAACATCACTCATAATCAGGGAAATACAAATCAAAACTACAATGAGATATCACTCACACCTGTCAGAATAGCTAAAATTAGCAACATGGGAAACAACAGGTGTTGGTGAAGATGTAGAGAAAGGGGAACCCTCTTGCACTGTTGGTGGGAATGCAAACTGGTGCAACCATGTGGAAAACAGTATGGAGGTGCCTCAAAAAGTTAAAAATAGAACTACCCTACAATCCAGCATTGCACTACTGGGTATTTACCCAAAGGATATAAAAATACTGATTTGAAGGGACACATGCACCCCAATGTTTATAGCAGTATTAACAACAGTAGCCAAATTATGGAAAAAGCCCAAATATCTGTGGACTAATGAATGCATAAAAAAAGTGGTATATACATATGATGGTATATTAGCCATCAAAAAGAATAAAATCTTGCTATGAAATGAAGTGAGTAGAGCTAGAATGTATTATGCTAAGTGGAATAAATCAGTCAGAGAAAGACAGATACCATATGATTTCACTCATGTGGAATTTAAGAAATGAAACAGATGAACATAGAGGGGAAAAAAAAGAGAGAGGCCAACCAACTCTCTCAAGTATAATGAACAAATTGAGGGTTGCTAGGGGGAAATGGGGGGGATGGCTTAAATGGGTGATGGATGTTAAGGAGGGCACTTGTGATGAGCACTTGATGGTATATGTAAGTGATGAATCACTAAATTTTACTCCTGAAAATTATATTACACTATATATACTATATGTTAACTAACTGGAATTTAAATAAAAACTTGAAAAAATAGAATCATTACATTAGTAGAATAACACATTATTTTTTAAAATGGCAAAATCAAAGGGAAACAAACGCCAAAGTGAACTATTGGGACTTCATCAAGTCCTGTACTTCTGCACAGTAAAGGAAACAGTCAACAAAACTAAAAGGACCTACAGAATGGGAGAAGATATTTGTAAATAACATTACAGATAAAGGGCTGGTATTCAAGATCTATAAAGAACTTCCCAAACTCAACACCCAAAGAACAAATAATCCAGTCCAGAAATGGGCAGAAGACATGAACAGACATTTCTCCAAAGAAGATATCCAAATGGCCAACAGACACATGAAAAAATGCTCCACATCACCTGTCATCAGGGAAATACAAATCAAAACCACAAAGAGATACCACCTTACACCAGTTAGAATGGCTAAAATTAACGGGACAGGGAACAACAACTCTTGGTGAGAATGTGGAGAAAGGGGAGCCCTCTTACACTGTTGGTGGGAATGCAAACTGGTACAGTCACTCTGGAAAATAGTATGGAGGTTCCTCAAGACGTGAAAATAGAGTTACCCTATGACCCAGCAATTGCACTGCCGGGTATTTACTCCAAAATATAGATGTAGTGAAAAGAAGGGGCACTTGCACCCCAGTGTTCATAGTAGCAATGTCCACAATAGCTAAACTGTGGAAGGTGCCAAGATGTCCTAATGAATGGATAAAGAAGATGTGGTTCACATATACAATGGACTATTACTCAGCCATCAGAAACGATGAATACCTACCATTTACATTGACAGGGATGAAAATGGAGGGTATTATGCTAAGTGAAATAAAAGTCAATCAGAGAAAGACAATTATCATACGGTTTCACTGATACGTGGAATGTAAGAGTGCACAGTATCGTAGGGGAAGGGAGGGAAAACTGAATGCGAAGGAATCATAGAAGGAGACAAACCATGGGAGACTCCTGAGTTTGGGAAACTGAGCATTGAGGATGATGGGCATTAAGTAGGGACATGAAGTGATGAGCACTGGGTGTTATATGCAACCGATGAATCATTGAACACGACATCTGAAACTAATGATGTACTATTATATGTTGGCTAATCGAATTAAAAAAATAAAAATGAAAATTCAAAGATACTTATCACCATACATATTTATTAGTTTTACTTTCATTGTTAAACTCCTTTCTTTACTTGGTTTTATGACAATGGTTTAACACTCCATTCTAGAATTTCTTTTTAAAAGGCAAAGGGCAAATAACTAAGTTGGAACATACCCATCATGAAAACGTTTTACATTTCATAGAAGCTCCACTTAAAACTATAGTTTTGTCTAGTAAATAATGCCTGTGTGGGTTTTCTTATACAGTAACTTTTCTTTGAAGTTT
The DNA here is from genome assembly GCA_028534135.1 of Potos flavus. Lineage (NCBI taxonomy): Eukaryota > Metazoa > Chordata > Mammalia > Carnivora > Procyonidae > Potos > Potos flavus. The sequence continues at coordinate 38,471,560 of CM052893.1, forward strand.
TAGCAAATCGTTAGCACATTTATACTAAGGAACTTAATAAATGATTCCACAGTATAGTTTTTTAGAATTTAAGTAAACATACTTTTTCTCCACTAGATGGTGCTGATGCCCTATCATAAAACAACACAAACACCTCTCGCAGCATTTCAGCCCCGCCAAAAACCAGATTTTTTTTGTAGTTGTTAGTTTTTAAATTTAGTGTTCATGTTTTCATATGAAAATTTTATGCTTAATTACAGGGTATTATGTGTGTTTTTCAGTTTAAAAATTCAGATCCACTTCATAGAATTCAGATTACTGGAAAAATAGATTAGTTAAATTTCAAACATAGATGCCATATTGTCAGTACAGAACTATTTTTCTAGTGTATTAACATTTTGATAGAATTAGTTTCTATCCTAATAAGTTAATGCAATGGAAGAATAATAAAGTTTTTTTCTATCAATTTATTTAATTTAAATTCATATTATTTTTTAAAAGATTTATTTATTTGAGAGAGAGCTCCCAAGCACATGTGCATGGTGGGAGGGGCAGAGGAAGAGACAGAAGTTTTAAGCTGACTCTGTGCTAATCATAGAACCCCACACTGGGCTTGATCTCAGGACCCTGAGATCATAATCTGAGCCCAAAGCAAGGTAAAGTGCTTAACTGGCTATGCCTCCCAGGTGCCCCTAAATAATTTTTTAAAAAGTAATGAATCTACCAAAAGGGCAATCCATTCACAAACATTAAAGTAATCAATACACACACACACACACACACACACACACACACACACACACAGGTTCAGCCCATTAGCTAGCCTGAGGCAAATGCATTTCTTTTAGGTTATATTTCAAGGTCATACATTTGTACCATTAGTTCTTGATTTTTCAAATTTTGTTCATTGCTTTTAACAACTAGATATAAAAGACAAGGATATATCTCTTTGACATCATCTTCCTACCACCTTCTTACAATAATTACTGTTATATATGTTTACTAGAAAGGAAGAGTTCTCATCTTGATTACCCTTTTTCACTTCAAGTAATTCTTAAGATTCTGATGCTTTGCTTTAATCCGGAGGGGAGGGCAAGATGGCGGAGAAGTAGGAGAACCTGTTACAACCGGTCCCCTAAAGTGAGCTGGATATCTACCAGAACACGCTGAACCCCCATGAAATCA
>CM052893.1:38473223-38539429 GCA_028534135.1 Potos flavus
CTACCTAGGGCGGAATGGTAGGACAGAACGATGAATAGGTCCGGGTGTAGCAGGTAGCATCAGAGAGTTTTCGGAAAGGACTATGCTAATTGGTGTTCCCATCAGAAGTGTACGAATTGTTCCAAATCCTCAACACACTTGATGTTTTCAACCTGTGTAATTTTAGCCATTCTGGTGAACACAGAGCAGTAATTCTCTGGGGTTCTAGTATGCATTTTCCTGAGGACAAATGAAGTTGAGTGACTTTCATGTAGTGATTGGTCATTTAGATATCCTCTTTGGTGAACTGTCCATTCAAGTCCTCTGCATGCATATATATTTTCTATTGAGTGATCTGTCTTCTACTTGTCTCATTCTAGGAATTCTTTTTATATTCTTAGACATTCTTGGACGTATTTATTATAAATATCTTCTCTCAGTCAGTGGGTTGTCATTTTGCTCAGTGTTTTTTAATGGGCAGAATTTCTGCATTTTAAATTGAACAATTAAATGTTTTGTTTACATAATTATGCTTGATTCTCATTTTTTCAGACATATTCTTGAAGAGTCCAACTGACAAAAGTAGTCTGCTTTTGAAGCTGGACAGTTTTTCAGAGGGTTCAAATCACAAAGTCATGCTGAATTCACTGGCATGTTTAAGCAGAAAAGAATTCTGGGTCACTAAGTCCACTTGCATGTTCATTCTAGCTACAGGAGAACATTTCCTTGTAAATGTCACAGGATATAACAATTGCAATGGAGAAAAGAGAAAATGTTTGGAGCTTAAGAAGAAAAGACATTTTTTAAATTTTAAAATAGAACAAATTTTCAATTTTTTTCTACTTGGGTTAGCGCATTTTGTGTCCTATTTAAGGATTCCTTACCTATTCCTAGGATGCAATGATGCTTTCCTCTAAAAGCATTATTTTCTCTTTCACATTTAAGACTATATTTGACTTTTTTGTATGGTATAATAAAGGGCAACAGATACATTTTTAAAATATGACGATCCAACTCTTCTGGCACTGTTTACTGAAAATATCATCTCTTTCCTACCATACTGCTTTACTCTGACTTTTATCATAAATCAGGCAACTGGGTATGTGTAAGTCCATTTCCTAATCTCTTCTATTAAGTTTAGTGAATTCACACTGCAATAGCTGCAAGTCCCACTTTAATTTTTAAAATAAAACTTCTGAGGAAGTATCAGTTTCTGGGAACTTAGGGTTTTTCTAGTTATCTTTTAAATTGATTTCTTATAAAGACAAATACCATATCATTTCACTTATATGAGGAATTTAAGAAATGTAACAGATGAACATAGGGGGAGAAAAGAGAGAGGAAAACCATAGAACAGACTCGTAATTATAGAGAATAAACTGATGGTGGCTGAAGGGATGGTGGGCAGGTGGATGGGTTAAATGGGTGATGGGTACAAAGGAGGGCACTTGTGAGGAGCACTGGGTGTGTATGTAAGTGATGAATCACTAAATCCTGCACCTGAAACTAATATTACACTGTATGTTAACTACCTGACATTTAAATAAAAACTTGGAAGAAAAAAATTTCAAAAAAGTTGTTTTCTTATTTAATTTTGTTGTGATCTAAAGATGTACTCTCAATAATTCTATTCTTTAGAAATTTGATGAGATTCTTATCCAAAATATGTAATGAACTTATCAAACTCAACACCCCAAAAATGAGTAATTCAATTAAAAAATGTGCAGAAAGCATGAATAGACATTTTTCTGAGGAAGACATACAGATGGTCAACAGACACATGAAAAGATGTTCAACATCACTCATCATCAGGGAAATACAAATCAAAACTACAATGAGGTATCACCTCACACCTGTCAGAATGGCTTAAATCAACAACACAAGAAACAACTGGTATTGACAAGGATACAGAGAAAGGGGAACCCTGTTTCACTGTTGGTGGGAATGCAAAGTGATATAGCCACTCTGGAAAACAGTATGGAGGTTCTTCAAAAAGTTACAACTAGAATACCCGATGATCCAGTAACTGTACTACTAGGTATTTACCTGAAAAATGCAACAATATAATTCAAAGGTTTACATACGCCCCAATATTTATAGCAGCATTATCAACAATAGTCAAAGTATGGAAACAGCCCAAATGTCCATTGATTCATGAATGGATAAAGAAAAAGTAATGTATATATATGATAGAATATTACTCAGCTATTGGCTGAGTGGGCTGAGAATGAAATCTTGCCAATTGCAATGACATGGATGGAGCTAGAGTATAATGCTAAGTGAAATAAGTCAGTCAGAGAAAGACAAATACCATATAATTTCATTCACATGTGGAATTTAAGAAACAAAACAAACAAGCAAAGAGGGGAAAAAAGAGAGGGAGAGTCCAAACCAAGAAACAGACTCTTCACTATAGAAAAAAAACTGATGGTTACCAAGGGGTAGGTGAGTGGGGGGATGGGCTAAATAGGTGATGGGGATTAGGTGCACTTTTGAAGAGCACTGGGTGTTGTATGAAAGTGTTGAATCACTATATTCTACTTGAAACTAATATTGCAATAAATATTAATCGGTATTTAAATAAAAATTTACAAAAATAATGAAAAAAGTGATGAGATTTTTCTTTACGGCCCATTATATGGTCAATATTCTATCCATGTCAGTAGGTCAAATTTATGGTTTTATTGTTCAAATCTTTTATATTTTTACTATGTCTTAATCTGTTTATTCTATTAGGTATTGGAAGGATGTGTTAAATATTCCATTGTGATTGTGGATTTGTCTTTTTTTCAGTTTATATCAATCACTTTTTATATATTTTAAAGCAATGATGATGCTTATATACATATTTAGAATTGTGATATCCTTCTTTGCACTGATCATTTTATCATAAAATGTCCCTCCTTACCTTTAATTTTGCTTCCAGTATGATTTTCTATCTGTTTTATTTCTTTTCTTTTTGTTTGTGTATTAAAAAAATTTGATACACAGAACCAAACTTGCCTTTTGTTTTGAGAAACATAAGAAATAATATAGTACATGTGAAAAATCAAGCAAATATGTATTTTCAGCTATCATTTGGAAGTTGAACTTCATTTAACTGGTGGCACACAAATTAACAGCATAGAGTTAAACTTCTTTATTTTTTTCCTTGGTTTTATCTGAGTATGAATCCAAATAACTTACCTTATTTAGATTTCTAATAGTAGTTCTTGTCTAATAACAATACTAACAACACTTAGGGAATACTCTAGAATGTTATCATGATTAACACTAGTGAATTCCAACTGTATAGCAAACACAGATCTAAGCACACTTGGCAACACTGTACTTATAACAATATAATTAAATAGGAGACTACTACTATCTCCAATGTATAGATGAGTGAACTGAGCTGCAGAACATTAAAACGACTTTGTCAAAGTCACAAGACATAGATAGGACCAGGTATCAAACCCAGAGATGATCTCCTGAATCTTACTTTTTAACTTATGCAGATCTGCCTCTCAAATGACTTGCTTCTGATGCTAAGTTTACATAAATTTAGCTGTCAATAAGTAACTCCTTTATATAATTAAAATACTATAAAATACTTACATATGTTTCCTAGTGTATGCTTCATAGTTAGCCTATGTATTTTATAGTTATACATGCATATTACTGTAAAGATTTTTAATGTACACACATGTGTACATAAATTCTTCATAAGAAGAATTTAAAGTATGGTTAAGGGTGAATTTACAATTTTTATTTTATCTGCAATTGTTGAATGTGAGATGCAGCTCCATTAATGAAATGAAAAAATTGAATTATTTTCAATAATCTCTTTCGGAAGCATTATTTTTACTGTTTTTTTTTTTCTCTTCAATGTGATTTCAAATATCAATAGATAAGACATTAACTGGAGTGCCCGGGTGGTGCAGCTGGTTAAGCGTCTGACTTGGTTTCGATTCAGGTTGTGATCTCAAGGTTGTGGGATAGAGCCCAGCATCAGGCTCTGAGCTCAGCATGGAGTCTGCTTAAGATTCTCTCCCCCTCCTTCTGCCCCCTGTCCCCCATGCTCTGTCTCTAAAATAAATAAGTTTATCTTTTTTTTAAAAAGATAAGGCATTAGTTGAATGCTATTGTTGCCTTTTTATTCTTCATCAATACTGTAAAAAACCAAATGTTTATTTACAAGAGATTTAGAATAACATAAGATAATACCAACATGTTATTATTTAATAACATAAAGTTCTTATGTAATATAAGATTACCATTAGCAATTATAGACAACAAATAGTTAACTATTAATACAAAGAGAGTTATAAATTTGTGTTAGAGAAAAATTCATTTTGTTCAAACTGGAAGTAGCATCGATGCTTAGTGGAAAATGACTGGTGTGGTCAATAGATACTATAGGAGTTAGGAGGAAGGAGAAAAAGGCTTGATTTGGGATGGTCTCAAGAACATTGAGTTATTAAATTGTAGTTTTAAGGGACAAGTACACCTGACCAAAGATTCTAAGGTAAAGGAAAGTGAAGAGAGTGTTCTAGAATTAATGAGAAGACTAACACTGGAGCAGTGGTTTTGCACAAGGAAGTTGTGGAAGGAGTTTTGAATGAGAAGAGGTTTGAATTTCACACAAAAGATTTATAAATTATTTTATAGGCAATATTTAATCTTTAGCAGATCTAATCAAGGAAAAGGAATGCAGAATGTGTAGTACTGTAATGTTGCTTTGGCAGTTGCATTAGAATGGCTGGAGGGAAAAGGACTTAGAAGATGGATACAAATTAATCAGACGACTAAATGAATTCATCATGAAACAATTATATGGAAGCCCAATGAGAACAGGGCAAAAACTGTGTATTCTTCAGAGCTTGATTTCCTTTGAGGCCAATGAAGTTTAAGTTTCAGGCTTTTTCATTTGAACAAACACCATCAAGGACATGAGAGGGACCTTAGTGATTTTTTTGCAGTCATTTGTTTTAATTGAAAAGATATCTTAACTGTAAGAAATGAGCTATTGTCTTTTTGTATTCTGATTTCCCCTTCATCATACTTCCACTGAGTTAGTTGATATTAGAAAATCACAGATATTTGGAGGACTCAACTAAGAAGTCAAAGAGAATACATTCAGCTTGATATCAGTGAGGTATATTCTGCAGTCACAATTGTATATAATTCCATCATTGATGGCCATTTAAGTTTAAGAATGGCTTCTAGAAATACTCCTATCACCCCTGTGCTAAATTGATTGGCATCATGACACAAAGATGCAGGATGGAAGACACAGCACGTATGGATGGATATGGGGCATAATGCCTGGCACCAGAAGGATATGGGTATTGAGGGAGAAACATTTTTAAAAGTATGGAGACAATCATCAGATGTGTTAAATGTAAATAGATTCAATTCTAATTGATGCCTAATGAGGATGGAAGTTTGCTTCTGCCACACATGATATATTAACATCAATAGAGATACCAAAACACTTGTGTCTCTACAATGAGGACATTGAGAGCAAACTAATTTACAATACCTCACTTGATTCAAGTAGTATTTAATATTAATTACAGCAGAAAAACTCGTTTAATGCCCTGAAATCTTGTAGTTCATTATATCAAGGAAACTTGACAGAGGTTTTCCAAAATTTGACAATAATCCTATAAATTTATAGAACATTACAAATCATGAGTTGTGAACCCAAAAGAACTTTTCTAATATCTCAAATGACAAATTTAAATCAAACATGCTAAAGGAAAGACTGAATTATTTTTCTAATTTCTCTATTGAAAATATTGGAAAATTGTGTCATGTGAAGAGATATTATCTCTAAAGAGTATTCAGTCAAAAATGTAAAAATTAAAAGTATCATAGAGTTGTATAAGATAATTAATATACTATGTTGGCTTTCTGTTTTTTATGATGTCTGTGGTAACTGGGCAACTTTTTTAACTTTATAACTTGTAATAATTCACTTCTAATTTTAATTTTCTTTATTTCTAATTTTAAACAAATATTTACTTTTAAACTTAATTTTTGTTTTCAATCTGTGGTCTTTTGCTTAGGGAGGTCCATCCAGATTGCATGTTGCATTAAAAAAAATGAATCTTTCCATGTATAAAAACAGATATGGTTGTCAGAGGGGAGGGGAGGATGGGGCAATGAGTGAAATAAGGAAGAGGAGTGGCAGATACAGGGTTCTAGTCATGCAGTGATAAGTCATGTGAACCAAAGTCACAGTGTAGGAGATGTACTTAATAATTTTGTAATAGCACTGTGTGGTGACAGATGGTAGCTACGCTCGTGGTGAGCATAGCTTAACATATAAAGAAGCTGAATCACTATGATGTATACCTGAAACTAATGTAGCACTGTGTGTAAACGATACTAAAAAAAATTTTTTTTTTAAAAACTGGGTCTTTCCTGATTACAGTATAGTATTAAAAGGGACAGATAACAACTAAGGTCAGTCTATACTATGAAATCCATAACATTTTAAGGCCACTTATGTAGTCCTAAAGACATATTTTATTTTTATTTATTTATTTAAAGATTTTACTTATTTACCTGAAAGAGAAAGAGTGAGCACAAGTGGGGCGGGGGTCAGAGGGGAAGCAGGCTCCCCACTGAGCAGACAGCCCAATGCAGGGCTAAATCCCAGGATCCCAAGATTGTGACCTGAGCCAAAGGCAGATGCTTAACTGACTGAGCCACCCAGGCACATCCTAAAGACATATTTTAAAGGGATGATGCTTTGTACTTTTGATGTCTACTGAAACTAATTACTGCATAACAACTTTTGTTATTGGTTTGGGATGGGCAGTTGAGAGCTACGGCTTCTGAACCATTGCTCATAATGGCAGCTATGAACAACTTATTATTAAATCCAGTACTCCATTTCTGATCAAGATAGAACATACGTACTGGATTTACCCTCTACCTGAGCAACCAAACATAACCAAAAAACTGAAAAAAATTTATGAAAAACAGCTTTAAAGATAATGGACACCAAGCCATAAAAAACAGATCTTTGAGATGAAGCTGAGCCCCATAATTTCTCCAGTTTATTTCCTTGAGAGAATATCTAGTGTTGAGGAACCCAAGTAGAGTCAGACAGACTCCCTCAGTTGAGGAGATGGAGCTGGAGAGAGCCAGGCGGCTCAAGTTTGCAGGACAGGTACTAGAGAAGAGGCAACTGCACAGAGACAGAAATCCAGAGACATGCAGATTATTCCAAGTATTCCTATTCAGCTAGTACTGATGAATGATTATATGCATTTGAGAAAACTATTTAAAGTAGCCCCCAGCCTCCAAAAAAAATTCCCACCTGGAAAATCTAGCAGTAACACTTCCTGATTCTGGCACAGAGCTGAGTATGTTCCTTGACCCCACAAGCAGCCCGAGCACTCAGAGTGTACTGAAGGGTTTTGTTTCAGTAGCTGCGGATAGTTAGCTCTAAGCTGAGCGCTCTTCCACTCTTACCCAGTAAATATTAAAACCAGAACCAAAGGATCAAACTACTTACAAGTAACTTAACTGGATCCCAGAACAAAGCTCAGGAATATTTACAGGAATTTTTTAAACCAAGAAGCCTACAATTTAAAATTCAAAATGTCCACTAACTGGTTAAAAATCACTGGGCATGCAAAGAAACAGAAAAACATTAAGAAATTGAAACTGACTCAGAACAGACATCAATGTTAGAATTAAAAGACAAGGACATTATACCAATTATTATAACTGCATTCTCTATGTTCAAAAATTAAATGGAAACATGGAAGATACAAAAAAAATCTGGGATTAAAGATTGATTAGACATTGCAGAAGAAAATATTAGTGGCCTTTAAGAAGTAGCAATAGAAACTATTCAAAAGGAAGCACAGAAATAAAAGAGAATTAAAAAAAGAAGAAGAAACAGAACATCAGTGAAATATAGCTCATGTTCAAACTTGAAAAGGAGGGACAGAAAAAATTTTTCAGAGATGCCTGGGTGGCTCTGTTGGTTAAGCAGCTGCCTTTGGCTCGGGTCATGATTCCAGGGTCCTGGAATCGAGTCCCACATCGGGCTCCTTGCTCGGCAGGGAGCCTGCTTCTCCCTCTGCCTCTGCCTGCCTCTCTGCCTGCTTGTGCTCTCTCTCTCTCCTCTCTCTTTAACAAATAAATAAATAAATAAAATCTTTAAAAAAAAAAGAAAAGAAAAAATTTTCAAAAATTTTTATATTTTTCAAAAACATAATGGCTAAAAATTTTCCAAATTTGATAAACTCGCAGTTCCGTGTAATCTGATGAACCCCAAGCACGAGACACCCAAAGAAAACTAGACCAATGTGCATCATAATCTAATGGCTCGATATCAGTGATAAACAGAAAATGTTACATTACACACGGAGGATAAGGATGACGGGGAAAAAAGAGATTTCTTCTTGGAAATAATCCAAGTGAGAGACAATGGCGCATTTTTTAAAGTATATTTTTAAGCACTGAAAAGAAGACACTGTCAACCTAGAGTTCAATATTCAGTAAAAAACAAAAAAAAAATCCATCAAAAATGAAACTAAAGGGAAGACTTTTCAGATACACAAAGCCTGGACGAATTCATCACCAGCAGGTCCACGCTACAAGAAATGTTACAGGAAAATTCAGGCAGAAAAAAAAATGATACTACATGAAAATATGAATTTACACAAAGGAATAAAGAGTACAGGAAATGGAAATTGTGGCTACATTGTTTGTTGTATGTAAATAATTCCTCAATAAGTCCTTTTTTTTTAAATTAGTTTTTCAGTCTCATAGTCACCTTTCAGGTACTCAGTAGCCATGTGGATAGTGGCTGCTTTTTGGACAGCCCACATACAGAGCATTTCCATCATTATAGAAATTTCTCTTTTTAAAAAATATTTATTTAATTATTTAAGTAATCTTTATGCCCAACATGGGGCACGAACCCATACCCTGAGATCAAGAGTCACATGCTATTCCAACTGAGCCATCCAGGAGCCCCTCATCACAGAAATTTCTCTTGGATGGTGTTATCTAAATGAAAGGGTGATTCAAAGTCAGGCCCCATTATGCTCAAAAAAGAAAGCAGCATTTTCCATAGGTTGATCTCGATATATATTCGAAATGAGAGGATATGAAACAGCATTGTAAATTCTTTTTTTTTTTTTTAAAGATTTTATTTATTTATTTGACAGAGAGAGATCACAAGTAGGCAGAGAGGCAGGCAGAGAGAGAGGGGGAGCCACCTAGGTGCCCCTGCATCGTAAATTCTTAGTAATGCAACTCGTAGGGGTGTCTGGGTGGCTCAGTGGGTTACAGCCTGTGCCTCTGGCTCGGGTCATGATCTTAGGGTCCTGGAATTGAGCCCTGCATCAGGTTCTCTTCTCAGCAGGGAGCTTGCTTCCCCCTCTCTCTCTGCCTGCCTCTCTGCCTACTTGTGATCTCTCTCTCTCTCTCTGTCAAATAAATAAATAAATAAAATCTTAAAAAAAATAATAATGCAACTAGTAAGTACATCAGATAGGTAAACCAATCTAATTGATTTTTAATAATCACAGATATAAGTAGTATAATTTACAGAGGAAGATTCAGGCATCTTTTAATCAATGCATGATATTTTTTTTTCAGTTGTAGTGGTTGGGGCATATGTAACTTCCTAAAACAAACCACTACCACTTTGATTGAAAGCACCACTACTAATGCAAAATACAAATTATTAAAGTTGCAAAAACCTGCGAAGAGTACCTTATTATTTCTCTAAGTAATTCAAACCAGGAGCAGGTTGCCATTTTCGGTCACTGTTCCTGATTTGATGTCAAATTTTCCTCCCCTTACTGACTCAGATAATTTTCCTCTGAGGTCAAGTTTTCCTCTCCTTCCTTTCCTTACTTGATAGAAAGAGCTTAAAACATCCTCACAAATTTCGTTATCTCTCCTCATAGATGACACGCAAAAAAAAATAAATTATCTTATGTAAGCATGGCCTAAGGTAAAGGTCATTCTTCAGATTAATTTCAGAATATCTCCTCACTTGCACAGAGAAGACCAAAACTTCTAAAATTCCCTTTCCTACTCCTGAGGAGGCTAGTACCTTAACTTCTTTCCAAGGGGACACTGCTAGCATAATCCAGCTTAACAATTTGCATAGAGGTGAAGAACATTGACCCTGGATTTTCTTTAATTCTAGTTGCATGTGAAAACATGCAAGTGTCTCCATTTCTATTTATTGCACTTATTTTATTAGGTGCATTTCTAAAACTAGATTGCAAGCTTATCAAGTAATCAACCCTTTTGAGGAAAAAGAAAAAAAATAGCCTACTATCTCCTTGGCAACTTCCTCAGTCATACTGGAGCACATGCAGGAAGCTCTAAAAGTTTTAAGAGAAAATTGGTTCCCCTTTTCCTGTACCAGCTGCAACCTCTAATGCCTGCTTTCCTAGGTTCCAGCCATTCATCTTAGGGTAGAACTTAAAACATATCTCATCTCTTCTTCTCTTCTCTTCTCTTCTCTCTCTTCCTTCCTTTCTTTCTTTCTTTCTTTCTTTCTTTCTTTCTTTCTTTCTTTTTCTTTCTTTCTTTCTTTCTTCCTTTCTTTCTTTCTTTCTTTCTTTCTTTCTTTCTTTCTTTCTTTTGATTTATTTATTTATTTTAGAGAGAAAGAGAGAGAGAGAGAATGCACAAGGGGGATGGGCAGGGGGAGAGGGAGAGAGAAACCTAAGCTACTCCACGTTGAATGCAGAGCCCAACTTCAGGATTGATCTCACAACCCTGAGATCACAACCTGAGCAGAAACTAAGAGCTGGACGCTTAACTAACTGTGCCACCCAGGTGCCCCATTCCTGCACATTTCTGGGTCTCTTCTAGGCTATATTAAAAATCTGTGAGCAGGTTTGTTGAAAGTTGCCATCTAGAAGATGGCAGCAGATTCGGGGAACTCATTTCATCTGGTTCCTCAAAATTAGCTGAATATCTATGAAACCATTCTGAACACACACGAGTTCAGCCTTAGATGTAAGAAAATATATCTGGAACTCTACAGGCAGTAAAACGACTGCTTTTTCAAGATAGGAGGTGCAGAATCATGAATCTTGGGAAATATCAGAAGATAAACAGCGGGAGGAGGGAGCCTCCATAAGCTGGCTATTGGAAAGTGATATAACACCGGAACTCAAAATTGGAACGCTTAGGAATCTGCTCCAGTGAGAGACATCTCTTTCTGAAAGGAGCACAGGGGATGAAAGAGCAGAATTCTAGGTGAGTCACTGTGGTCTCAGGATGCCAGGAGACAAAGAAAGAATGGGGGTGCCAGATATGATATAGTGCCCAAGCAGTGGAGTGGAGAACCTGGATATGGTCAGCGAGTCCAGAAGGGATGCTCAGCTTCAGTTGCCATAAACCTTGAGCTTGGCTGGTAGGGAGACTGCTCTTTGCCTGAGCACCCTGAAAAGGACTAGAATGTGTGGGCCCTTTAACATTGCCTGTGAGAGATGAAATGGCTGTGCCTACGACTGAACAGCTCTCAGGGCAGCAGTGGCCCTGGAAAGGACAGTAGGATGGTATGCAGCCATGACCTGGGAGCAATGGAGCAAGGTATGTGTGTGAGCCCACAACTGCTTGCAGCTGCAAAGACACAAAGCGAAGTGTTGCTGGTGGCCCCAGTGACTCTCTTCAGGAGAATTGCTGTGGGGGGCAAACCCGGGAATCTGTGGGTTTGGTGCACACAGAAGTGGAGATGGTTTGACCTGGGAGGTTTATTGAAGAAAGGGAATCAGAATCTTGTGCCTCTGAGCTGGAGATCTGGGCACGGCCATTTTTGCTCTGACCCTCTGAAAAGGCTCAGAAAGCAACCAGGGAACAGAAGCTGCACCAAGGAGCAGTTCACCTTGAGCTCATCCCCCTGACAAGGGGTGGGACAACTCCACCCAGGCAAAGACACCTGAGAAGCAAAACCCTCCCCCAGAAGACAGAATGGACGAACAGGTGAATGAAAAGCTTATAGATCCCACAGGACTGTAAAACACCAGTGCCAGGGAAAATAATATATAGCTCCAGGTGTTTCTGCTCGACTAGTTTAACTTCAATCTAAAATTTTACATTTCTTTCTTTTTTTTTTTAACCTTTTTCCCATTTCGAATAGATTCTTATTTTACTGACTTATGTTTTTTTTTTTTTTAAAGATATTTATTTATTTATTTGGCAGAGAGAAAGAGATCACAAGTAGGCAGAGAGGCAGGCAGAGGGAGAGGGTAAGCAGGCCCCCTGCTGAGCAGAGAGCCCAATGCGGGGCTCGATCCCAGAACCCTGAGATCATGACCTGAGCCGAACACAGAGGCTTAATCCACTGACCCACCCAGGCGCCCCCTGACTTATGTTTTTAAGTCACTTTTTAACTTTTTTCCTCACATCTACATCTTATAGATTTATGCCTCATTCTAGTCCTTTTCTCACTCTATTCAATTTTACTTATATACATAAGCTCTGCTTTTCTTGCAATTTTGGGATATAGTATCCTCTAACACACAAACCAAAATTCAATCAGGAACCAGATCACCCTGCTTTGTCCACCTTGTGAGAGTACAGTCTCTCTCTCCCTACCCCTTTTTAGATTGTTTTGGTTCATCCTGGCTTTGTTTACTTTTCTACGGTGGCTTCAGTCCAGTTCGGATTTTTTCTAGGGTGCATTTTGCTTGGGCATGGATGATATTTTGGACTCTGTTCATTCACTCACCCATCCTTCCTTGGGCAGAATGACTAGAAGGAGGAACACACAACAAAGGAAAGAACCAGAGGCAATATTCTCTATCACAGAGCTAATCCATATGGATATACGCAAAAAATCAGAGATAGAATTCAGGATAGCAATTATAAAGATAATAGCTAAGCTTGAAAAAAGCATAAATGACAATACAGAATCTCGAAGTGTGGAAATGAGATCTCATCTGGCTGAACTTAAAAATACTATGAAGGAGATGCAATCTAAACTGGATGCTCTAACAGCTAGGGTTAATGAGGCAGAAGAGAGAAAAAGTGATATAGAGGACAGGCTGATGGAAAGGAATGAAGTTGAGGAAAAGAGAAAAACAACTAATAGCCCATGAAGAAAGGCTTCGAGAATTTAATGAATCTTTGAAAAGAACCAATGTCAGATTTGTCAGGATCCAAGAGCGAGTGGAAAGAGACAGAGAGCTGGAAGGGATATTTGAGTGAATCATGGCTGGGAACTTCCCTAATCTGGGGTAGGAAGCAAGCATTCATGTCCAAGAGGCAGAGAGGATCCCTCCACAAATCAGTAAAACAGATCAACACCCTGACATATAATAGTGAAGCTTGAAAGTCTTCAAGCCAAAGAAGCTATCCTGAGAGCAGCTAGGGAGAGGAGATTCCTTACATATGGAGGGCAGAATCTCAGAATAACATTAGGCTTAATCGTAGAAATCTGGCAGGCCAGAAATGGCTGGCAAGATATATTCAGAGTACTAACTGAGAAGAACTTTCAGCCAAGAACACTTTATCCAGCAAGGCTGTCATTCAGAATGGAAGAAGAGATAAAGAGTTTCCAGGACAGAAAGAAACTGAAAGAATATGTGACCACCAAGCCAGCCCTGCAAGAAACGGTAAGGGGGATACGGTAAGTAGATAGAGACCCAATAAGTCATGCAGACCAGAAAGTAACAGAGACAATCTACAGAAACAGAGACTTTGCAGACAATACAATGGCACTAAATTAATATCTTTCAATAGTTATTCTGAATGTAAATGGGATGAATATTCCCATCAAAAGACACAGGGTATCCAATTGGATAAAAAAGCAGGACCCATCCATATGCCATCTAGAAGAGACTCATTTTGAACCTAAAGACACCTCCAGATTGAAGGTGAGGGGATGGAGAACCATTTATCACGTTAGTGGACCTCAAAAGAAAGCTGGGGTAGCAATCCTCAAATCAGACAAATTAGATTTTAAACCAAAGACTGTAGTAAGAGATGTAGAGAGACACTATATCATACACAAAGGGTCTATCTGACAAGAAGATCTAAAAATTATAAGTATCTATGTCCCCGATGTGGGAGCAGCCAATTATATAAACCTATTAATATCCAAAGTAAAGAAACATATTGGTAATAATACATTAATAGTAGGGGACTTCAACACCCCACTCACAGCAATGGACAGGTCATTTAAACAGAAGATCAACAAAGAAACGAGGGCTTTGAATGACACACTTTGGCCAGATGGACTGCACAGATATATACAGAACATTCTATCCTAAAACAACAGAATACTCATTTTTCTTGGGTGCACATGGAGCTTTCTCCAGAATAGATCACATATTGGGTCACAAATCAGGTCTCCACAGATACCGAAAGACTGGGATCACTCCCTGCATACATATCAGACCACAATACTAACAAACTGGAATTCAATTGCAAGAAGAAATTTGGAAAGAACTCAAACACTTGAAGGTTAAAGAACATCCTGCTAAAGAATGAATGGGTCAAAAGGAAATTAAAGTAGAACTTAAACAATTCATGCAAACTAATGAAAATGAAAGCACATCGATTCAAAACTTATGGGATACTGCAAAGGCAGTCCTAAGAGGGAAGTACATAGCAGTATAAGCCACTCTCAAGAAATTAGAAAAGTCTCAAAACACAAGCTAAGTTTATCCCTAAAGGAGCTGGAGAAAGAACAGCAAATAAAGCCCAATCCAAGCAGGAGAAGAGAAATCATAAAGAATAGAGAAGAAATTAGTAAGACAGAAACCAGAAGAACAGTAGAACAGACCAACGAAACTAGAAGCTGGTTCTTCAGTAGAATTAATAAGATAAATAAGCCTCTGGCCAGACTTATCCAAAAGAAAAGAGAAAGGAAGCAAATTAATAAAATCATGAATGACAGGGGAGAGATCACCACCAATACCAAGGAAAAAGAGGTAGTTGATAGAATATTTTATGAGCATCTATATGCCAACAAATTAGGCAATCTGGAAGGAATGGATACATTCTGGAAACTTATAAATTACCAACACTGAAACAGGAAGATGTAGAACATCTGAACAAACTAATAACCAGTAAGGAAATTAAAACCGTAATCAAAACCACCCAAAAAACAAGAGTCCCAGTGCTGGATGGCTTCCCAAGGGAATTCTACCAAACATTTAAAGAAGAGATAATACCTATTCTGCTGAAGCTGTTTCAAAAAATAGAAATAGGAGGAAAACTTCCAAACTTCTTCTATGAGGCCAGCCTTATCTTGATCCCAAAACCAGACAAAGACCCCATCAAAATGGAAAATTACAGACCAATATCCCTGATGAACATGGATATCAAAATACTCACCAAGATCCTAGCCATTAGGATCCAACAGTACATTAAAAGGTTTATTCACCATGACCAGGTGGGATTTATTCCTGGGATTCAACTGTGGGTCAACGTTTGCAAATCAATCAACATAATAGAGCACATTAATAAAAAAAAAGACAAGAACTCTATGATCCTCTCAATAAATGCAGAAAGAGCATTTGACAAAGCACAGCATCCCTTCTTGATTAAAACTCTTCACAGTGTAGGGATAGAGGGCACATACCTCAATATCATAAAAGCCATCTATGAAAAACCCACAGTGAGTATCATTCTCAATGGGGAAAAACTGAGAGCTTTTCCCCTAAGGTCAGGAATATGGCAGGATGTTCACTATCACCACTGCTATTCAACATAGTACTAAAAGTCCTAGTCTGGACTGGAAGAGATTATGCTGAGTGAAATAAGTCAAGCGGAGAGAGTCAATTATCACATGGTCTCACTTACGTGTGGAGAATAAGGAAAAACATGGAGGACATCGTGAGAGGGAATGGAGGGGTGAATTGGAGGAAATCGGAAGGGCGATGAACCATGACAGACTGTGAACTCTGAGCAACAGACTGAGGATTTTGGAGGGGTGGGGGTAGGGGGTTGGGCAAGCCTGGTGGTGGGTATTGAGGAGGGCATGTATTGCATGGAGCACTAGGTGGTACATGAACAATGAATCTTGTAACACTGGAAAAATAAAATAAAAAAGTATTTGGGAAGAAAAAAAGTCCTAGCCTCAGCAATCAAACAAAAAGAAATTAAAGGCATCAGAATCAGCAAAGAAGAAGTCAAACTCTCACTCTTTGCAGATGTTATGATACTTTATCTGGAAAATCCAAAAGACTGCACCCAAAAACTACTAGAACTCATACAGGAATTCAGTGAAGTGTCAGGATATAAAATCAATGCACAGAAATCAGTTGCATTTCTATACACCAACAACAAGACAGAAGGAAGAGAAATTAAGGAGTCGATCCCATTTACAATTGCACCCAAAACCAAAGATACCTAGGAATAAACCTAACCAAAGAGGCAAGAATCTGTACTCAGAAAACTAGAGAATACTCATGAAAGATATTGAGGAAGACACAAAAAAATGGAAAAACTTCCATGCTCATGAATTGGAAGAACAAATATTGTGAAAATGTCTATGCTACCTAGAGCAATCTACACATTTAATGCAATCCCTATCAAAATACCATCAACTTTGGGGCGCCTGGGTGGCTCAGTTGGTTAAGCAACTGCCTTCGGCTCAGGTCATGATCCCAGGGTCCTGGGATCAAGGCCCGCATCGGGCTCCTTGCTCAGCAGGGAGCCTGCTTCTCCCTCTCCCTCCGCCTGCTACTTTGCCTGCTTGTGCTCTCTCTCTGTCAAATAAATAAATAAAATTAAAAAAAAAAACCATCAACTTTTTTTCAAAGAAATGGAACAAATAATCTTAAAATTTGTATGGAACCAGAAAAGACCCCGAATAGCCAGAGGAATGTTGAAAAAGCAAAGCAAAGCTGGTGGCATCACAATTCCCGACTTCAAGCTCTATTACAAAGCTGTAATCATCAAGACAGCATGGTACTGGCACAAAATCCAACACATAGATCAATGGAACAGAATACAGAGCCCAGAAATGGACCCTCAACTCTATGGTCAAGTAATCTTTGACAAAGCAGGAAAGAATGTCCAATGGGAAAATGACAGTCTCTTCAACAAATGGTGTTGGAAAAATTGGACAGCCACATGCAGAAGAATGAAAATCATCACATCATACACAAAGATAAACTCAAAATGGATGAAAGACCTCAATGTGAGACAGGAATCCATTAAAATCCCAGAGGAGAACACAGGCAACAGTCTTTTTGACTTTGGCCACAGCAACTTCCTCTAAGACATGTCTCTAAAGGCAAGGGAAACAAGAGCAAAAATAAACTATTGAGACTTTGTCTGGATAAAATGCTTCTGCACAGTGAAGGAAACAATCAACAAAACTAAAAGGCAACCTACGGAACGGGAGAAGATATTTGCAAGTGACATTACAGATAAAGGGCTGGTATCCAAGATCTACAAAGAACTCTCAAACTCGACACCCCAAAAACAAATAATTCAGTCAAGAAATGGATAGAAGACATATGAATGGCTAACAGACAAATGAAAAAATGCTCCACATCACTTGCCGTATGGGAAATGCAAATCAAATCCAAAACGAGATACCGCCTTACACCAATTAGAATTGCCAAAATTAACAAAACAGGGAATAGCAAATGTTGGCGATGATGTGGAGAAAGGGGAGCCCTCTTACACTGTTGGTGGGAATGCAAGCTGGTACAGCCACTCTTGAAAAGAGTGTGGAGGTTCCGCAAGATGTTAAAAATAGAGATACCCTATGACTTAGGAATTGCACTACTGGGTATTTACCCCAAAAATACAGATGTAGTGAAAAGATGGGGCACCTCACTCCAATGTTCATAGCATAAATGTCCACAATAGGAAAACTGTGGAAGGTGCCAAAATGTCCTTCAACGGATGAATGGATAAGGAAGATGTGGTTCATATATACATTGGAATATTACTCAGTCATCACAAAGGATGAGTACCTCCCATTTGCATTGACATGGATGGAACTGGAGGGTATAGTGAAATAAGTAAGTCGCAGAAAGGCAGTTATCATATGGTTTCACTCATATGTGGAACATAAGGATTAGTGCAGAGGACCTAGGGGAAGGGGGGGAAAACTGAATGGGAAGAAATCAGGGAGAGAGAGACAAACTATGAGGTACTCTAGACTCCAGGAAACAAATCGAGGTTACGGAAGGGAGCAGGGTGGGGGTGAGGTAACTGGGTGATGGGCATTAAGGAGGTTACATGATCTGATGAGCACCGGGTGTTACATGCAACTAATGAGTCATTGAACACTACATCAAAAACTAATTATGTACTATATGTTGGCTAATTGAACTTATTAAAAAAAAGATCTGTGAGCAAAGTCTCTTGTTTGGCCCTGCAGTGACATTGTTTCAACTTTCCAAGCTCCATTGATCTAATGAAAATTGCTGATTAACGATTAATTTTTATGTGTCAGGTGCTGTATTAAATGTATCATCTGCTTTCATCCCCTTATAAACCTTGTAAGATAGTTCTATCATTCCCTTTTTCCACATAATGGAAGCTGAATTTCAGAGAGGATTAAGTAGATTACTCAAGTAGATTAGAAACCAGGCTGTCTGGTTCCACATTTGAACATTTAACACTAGGCTAACCATTTTTCTGACCCAAGTGTGTACACAGTAGTCCCCTGTTAGCCATAGTTTCAGTTACCTATGGTCCAGACCTCCA
Source organism: Potos flavus (assembly GCA_028534135.1). Taxonomy (NCBI): domain Eukaryota; kingdom Metazoa; phylum Chordata; class Mammalia; order Carnivora; family Procyonidae; genus Potos; species Potos flavus. The sequence continues at coordinate 38,491,866 of CM052893.1, forward strand.
GTCTGGAAGCAAGTGGTCCTTCTTCTGACATATTGTCAGAAGGTCAATAGTAGCCTAATGTTAGATCACAATGCCTGCATCATTCACCTCACTTCATCTCATCATGTAGGCATTTTATCATCTCACATCATCACAAGAAGAATGGTGAGTACAGTGCTGTAAGATGTTTTGAGAGAGAGAGAGACCACATTCACATAATTGTTATAACAGTATAGTGTCATAATTATTCTAATTTACGGTTAGTTATTGTTGCTAACCTCTTATTATGCCTAATTTTTAAATTAAACTTTATCATAGTTATATGTATATGTATGTATGTATATGTATGTATGTATGTATAGGAAAAAACATTGTATATATAGAGTCCAATACTATCTGCGATTTCAGGCATCCACTGGGAATCTTGGAACGTATCCCCTGCGGAGAAGTGGGGTTACCCTATTCCCAAACTTTGTTACTAATTTTTGCTCTGGACTAAGGAAATTTTTTTTTTTTTTTTTTTTTTTTGACTGAGGAAATTCTTGGACTTAATCTTTTTCTTGTCTCTAATGAAGACTCACAGGCACATAATGTAATATTTTGTATAATGATACTAAGCTGTATTTGGTAATAAGACTATAATTTCTTTTGTAAGTTATCCTTCTAGAAATATCTATAAATTTGTACTGCAAAATAGAAGTGATCATTTCTTGGGGAAAATAAAACAAGTCTTGCCTATGATACATAGTTAGTTGAAAGTAAATGGTTAATAGCCCAGTTAATATAACCAGCTAGGTCAGCTTATATGTCATTATTTAAACGAAATTCTAACATAAAATGATACCGAAAACTTCTGTGTGATTCAATTTTGACACGTATTTAACAATCAAAGGGAACAAAACATATATAAAAGTCAGGCTGGGTACATGACGGAGTTTTAGTGGATTAGATATGAGTCTATTTACATCACAAAAACATGGTTGCTGCTAGTTCCATTGTTAAAGCTTATATTCTATTAAGAAACCCTGTTAATTAGTAATTAAACATCATGTTATAATATTCCTAATGTTATTAGTAAATTAACAAAAATACATTTGATTATAAAACAGAGATTTTTTTCTTTTAGGTATTCTGGGAGAATAAAATTTCATTCACAAAGTATTTCTCAAAAGATAATTTTAAAGTAATCATCTCCAAAATATAATTTTATAGAAATACTATAATTTAAAAATCAACCCATAGCACAGTTTCAATAAACCAAAAGATGGAACATACTTTCAATCCCTTGGGATCCTCCTTAATGGTATTTCAGTTTTTATTTTTCTCTATCAAGAAATGACTGGAAATAAATTCAAATGATTAGGTATAAATTTGAATGCCAAGGTTATGAAGATCCTTTAAGGTTGCATATTAAAATCTACTTTTTAATTGTTCACAGATTGAAATTGTCTTTTCCTGAAGGGTACAACTCTGGGGTCTTATATATGAAAAATAATTGAACTGCTGAATAAAATAGTCAACTGTACTTGTCTCATTTATTATCTTTAGTCCTGTTATCTTCAGTTGTGGTGTAAACTGAGGCTTACTGCAATGTTCTATTTCATGTGCCATGATGGTAAGAATGACTATTCTGATACTGACATCTTGAAATAGTTACGGCATTCGATTTTAAAAAGGCATTAAAGTGGGGGAAACTGGCTATACCCAGGCAGCCTTATGGTAAGTTTTGCTGGAGGGGAGGTGGATGGGGGGATGGGTTAATTGGGTGATGGGCATTAAGGAGGGCACTTGTTGTGATTAGCACTGGGTGTTATAAGTAAGTGATGAATCACTAAATTTTATCCCTGGAACCAATACTACACTATTTCTCTAACTTGAATTTAAATAAAAACTTGGTAAAAAAAAAAAAAGGATTAAGTAATCAATAACTTTCTTTTGTTCCTAAAAACGATAGTCAAAGTTGAAGTCTCTCCTTAATGAAAAAAATGGCTGCTGCTAGTTTTGATATAATCTCTCCACCAGCAGTACCTATCTGATGGCAAACACAGTACAGGATTCAGAGTTAGTGGAGTCAAATAGAAGTATTCTTTTATTCCTTATGTTATTTTAAGACTGAACTACATATGTGTTATGGTAAGTGCTGTGAAATGTGTAAGCCTGAGGATCCACGGACATGTACCCTGGGGCAAATAATACCATTATGTGTTAATTAAAAAATAAAAAAATAAATAAAAAATTAAAAAAAAAGACAACTACAAATTGACCTTAGTAACAAGAAATGAAATGGTATCCTGATTCTTTGCACATAGAGCTGGCTGCAAAGAAAAGCTGAATCAGATTACACAGCAGGGAAAGAAAAGGAAGAAAGAGAGAAAAATAAAGAGATAACTCTTACTAACATTATGAACTTAACTGTGAAAATAGATTATGTAGTATCGGCTAAAATAAATTTAGGAAGGAAATTTCTAACATGAGAATAAACTTGTGAAGTTACAGATGCAATAAATTTTTATGTTAAAACCATTTCAAATTGTTATCCAAGAATGTCATCCTAATTCCCAACCCCCCGATAGCACATAAAAACATGCTGTTGGGGATTTTGCTAACCTTGCAAAATTGCTTAATATAAAAAAATTAAACAATTATCATTATAATAGGTGAAAAGCATATTTTTGTTTTGATGACTTCAAAATTTTTCTTCACCACTCATGCACTTCCCAGCTATTTGTAATTTTGGTTTATGTCTCCCATCTAAAACAGTTCTCTTGGAATGTTCTCTGTGAACTTCCTAATCATGTATTTAGTCCTTTTCAGTGTATTGGTATCTTAGGGCTACTGCAATAAATTACCAGAAACTGGGTGGCTTAGAACAGAAATTTGTTTCCTCACAGTTCTGGAGGTCAGAAGTCTGAAGTGAAGGTGTTGGCAGGGCTACACTATCTCCTAGAAAGATACTAGGGAGTATCTTTCTATAATCTTCCTAGTTTCTACAAGGTTGTCATCCTTGTAGTTCCTTGCTTTGCAGTGGCATCACTCCAATTTCTGGCCCCATTGTCATGTGGCCTTCCTCCTTGTGTGCTGTCTCCATGTTTCTGTATCTAAATCTCCCTCTTTCTTTTATAAGAACACCAATCACTGATTATGGACCCTAATCTAGTATGACCTAATCTACCTCTATTATACCTGCAAAGGTCCTATTTCCAAATAAAGTCACATTCAAAGTTATGGGAGGTAGGACTCGAACATACTATTTTAGGAGACATAATTCAACCCAAAATACTCAATCTTACTAAAAATTCGCCATACCCTCTTTGATGCCTTTGACATTATTGATCTTTTTTTCTTTGAAACTTCCCCATCTTGTCTTTCATGATATTGAATTTTTCTTGTTCTTAATTTTCTCTAACTCTGTTAAGTTATGTCTTCTTGATAGTTTCATTTTCTGGTTGTTTTTTCCATATGGTATTCCTATATTTTTGTCTTTAGTTCTTTTTTTTTTAAATATTTTATTTATTTATTTGACAGAGAGAGCCAGATCACAGGTAGGCAGAGAGGCAGGCAAGAGAGGGGGAAGCAGACTCCCCGCTGAGCAGAGAGCCTGATGCGGGGCTTGATCCCAGGACCCTGAGATCATGACCTGAGCCGAAAGCAGAGGCTTTAACCCACTGAGCCACCCAGGCACCCCTTTAGTTCTTTCCTTTCTATAGTCTCAATCTCCATGCATTTAATAAGGACATACTGGTAACTACATGTACTTATGTTAGCTGAACACTGACCATAAACAGAAAAATAATCATAGCTCCTACTTGGGAATGTATGGTAAAACAGAGGGACACAGGTAAACACACCGATAAGTGTAACACTGAGTAGAAAAGGAACATAAATCATGCAATAGGAAAGCCTTCAAAATAGAGAAGATACTCTAACTGAATTTTGAAAAAGTGAGTAAGTATTCAACAGGCTAGTTTTCTTGAATTTCTACTCCACTTTTCTTTTCTTGGTGGAAAGGTTTTAATTATGAAATACATTTTAAAAATAGATATAAGAATATTCATATTACTATTTCTCCTTGTGCTAACATTTAACAGACTTTTTTTTAGAATAGTTTTCAATATAAAGAAATGTTGCAAATATAGTGCATAGAATGCCTGGATACTTCTACTCAGTTTCCCCTGTGGTTAACATTTTACATTACTATGGTACATTTGTCACGGCTAATGAATCAATAATGATACATTGTAATTAACTAAGCTCCATGCTTTACTCAGATTTTCTTAGTTTTTAATCTAATGTCCCTTTTCTTTACCAAAATCCCATCCAGAGTATCACATTACATTTAGTCATTGTGTTCTCTTAGGCTCGCCTAGACTATGATAGTTTCTTAGATTTTCCTTGTTTCCTTGACAATTTTGATCAGCAGTTTTGAAGAATGTCCTTCAGTTGGAGTTTGTCTGAATTTTTTTCATCATTTTATTGACGTTATGCGTTTTTGGAGGAGGATCACAAAAGGAAATGTCATTCTCATTACATCATATCAAAATCACGTATTATCAACGTGACGTCCTTGATGATGTTAACCTGAATTACCTAGAAGAAGTGGTGTTTGTTGGGAATTAAGAATTAAGGTCTACCACCTTATGGGAAGTATTTACATAAATTATTTAGAATTCCTCAGTATTGAAATATGTTTCTTTACACCCATTTATTTATTTAATCATTTATGAGCATCTGTATGGATTTCTGGACGTTTAGTTTATACTTCAAGTGATAACTTTATATGCCAACCTAAAAACAAGAAACCAGTTCAAGAAGTAAAGCTTTTATTTAGGATCAAAGAATTGCAATTTGGAGTACACAGATTTAGGTAGAAATTCAAATAGTGTACTGATTACAGAAGGTGGACTTAGGAATTTTACAGGGGAAAAAGAGGAAGATTAGGTAAGTTGTTTTGAAAAGAGTTCATTGGTGCTGAGAAGCAGGGCTATATTTGTACTTCCTTGATTGGTCAGGTGAAGTGATCATTAGGCAAAAGTTCAATTTTATTAATCTTCTCAAACAGGGTATTTGCTTTCCTGCTGACTTCCCGGAATGCTGATATTTTAGTCCAACTCAAAGGTTCAGAAAATTGGACACGCAAGGCATTTCCCCTGAAATGGCTGCTCTGGCTCCATTTTAAATGGCTCTACTTATGTCTTATGTTCATGAATACTATATTATTTATTTCGTTTCTTAAATTGGTCCAACTTTAGCCATTTTGAGCTCTTTCAGATGACTCCTGTGTACTTTTGGCATGTCCCTATAATTTTAATTTTTTTAGCACTTCCTTATTTTCTAACCCTACAAGATGACTCGGGATCGTCTTGTACATTTCTTGTCCCAGACCTAGAACCAGCCATTTCTCTAGGAGCCCTGGGTCCTTTTATTAGAGGACAATATTAGAAACCAAGGTCCAGATGCTGATGTGCTTGTTGTTACTAGGGTTCTTGCTTCTAGGGTCTCTCAGCCAGCAGAGCTAAGAAATACATGCATATATACTAGTTTATGTGTATACACATATTTCTAATATCTCTCTGTATCTACATGTTCAAACCAACGGCTCTGACTCTAACCCAATACTAGATAGTTCATTCTAGTCTTCCTCCTTTCTTATCTGTAAGCTCCTTTTCTAACACTAAGAAACTTGGCTCCTACCATTTGACACTGATTTCCTTTTGTTTAATTCCAGTACACATGTATAGTATTTTCAGATTTATCAATCCACACTCACATGAGAAATAACTTCACCAACTATAGTACTCCTTATGTACAGTTCCTTTGTCTTTAGTCTTACAGTTGCAATAATTTCTAGAGTTATTTAGGTCAGTACCCATTTTCCCTCCTCCTTCAGTGATGTTGTATCATGCATTTAAAATACAGTTAACTTTTTTGTTACATTTTGCATTCCATCCTGAGATCCTCCAATCTCCTAATTATTTTTAAAATTTTGAATACATGAATTTTTACTTTTTGTGCTGTAACGTTTTATGAGTCTTGACAAATACATAATGTCATGTATCCACCACTCTAGTAACATACGAAAGTTTTACTGCCCTAGAAAAAATCCTCTGTACTTCACCTAATCAAATTGCGAATTTCTAACTCATTAATTTTTATTACCTGTCTCCTTTATTCTCCAGTAAATCTCCTACTATCTTGGCTAATGCCCTGAATTACCTCTCTTCTGGATTGTTATAATGGAGGCTGGAAGAAGAGGGGAATATAACAGGGAAAAATTCACTTTGCTAAGGAATCCTAGCTCTGCAAAATTACTTTTTTTAAAGTTCTATTTCTTAATGCCTCAAAGGGCTTTTTCAATGAAACAAAGCTCTCTAGAGCTTCACACATGTAAAATAAACTTACTACTGTATCCACATTTTATACATATTATTTATTTATTTTAAATAATTTTGTTTATCACAACATTAATATAATTGTGGCTAAAGTGTCATATCTTGACATCAACAGAAATACTTTAAATGTTTCATCATTAAAGATCAAATTTTCATCTATTCCTATTTAATTCAGTTTCTTAAATTAAGACAACCGTAAATTATGCCAAATATCTTTTTATATTATATGGCAATCAGGTAGGCTTTTCTTTTGATTTATTACTATAGTTATGTGAAGAGACTCCTCAAATTGAGGCATCAATAACTGGTTAACATTAGTAGGCATCTAGAACCTAACATATATAAAACAAAATTCTTATTTCATCACTCCATCCCACAAAAAAGCCTTCTCTATGCTTAGTCTTCCCATCTTAATGAATGTTAATCAGTTGCTCAAGGCCAAAATCAAGGGGCCATCTTCAATTTCTCATTTTCTTTTTTATACCACAGCTGATGCTGTGATATAAAACACATTTTATATCACATTTGTGATGTCCTCATAATATATCCCCAATTCATCCTCTTTCACCTATCTATCCCCTTATGCTGCTTCATTTTCCTCCATAGCTCATATATATTTACATACATAAATCTCCACTACATTTATTGGTCTATTCATTGGCCTGTTTGGGTGCTTCTTCTCTGTAATGCCTATTCATTAGTTTGCCCATTAAAAGATATAAGTTGTATGTCTCTTCTATTATTGATTTGTAAGAATTGCTTATAAGTTGATAACATGTTACTAATTTCTTCTACCAGTGTGTTTTTTAGTATTTCATGTTTTGAAGTCCTTTTCTCAATAGAAATTTTAATTTTAATGTAGGTGAAACTTTTTGTTTACAAGAAAGTAACTATAAGAATTACAAGATTATTACAATTACAAGAGGTAATTACAAGTATATTATGATTATTTCAAGAAGTAATTCCTTATACTGAAGGCACAATGATTCTTTTCTTGTAAAAGTCTCAAAATACTCCTTTCATGTTTATGTCTATCTAGAACTGAGTTTTTGTAGACAATGTGAAGTAAAATCCAGTATGATTTTTTCCAATATAGGTAACCAATTTTCCTAACATCATTTATATACAAGATATTCCTTCTCACATTGACAGACAATGTCACCTTCATTGTATCATATTTGCATATATAAGTGGTCACTTGCAGGACACTGAATTTTATTTTATTTTTATTTTTTATGATGTTTAGTTAGCCAACATATAGTACATCATTAGTTTTTGATGTAGCGTTCAATGGCCCAGTGATTAGTTTTTGTCTTCCCACTGGCAATACCTTACTTATTTAGTTATCACAGCTTTCTGATAGATCTTGATATTAGATAAAACAATTTCCCCACTTTATTCCAGAATATTCTAGAATCTTTGTTCCTCCAGTAATTTGAATCTGCTTGAGTCAGTTGTTAGAAAATTTAGTGAAACTACACTTAACGTATAGATCAATTTACATTTCTTTCATTTCCACAAATATGGTATAACTCTTTCGGCTTTCCTTAAATTCTTCCAATAAAATGTAATCATTTTATCTATATAGGTCTTTAGCAACTTTTCTTATATTTATGCATTGCTAATTTATGTAATTTCTAAAATTACATTTTCTAAATCTGTCTGCTGCATTGGCACAGGTTTTTAGAACAACATTGATAAAAGCTGAGTAGATATTCTTTTTTCTTTTTTTCTGATGGTAAGGAGAATGATATCAGTGTTTTCATTAAGAATGTTTGCTACTCTCCTACATTGAGGAAGGTTTTATATATTTCTTGTTTTTTATTGACTTTTTCTACCATTAATGGATGTTACCTTTTATCACTTTTTTCTTCATTTATTGAGTTTATTACATGGTTTCCTCCCTTTAATCTGGTACATATTTATAAATTTAAAAAATTCTATAATATTAGCACAACCTTATATTGCTGGAATAAATTCAAATTACTCATGTCAACTTTGATTTATATTGCCGAGCTGGTTTGCTTTTTTTTTTTTTGCATTTGTTTTCACAATTGATATCAGCCTATAATATCTCTTTCTTATAATACCCAAATATAATTTAGATGATAAGTTACACTGGCTTTTCAAAGTGAATACTGGAATTGTCCCTTTTTTTTTGTATTCTCAGGAAACTGTATAAAATTGGAATTATCTATTCCTTGAAAGTGGGGTATAATTTGCTCCAAAATCATCTGGACCTTGCTTCTTTATATTGGTTGAGTTTTAACTGCAGATTCAAGTATCTTAATAGCTATTGGACCACTGTGGCTTCCTCTTGATTCTTGATTCAGCTTTATCAATTTTTTTTATTTTTGTAAATTTTCTGTCAGAAATGTTTGTATATTACTGTCATCACGTCAGTTATAGCTGTAAATGTAGTCATGTCCCTTTTTTTCATTCTCCACATTGCATGTGTGTTCTCTTTTTATTTGATCAATATTGTCAGAAAGTTGTTAGTTACACTAATCTTTGCCAAAAAACAACTTTATCTTTTAACACAGATGTTTATTTCAGTATAATTTGTAGGCAGTAAAATTCATGCTATTTTAGTATACAGTTCAATGAATTGTGGGAAATGCTGTCATATAACTACCACTACAATCAAGATAGAATATTTCCACCACCAAGTGTTCCTCAGTGTCTTTTTGTGTTCAGTATACTTTCATTTCAATTCTTTCTCAAATATTAATTTCATTACTGTCCTCATAGTTTTCCTTTCACCTAAATTTTCTATAAATATAATTATAACATATATAGTCATTTGTTTCAAGTTTTTTTCGTTTAGAAAAGTGATTTTGTGATTCATCCATGATATTGAAACCATGCCTTACAGGGTTAAGGTGGTTAAAACGAGCAGAAAGTTTAAAGCTTGTTTTTCAGAAAACTGTTTTCTCCTAATCAGCTATTGTGTTTTTTCAGGCCCCACTCACACATCAACTAGCTGTCTCTGCAGAAGCCTGGATTCAGGATCACCCGATATGTTCCAGCCGATAAACAAGCAAGATCTCGCATTCCTTATCCAAGATAATGAGTCCAAGACTCCGTCCAGTTTATGCCTGCTCTCAGAGCAGGCCTATAGCAACTTCTCTTTGTCCCATGATAACCTCCTGATGTCAGGGGCCGAATTTTGCCTTCTTCTGTTGTTAAGTCTTCATCTGAAAATGAACATGAGATGTAGGTTACATCTATGTTTGCTCGGTGCACATGCTCTATCTTCTTTCATGATTAGTCCCAAGTTTCCCTGCCCCTTTTCATCAATATGTATGTAATCTCCTACCCTGAATTTCCCCTTTTAAAACCCTGCTCCTTAACCTGGAACTTCTGAGGTGATCTTTGGACGTCCTTCAGCTGTTTTTCAGGTTGCTGGCCTCCTGAGTAAAGCAACCTTTCCTTTCCAACACTTGTCTCTTGAGTATTGACTTTTCAGAGGTGAGCAGCAGAGCTCGAGGTTTAGTAACAATGTTGCATAGATGAGTGGTCCATTTGTTTTTATTGCTGAGTAGCATTCAGGCTTATGGATGTATCACAGCTTGTTTTTCACTTCCCAGTTGATGAATACTTAGGTTATTTCCTGTTTCTGGAGATTATTAATAAAGTTGCTAAATTATTTGTATACAGGTCTTTGTATGGACATAAGAATCTCTCTTTCTTGGGTAGATACCTAGCGATAGAATTGCTGGTTCCTATCGTAAGTGTTTGCTTAAGTTTATAAGAATCTGCTAAATTGTTTTCCAAAATGGCTGTACAGTTATGAAAGTACTAGTTGCTCTACATCCTTACCAGTTATTGATATTAACAGTCAGGTATAAGGTCAAGTTTTAACTAGGTTTGTCAGATTAAGCCTCACTGAAAAAATAACATTTGAACAAGGCTTGAAGGAGGGAGAAAAATTCATGCATCTATCTGGGCAGAAAAAACAGGATGTACCCTGAAGCAGGAATGTGGAGGAAGACAGTAGTAAGACATACATTCAGAGAGGAAACAATATCCTCTGGGGCCTTAGAGGCCTTAATAATAACATTGACTTTTACTCTGAGTAAATGGGGATTTATTGTAGCATCTTAAGCAATGGAAAAGAATGTCATTATCTTACTTATATTTTTAAGGATTTCTCTGGCTGTTGTGTTGAGAACAGGCTATGGGAGATCAAGGAAAGAAGTAGAGAAAACATTAAACTGAGTGCTAATGGTAGATCAGACCAGAATGCTAGAACTAGAAGTCATGAGAAGTGATACGATTCTTTTCTTTTCTTTTTTAGATTATTTATTCATTTATTTTTGTGAGAAAGGGAAAGAGAGAGAGAGTGCATGAGCAGGGGGAGGTGCAGAGGGAGAAGCAGACTCCCTGCTGAGTAGGGAGCCTGTTGGAGGACTTGAACCCAGGACCCTAGATCATGACCTGAGCCCAAGGCAGATGCTTAACCAATTGAGCCACCCAGGCACTTAAGGTAAGCATAACTCAAATTCCTAGTCAAACAGATATAGTGAGTAATTGGAAAATAGGACTCAAAAATGCTCTACTGTGTTTTGGCCTAAGCAACTGAAAAGTTGGATTTATCCTTACAAAAAAAAAACCAAACAACCATTGGATTTAGCAACATTAGAATCATTGATGACCTTGACCAAAACAATTTTTGGTGGTATAGAAAGAGTAAAATCTTCCTGGAGTGGGGCTAAAAAGTGAAATGATGACAGAATATTGTCCATGACTTTTGCTATAAATAGGACATAAATAACTAGGTAAAACTTGAGGTAGGGAAACATGAAATTAAAGTTTTGTTTTTCTTTTTTCTTTTCATAAGATTGAGGACATAAAATACGTGCTGGTAGGGAGGACCCAGTATATCATAGAACATAGTCAAATAAAAGTGATGTTCATAAAGGAAAGACCAGATGGAATTGACTCCACAATGAGAAGGACTGGCTCTTGGTAGGTGCAGGGGCAGTTTATAGTCAAAGGAGAGAAGGAAGAGAGCAGGAATTAGGGGTGCTGACGGTTGGATAAAGTAGGTAGATGCAATGGTGGGAATGTGGACATTTTTGTTTGTTTCTTCAATTTTTTTCAATGAAATAGAAGCATAGTCCCTAACTCAGATTAAAGATAAGGCAGAAGGAATTGGGCATTTGAAAGAGAAAGTGGAACTTTGAAATACTTGTCTAAAAATGTGGAAATATACATGTACTCTGAAAATGTATGATTTTAGGGCAGCATTAAGGACTCAGTTGAAGTTTGTGGTTGTGAATTCAAAGTCAGACCAGTCACCACCATTGTCTGTCTGTGTGTGAGTGTGTGTTTCAGCTTCATGGGGGTGAAATCTCAGTTGATTATCTTCCTTAAGGATAAAGGGACCAGCACTATTTATAGTAAGGCAGCTTCTTGTAACATAAGTGCGGTTTACAATCATGGATAGTTCTCTTTAAGCTGTTAATTCTGTTCCAGTGGCCACTTTACTCATTCATTCCCATGTGAATAAATAATAAAATAATAAAAATAAAATAAATAAAATAATAAGACCACACTGCCTTGGTCATTATATCCTGGTAGGTTAAGTCTCCTCAATGAAGTCCCAGGAATGTACTCTTTCATAGGCCTTACAGATTTAGCTTGTCAAGGTTCATTTTTGTTGAGAAACTAGTCTGGCTGATCCTAAAGGTTCATCTGCTTCCCCACTGAGATCACAAAGCAGAGAGCTTACTTAGCGGGACCAAACCATTCTGTGGAGAAACAAAGCTTTTGACTTCTTGGTATTTTTGTGCTGTTCTAGGGCTTCTGGTGTGCAGACTATGGTCCTCCAGGTACACATCGTTAGTGTTTCTCCCAGGTTCTGAGATTCTTTGACACATTTCTTTTTTTAGAGAAAGAGGATGTTCTTTAGCCCCTCTTAGGCTAACCTACAAATATGGAACGTGTAGTGGGAGTAGGGCTTGTTCTTCCTTGAGGAATCTCAACTGAGCAGTCCTCTCTCTTTTGGAGTCTATACTTGTCTTATGTTGTGGAGCAATGAAAATTCAGGACACTGCTTGTGATCCACTACTTCTCTGCTTGCAAATCTACTCCCAGCCCCCCAAAAATCCCATGCTATATACATACTCTAAGGTACTAATGGTATTTGTCTGTGATTCCCCTGCTTGATAGTTGCCTCTTAACATGGGACACGCTCTACTTGTCCTGGTGCTATGGGTTTTTGGAAGCAGGAGTTTAATTGGACTAAATTGAAGTTTTCCCACCTTGAGGCAATGACCGGTCACTGGAAGACCAGTTCCCAGGTAGCCAGTAATCAAGATTGGCCAGGGTGTCCACCAACCCTGGTTTTTCAGAGAAAGTACGGAGAATTCTATTCAGAGTTTAGGAGGAGGCAGGACAGACATGGAGTTCACTAATTTGGCACCTAGCAAGACCTCAGAACTGCCTGATGCAGGCCCCAGGGAGAATGGAAAAGAACAGGAGTTTGTTAGCCTCTAAAATCCCCAAAGCAAACAGGTCATTTGAAAAAGAGCTGGATTTGTACAAAAAGAAAACCCCAACTTTTAGATGGCTGGCAGCCAGAGATGAGTCCAGGTCCTTTGGGATCTGGAGAAAAACTGTAGAAAGGTAAATGCTCTATGGCTGAAGGCCAAGAAATTGATGAAATAAGAGACAAGTGGATCTATAGCAGCCAAGCAGATAGACTGATGCCAAAACCTGGACTGACCCTCAAAGAATTAAAGAGGGGATAAGTGGGGATAAGAACCAGTTATAGGACTTGATCCCCTACTTGCCTCGCAGGTAAAGACTTCAAACATTCTTGAATTTGCAGGTATCAGATTTGACATGGTTATTATTTTGGATTTTGTGTCTTAACTGTACTTGCTGGTTTGTTTTTTTGTTTGTTTGCTTTTTGTTTGTTTGTTTTTTTGTCAGCCTATATAGTTGATTAACTAAAAAACAAAAAATAGATTTTATTTTATCTTCATTTCTTACTCTGAAGTTTTTTTTATTTATGTAGATTCTAGCTTCTGATCTATATTATTTTTCTTTTGCCTCAGGAAAATCTTTTAACATTTCTTGTAAGGCAGGTCTATCAGTGATGGAAGCCCTCATCTTTTGTCTGAAAAAGTGCTTATTTCTCTCTCACTCTTGAAAGTCGATTTTGCTGGATATAGAATTCTAGGTCAATAGATTGTTCTTTCAATAGTTTATTTCATTGTACTCTCTTCTTGCTTTTGTAGTTTCTGATGAAAAGTTGGCCATAATTCTTATCTTTGTTCCTCTAATAGATAAGGTGATTTTCTCCATATAGTCTTTAAGATTTTGTGTTTGTTGTGTCTTTGGTTTTCTGAAGTTTGAAGTTATATGCTTAGGAATAATTTTTTTTGGAATTTATTCTGCTTCTTGTTATCTAAGCTTCCTGGATCTGTGGTTTGGAGTCTATCATTAATTCTTGAAAATTCTTGGCTATTATTATTTCAAGTATTTCTTCTGTTCCTTTCTATGTTTCTTTTCCTTCTGATATTCTAATTACACATATTTGACCCCTTTTGAAATTTTCCTAGAGTTCCTAGAGTTTCTGTTCCGTTTTATTGTTATTATTATTTTCTCTTTGAATTTTCATTTGGAAAGTTTCTGTTGACCTACTTACTACTCACTGGTTCTTTCCTTGGCCATGTTCAGTCTAGTGAGTAGAGCACCAAAGGCATTTTTTCATTTCTGATTTCTAATATTTCCTTTGGATTTTTTTCTCAGAATCTTTATCTCGTTGCTCCCATCTGTCTTTGCATGTTGCCTATTTTTTTCCCATTGAAGCTCTTAACATTAAAAAAAAAATGTTTAGAGGTATAGTTGACAAACCCTTAACATATTAATCATAGTTATTTTAAATATTCTGTCTGATAATTCCAACAACTGTGTCGTAGCTGATGTTTGGTTTGCTCTGTCTCTTCAGACTGTTTTTTGTTGTCTTTTCTTGTACATGGTAATTTTTTGTTGAATGCCACATAGGTTAATCAGATGATAGGAACTGAGGTAAATAGGTGTCTACTGTCAGGATGTATGTGACCAGATTAGGAGCTGGGCTTTGTTTCATGTTTGCTGAAGCTATAGGTGCCAGAGAATTCAAATTCCTTTAGTGTCCTTACTCTTGTCTACTTTCTGGACGTTCTGCTTCCCTACATACTTTTCCTCAGAAAAAATCTGTGTCTTGCAGCTTTTTACTCTGTAATCAGCAGGAGCCCTGTTGGTATAGTGGTAAGGTATGGAGAGAGAAGGGGCATTCTATAGTCTTCCAGTTAAATTTCATTCTTACAGTGGGCCTGTTGCCTGCACAAGAGGTTTTCTTTGTTTGTTTGTTTGTTTTTTCAAATCTTCCCTCTCAAGGCGAGACAGGAAGGGTAGATGGGCCTGGAGTGAGAGGAATGTCTTTTTCCCCAAGACTCTGGGACAAGGCTCTGGTAGTCTTTGCTCTGGAGAGTAGACTTTTGTTATGGAAAAGACTCAGCATATTTCAGAAGTATTTCTCTCCCTCTTCTTCTGTAGATCTAAGAGGAAAATCTTTCTTGGCTCTTCACTGTGAGACTCTGGTGTTCCTCAAAGTAAAGCCCACAAAAATTCAAGGGTTTCCTATAGGACTGCAGCCCCAGGAGTTTCTCCTTCTCATTCTAGGCCATACTTAAGTCTTAGCAACTTGTCAAAATTATCATTTAAATCTAACCAGTTATGGCTCCAGTGACTTCTGGTCTGGATAAACAGACCTGGGCCATGCCTGTCTAGATTTACCCCTCTCCAAATGTCGGGGTGGTGGTTTGCCTGCAACCCAGTTCTTTGTTGGGTTCAAGAAATCATTGATTTTTCAACTTGTCCCACTTTTTCTACTTGTAAAGGTAGAAGTTATGACTTGTTGAAGCTGAGAGTTCTCAATATTGTTGATATGAATGTTCCAACTGCTCAAATGTACGGGCATTTTATCTGCATGTAATCGTTGGTGACCCCTGTCCCTGGCTTGTAAAAAGTCAGAGGAATAGTGACTGGGAATGGCCATGTGCGAAGGAATGCTTGCCTAGCTTGTGCGACTGACACCATGTTTTAGATTAGAAGAAACAGTACTAGGTGTTCTCACAGGAGAATTAGTGCAAGCAGACACACTATCTTTAGTTATTTACAACTTTTACAGCCCTGACCAGGCAATGGAAGCCACTTCAAGTCATAGAGGCTTAGATAAGAAAGTGGCCATTATTGTCATGCTGATGTGAGAGCAACTCTGACGAGAAAACCAAGTCATGCTAATGACAAGTCTTTAATGGGTTGGGCAAATCTTAGAACAATATTAACTCTCAGGGGATGTTCAGATTGTGTAACAATATCGACTTTTTAAAAATGACTCTTCTGAGAAAATTGTTTATATCACGTCATGAGCCCTTCTAGCACAACTGAATAACAGGTTGACCTTGAACGAAATAAAAATCCAAGGTATCACCCAGATTACCATGTTGGGAACAATTTGGACTATAATTCAAAGAAATGGCATCATGGACTATATTTTGTCTGTCTCAAATTCAAGTCGTAGCATTATTTAGATGTACTTCTTTATTCTTAATATTGTTTAATTCTGCTGCTCTCTTTTAGTTCTGATTAATATTATCAGAGGTTTATTCATTTTATTAGTCATTTCAAAGAAATTAACTTTTAACCTATTCACCCCTGTTTTTCCAACTTCATTATCTTGTTATCTGTATTATTTCCCTCCTACTTCTGTTGGATTTATTATTGTTCTACTTTTAATTCTATAAGATACCTAGTGAATTTTTAGTTCATTAACTTTTATACTATTTTTTTTAATGTAAGAATATTAGGCCTCTGTTTTGCTTGAACCTAACACTCTGAGTTATGATACCTAGTATTTCCATTTTTCTACATTTCTATGTATTTCCTAATTTTTAATGGTGATTTATTCTATGATCCAGAGGTCGTATGTGTTTGTATTTCCAAATGTGGTTTTATTTTAGTCATCTTTGGTTATTGTTATCTTCCTTAAGGCACTGTCATAAGACATTGAAGTCCCTATGATAGCAAGTATCTTAAGTTTTATTTTTTTTATTTTTTAAAGATTTTATTTATTTATTTGTCAAAGAGAGAGAGCGCACAGGCAGGGGGAGCAGCAGGCAGAGGAAGAAGTGGCTCCCTGCTGAGCAAGGAACTTAATGCAGGATCCTGGGATCATGACTTGAGCCGAAGGCAGACGTTTAACTAACTGAGCCACCCAGGCATCTCAATTTGTAAGTTTTAAAAACTACTTTTATGACATGACACATCATCACTTTTTATAAATATTTTATATGTGTATGAAAAATGTGTATTCTTCAACTATTATGGTATAATATTCTATACATATTAGTTCTAACTTAGCAATGGTGATGATCAAACCTTTCAAACTGCTTGCTATTTTAAAAATGTTTATTTCATGAACTACTGAGAGCTATGATGACATAACACAGAATGACGATACATTTGTCAATCTCTCCTTGCAGATCTCTTATTTCACTTTCTTTTTTATCTCTCCCTGCCTCTTCCTTTCCTTTCTCCCTCTCTCCTCTGTTTTTAGGTAGACACAATTTAAAACTTACAAGAGATTGTTAAGTGAACATTTTGCCATTATGCACTGATGTTCTTTAACTCTGCTAATGTTTTGCAGTGTAATGGAATTTTGTTTCAATTCAATTTAAAACTCTCTCTTTTCACTGTGAAGTTTAGCCCAGTTAGCTTTAAGATTTTCTTTTTGTCTTTGGTGTTCTTATATTTTATTAATATATGTCTAGATTTTTATTACTTATTTATATCCCTTCTGTATTCTTTGCTTCCTATCTGTTTTCTGTTCTGAAAAGTTCTTAGTCTTGATCGCTTCAAATGTTCTTTTTCTTTTTATATGTTCTCTTGCTGGGACTCAGGTTAGAGATATATGATGCCTTCTCCATATATGCTCTATTTCTCTTATATACATGCTGCATTCTAGGTTATTCAGACTTACATATTTATTTTATATTATATTTATTTTATATTATGTGACTGATAATTTCAATATCTAAAGTCCATATAATTATCAATTTTTTGGTTTTTGCTCATTTTTACTCCTGAAAGCAAGATTCTGTGTGTGTTTGATGATCTCTGATTGTCAACTGATATATTTTTTTTAAAGATTTTATTTATTTATTTGTCAGAAAGAGAGGGAGAGAGGACAAGCAGGGGGAGCAGCAGGCAGAGGGAGCAGCAGGTCCCCCACTGAGCAAGGATCCTGATGTGGGGCTCAATTCCAGGATCCTGGGATCATGACCTGAGCTGAAGGCAGATGCTTAAACAACTGAGCCACCCAGGTGTCCCTCAACTGATATTTTCTTGATATGTGAGAATATTGATGGTCTACTTGTTTTTTGTTTGTTTTTGTAAGAGAGTATTTTCATTTAATTCTACAATGTTCCAGAAGTCAATACTATGCCACGGAAAATTTCAGATAGTTCCAAGTGCCCCAATAGTTAGATAAAGTGGTGGTAAAAAATAAACATAGATTTTAATGGCTTGCAATGGTATTTCTAATTGTTTTTATATAAAAAAATATAGATATGCAAAATACAGGCATACAAAATGTATTTGTATTTGGAATGTATAAAAATACAAAAAATTAAATATTGTTTTATAATATGTTTATATAATTATATTATTTGTCTATACTATTTTTCACTCATGTTGTATGTTTTTAATGAGCAACTCATGAACTGACTACAGTATATCTTGTTCTTACCTCAAGATCTAGGCCATCTGGAATGCTGCTAGTCACCAGGACAGAGGGAAAGCTCTCTAGCCAATTGTATATAATTTCTGAAAGCTTCTGCCTAGAGATCACAAAAAATCACTTCAACTCTCATTTCATTGTCCAAAGCAGGTTCCATGCATGTATTTCATATAAAAAACCTGAAGTGTGCTTTCATCACCCTCCTTTCATTACTTCCTGATTTTGTTAGGTTTAACATTTATTCTATGGTTCTAAAATTTATATTGAATTTCATAACTAATTTTTCCATTTTCTTCAAATCTTAGTTTTATATCCAAGTGGATTTCTTTTTTTACCACCAGTGCTTTCCAACTGTGGCTTCTCAGTTATTGAGATCTTAATTTTGATTCATCTTTTTTTTCCCTTGCATTTCATAATCAAAATTTTAAGACAGGCTTTTGGACTCTATTCCATGGTTTCTTGCATATTCATGAATTTATTTCTTTTATACTAAAATGTCAACTTAACTGAATATAAAAAGTCTTGAGTCACGCTTCTTTTTCATGTGTACTTCATAAATATTTCACTCATTTTTAACATAGGATTCTGTGCAAATGCCTAATGTCATTCATATTTTTCTTTTTTGCGTGATTTGTCCCCTGGATACCCATAAGATGCTTTTAATTTTTTTTTTAAGATTTTATTTATTTATTTGAGAAAGAGATGGCGAGAGAGAGAACACAATCAGGAGGAGGGCCAGGCAGAAGGAGAGGACTGGATCCTAGGACGCTGGGATCATGACCTGAGCCAAAAGCAGATGCTTAACTGACTGAACCACCCAGGTGCCCCAAGATACTTTTAATTCTTTTATAAAAGATTTTATTTATTTATTTGACAGAAAGAGATCATACGTAGGCAGAGAGTCAGGCAGAGAGAGAGGCGGAAGCAGGCTCCCTGCTGAGCAGAGAGCCTGATGCGGGAGCTTGATCTCAGGACCCTGAGATCATGACCTGAGCCGAATGCAGAGGCTTTAACCCA
Source organism: Potos flavus (assembly GCA_028534135.1). Lineage (NCBI taxonomy): Eukaryota > Metazoa > Chordata > Mammalia > Carnivora > Procyonidae > Potos > Potos flavus. The sequence goes on from CM052893.1 coordinate 38,511,048, forward strand.
CTGAGCCACCCAGGCTCCCAAGATGCTTTTAATTTTTTAAACCAATTTAAATCTAATTTTATTTACCTTTTTAAGTTAAAATAAATCTGCTGTTTTAATAAGTCACATTACTCAGAGATATGGAAAATCCAATAGCCTTTACATCTTCCACCAATCTCAACTCCCGGGCTTGTTTTTCTATTCTTTAAAAGAAAAATCTAAATATTTATTGAATTATAACACAGATACAGAAAATGTGCATATATGTCCAAAGTGAATTAATTTTATAAATGTGGATACACCAATATGAACAGTATATGAATAAAAAACAGCACAATACCAGGTTTCTGGAGGTTTCCTCGTGCTCCATGCCAGTTGTTCCTTCCTCAAGAAGTGACCATTTTCCTGACTCCCAGCAGGTAAAAAGTATTGCCTATTTTTTTTAAAAAAACAGAAAACAAAGAAGTTCTTTGGTAAATAAAATTTCACATAAAGAAAGATGGAAGGTAACATAAAGTTTATATAGTTTTTCTCAATAAAAACAGTTGTTTACAGAGTGTAATAACAAGTGAAAAGAGGCATGTATATTTTCAACAACCACATTTGAATTAAATTTTGTGAGTAGTTTGAAAGTACACTAAATTTCCATGCCTGAAGGTATCCATGATTGTAGTCCTGTGAAAATAATGGTTAAATTTTGACTCATTCTCATATTTTAACAGTACTTTTTTTTTTTTTAAACCTTAGGTTGGTGATGGTGACCCTATTTAGCAAGGTCTCTTTGGAAAAACTTTTAATTGAAGTATTACATACAAATGAACATGAATCACAACCACACAGGGCCCATGAAACCTTTAAACAAAAAAAACTACCAGCATCTCTGAAGTCCCTCTTTGCTCTCCTGATGTCTACTAACCGAACGTTTGTGTATGCTATATAAATGGTATCATACACTATTCTTTTGTGGCTTCTTTCACTGATCTTTATATTTGTGAAATGCATCCTCATTGTTGTGGCTAGTTGTACTTTGTTGTTTTTCACTGCTGTCTCATAGTTTATTGTGTGACTAAACCACAGTTTATTTATCTATTCAATCATTAATAGGTATTTGGGCTTTTTTGGGGGCTATTACAAATAGTGTTTCTATGGGCATTTTTATATATCACATGTCTTCTGGTGCACATGTATATAAATATTTTAAGTATAGACCTAGGAATGGAATTGTTCAATTGTAGGGTATGCATATGTCTAGATTTAGTAGATTCTGCTGAAGAGTTATCTAAAGAAGTGATACCAATGTTCATTCTTATCAACAATAAATGAGAGTTCTGGTTTCTCTATGTCCTTCTCAGTACTCAATGTTGTCTGATGTCTTCATTTTAGTAATTTTTAGTGAGTTTGTAGTGATAATGCAATGCAGTTTGAGAAATCATTTAACAGCTTTATACTATTCAACAGCTTTTTTCTGTATTAATATACAAAGATAAATCAATTTTTTCCATTCTACTCTATTTTTTATTCAACATTTAACACACATAATTATTTATAACATATATATGAAGAACTACTACTGAACGAAATCATCCCTGCTTAATAGAACATTATCTTTGTATAATTCTTCATCCATCTTTGAAATTCAATATTTTCAATAATGTTTTTCTTTTTTACTAATTAATCATTATTTTTAACATATATTTTGTAGTAATATACCTTCAGAAGCAGTGGAGATAATTGTACTCACTAGCTCAAAGTCACCTTCCTTATTTCGTTTTCTTTACTTACCCCCCTCCTATTTCTTTCCCTCCTCCCAATTGCCAAATATGTTAAAATATTTGATGAGTAAACATTTATTTGCGCATTTTCTTCCAAAACATGTATTTCACATTTTTTGTACACTTTTTCCCCCTGTAGACCTCACACTAGTTCTTAGTTCTTTTTACTCAGCATTATATTGCAGTGTTTAAGTTTGTATATGTATTGCTGTGGAGTTTTCCATAATATGCACCTATCACAGGTAACTTGTCTGTTCCCTCAGTGATGGTTACCACCTATATTGCTCCAGCTTCTTGCTACCCCCCTGGGGACATAATATTCCTCTTTGTACTGTCTCCTTATGAGTTATAAGCTCATAACATAGCTCTGGAGCTATGTTGCTGGCCTGAAAAGCTTATGTATGCCAAGTATAATTCATACTAAAAGATGCTGTCTAGAACAGCTACATCAGTCTATATTCCCATACAGTACATGAAGTTTCTTACATCCTTCTCTCACTATTGTTTTAATTTGCATTTCTCTTGTTATAATATATGCAAACACTTCTTCTTATACTTCATCTACTTATTAGCCTTTTTTGTTTTCTTGAGAAGTCATATCTTTTGTTGCTGATATGAAGACATTTCTTACACATTATTTACGTATTCTAAGTTAATCCTCATTGGTTTTAGATATTGTAATGTTAGGTTTTTTTCCAATGCAATTGGTCTGTTAATTTTAACTGGGTGTCCTTCATTTAGAAAAGATTTTGTAAGTTTATTTTACAAGCAATGTTGACGAACTCTTTTATCAATGTTGGTAACTTGTCTATTGATTCAGCTTCTTCCAGTACTTTTCTTAATTTTATTGTTCTTGACCAACTTTTCCTGGAATACAAATACACCTTTTTAATCTATAAATAAAGCATTTTCTTTTTTTCAGGAAAGTATGCTTATGGAAAAACCTTTGGATTTTTAAATGTGTATTGTATGTTCATATATTACTGTGTTCAGCTCTCATATTTAGTAACAATTATGCATATATTGTACTTCTTTTCAATATCTATGATTTGATCTGTTTTATTTAGTCTTTCTTTATTCAACTTGTATTTGATTCTTTCAAGTTTGTTCTTATGTCCCAAAATATAGAATACAAATCTATATGTATATATGTATAAACTGCTTCTAATGTCTATTTGATTTCTATAATTGTTTTATCTCACATTTTTTTCCGAGTCTCTGATCTTATTTCACATTTCTAGTCTTCCTAATTATTTTCTTCATGTTTTCTTTAATTCATTTGAACTCAAGAAGACTTGATTAATTAGAAACTATCTTCTAATTCATGGTAACTTTCTTCTAGTGGTATTTATAAGCTTTTCTCTTCTTGCATTGCTCTTCTCCTACTCATTAATTTTTTATCTATGTGTATGTCATTTCTTTCTGATTTTTACTAATTTTAAATACAGCATATATACCTGGTTCAGACATTTGCTGAAATTAATTAAGCACCAGAAGTTTAGGACACACTTTCACCATCTCTGTTTTGTCATCTCCACGAGGGAAGTCTCCTCTCATTATTTACATTTCTCATGTCTGTTAAGCAGAAAGTCTTCAGAGTTTTCACAGGAAAGCCCTATGTTCCCGATGTCTATGATGTACTTAGCAGCTATTTATTTTTGCTTGGCTTTGATTAGCTATCACCAAGATGACACTCTTCTTGTCTGCCTTCTGAAATGATGACATATCTATGTACCTTCTTATTCAGCCTTCCCTCCCTCATCAGCCTTGCTTTAGAGCACCTGTATTCCACTCACATCTTCCAAGTAAGGGTTTCTTGATTCTTTCAGAGCTGTGTCATCTAGTTTGAGGGAACTCTGTACTTTTTAAAGTATCTTTAGAACTTTGTACTTGCTCCTGACACCTTCTGCCATTTGGTCCCAATAATTTCTTTTTTAAATTTCTATTTGGAGATTGTGATTTGGGCTGTCACTTTCTCTAAGTTACACTGAAGATATAGCAGCCTTCATTTTTTATATTTGGTTGCTGTTTCAGCTGCCATTCAGAAGAAAATGGATAAAATTACAGAAGGGAAGAATGCTTAGTTTACGGAAGTTGGATAAAACTGATCAGTAAAAATTTTTCTAATTGCTTATCTTTTAAAGCTTGTTATTATTATGAAATGTTTTACATTTTTCTATGGGATCAGGTGGTCTCATGCTTTGTGGAGAGCATGTAAGTACTGCAAAATGCAAAGTTTGGGACCTGAATGTAGAATATTGGTGCATGCCAAGAATTTGAAAATTAATATCCAAACAGCAGTGGAATTTGCTGAAAAACAAAATGTAAAGCTGTTATATCACTTAGTTTTATTAGGAAATCATTCTGATATTGGGCCAAAAACAACTAGTAAGTATTCATAGCACCATTGAGGAGGTTGCCATATGTGATATAAATATATTTATTAGTTAGGAATTTTTTCAGGTAAAAGTGATAGAAACTCAGTTGGAACCATCTTAAGTATAAAGAGAATTTATTTTTTCTTGTGACTGGATATTCTAGGAGTGGTGCTTCCTTTGTCTTGTGTTGCTGCGAAATGCTGGTTATTTTCAAGTCATTCATATGAAGAACACACATTTTTCCCAGTTAGAAAGCCCAGCAGAAAGAGAATTTCTTGCTCCCAATATCCATACATGAAAGATTCCGCTTTCCTATTGTCCATACTGCTTGACCCAACTTTGATAATGTCCATGAGAGTATGTGACAATGGGCGGTAGAATCCCACCACGATCAAAGCACATGAAGAGTCACTGAAGTCTATTCTGTTTTGTTTTGAAAGGGATTAGGGGAAAGAAGAGACCATAAGAATGGTCTATTTCAGTGATCTTTATTCTTTACTTGCAGATTGAAAAACCAAAAACTAGGGTATTTACCCCGGTAGCTCTAAGTTTTGTAGGGAATTCTAGGTTTAGAGATGCTTTTGTTTTCAGTAGAAGTGAATGAACTAGGCCCCAGAGCTTCTGCAATCATCTTAAATCACAGGGAGAAACACGGAAGGCAGGGCAATTAGATGTAGAGGAACTGAGTCTTTTGTGACATCATATCACTATATCAAGTCTTGGCTAAAGAGGCTCTTCCTCTGATTTTTCTCCATATGTGAGATAATAGATTTCTTTAGTTTTTAAAAGGCATTGTAGATGAGTTATTTTGTTACTAAAAATCAAAAACATGGTAAGTAATACAGCAGGACATTTTGGGCCTTAGCCTTCACTAATAGTGTCAAAATCTCCTTTTCCGAGAATTAAAAATCTACTAATCTGGACATATCATATTCACTTAATGTTCTTCTTATAATGCCTACTGTTGTTTCTAGAATCTTCCCCCTGTATAGGATATCCACATTTTACTTTTGACTTGACTTGTTGACTTGGTTATTCCTTCCGGATCCAGTCCAGCTTCTGCAGTATCTCTAACATGGACGTCTTTATTACTATTTAGTGATGATTTGAGCATTTGTATTTTCTCTTCTATTTGATTCATTCCTACTTATTAGCTCTCACATGACTCCAGCATAAATAAATGACCTACCTTCTAGTTTGCTCTAAGTGACTGAGCTTCCCCTAAGAACTGGGCATCAGTCCTGCTTCTGTGATCGGGTTTGTCAGGGAGCTGGTCCTTAGCAAGAGTTTTAAATATTGAAGAATAATGGGAAGGAAGGAACAATTGGTGGGAAAAATAAAAAGCAAAGCTTTTTGAATTTATTATTTCCACAATCTTGATCCCATTTGATCCATGTTCTAGTATATTAAACTATGGATATACTATTTTTGAAGTGTTGCTTTGGTAAAACAGATAAGCCATAGAGAAATCATGGCCTTATACAATTTAGTAGTTAACTCCTAGGAAAATAATCTATTAACGATAAAGGAAATTAGTTGAAAAACCCACTTTTGGCTGTCTGATCATTAACATCTGATGCATTCAGCTTTTCTGTACCACAGTTTGCAACTTGGTGATTTTCCCAGGGCTAAAGTCCAAGTAAAGCTCATAGGCTTGTAGGCAAAAAGACCAGAGGACAAATTAGAGTTGTTTCTTATTTATGTTTCCTAAATCTGAGTGAATGCCTTGTTAAAAATGTTAGTTTTACTGGTCTTAAATATCATATATTGCATTCCTGCATATTAATCCGTACTTTAATATATTTTGTATTGATATTCGAGCAGGAGGTGATGAACTTTCCTCTTAATTATTGATTTGGCTATGACATTTTCAGATTGCTTTTTGCCATATCCTTATTTTCTGCAACTGTAAAGTTTGCGTGGACCCAGTGTAAAAATTGCATTACTCATTTAGCTCTGTAGCACATGTTCAGCTTCTTGCATCTGAACTCAATATGGTGCATATTTTTTTTTCTGCTTTGCATGTGAATATAATTCAAGATGCTTGTTTTAATTTTAAATGCCTACATGATCTGGCTTCTAACTAGGGAATATTTAAGGTACTTTTCTGATTATCCATATTTATTATTTCCATGGGAGTTCAGAAGAATCACTGAACAGCCAGATTTTTTTCTTTGTAACTTCAGTACATTTATGTTGTTTCGATTGCTCTGAGGATACATACTTTAGTTTATCTCTTAATAGGTAATCAAAGCTGTTCAACCAGTTGTGTGAAATTTGAAAAGCATAATTAAATTCATTAGTTGCTAAACAGCAAAGATGAGTTTATATTAAGAAAAAGATTTCTAAATGTGTGGATGCCTGCATTTTGAAAAACACATGTAATAAAAATGACAAATTATGTGGTAAACACCATTCTAAAATATTTAGATGTATTAATGGACTTGATCCTCCAAAAATAAGCACTCTAATTATTCCATTATGTAGAAGGGGAAACTGAAGCACGGTGAATAAATTGCTCAAGGTCAAGCAGCAAATAAATGCCAGTGTCAGGATCTAAATCCAAGCAGTCTACATTCAGAACTTGTATATTTGATCACAAAGAATACTGCTTTCCAGGTAGCTGGATGGATGGATTGGGAAGCAATGGGGCCAGGTGTAAGGAGAGGCAAAGTGTATGGGTAGGTTTTAGGTCAAGCTCTACCCACTGCTGGAATTCAGAGCCTAAATGCAGCAAAAGATTTACTAAGACTTAGTGTGTGTAAAAAAAAAAAAAAAAAAAGAATTAGTGTGTGTGTGTGTGTGCACATGTGTGTGTAAAAGTAGGAAACAACTTTTGTACCTTTCACGTTAGAGTGATCTAAGGGTGAAAAGGTAGCGTTTTCACTGAAAATGAGATACATATTCACTTCCTACTTTCCAATGATACATGCAACATGTCAAATAAAGTAGTCCAACCTCAGAAAGCTAAAAAAAAGGTGAAATCATGAATAATATGTCACCTTTACATATCAACCTCTTCAATGATATATCTTTAGCTTCATATTCTATAATTTTGTTCTTTTCCTGAAGACTGAAAATAGCTCAAGTGAGCTAAACAGCTGCTGCGTATGGCCACACCTCTCGATTTCCACTTTTTTCAATCTCGAAGTATGAATATCTAACATTTTTATCAGTATTTGCACTTTTTAAAATTTCGTGATTTTTGTATAATAGAAAAATGTATAGTAAATGCTTATATTTTTTATAATTTGTACACTCAAACTGTACAAATCAAGATAGTAATGAACACAGAGTCACCATTTAATATTTTGAAGTGGAGCTATATGAAAATAAACAAAAATCCAAATTTGGTATATAAAGGTGATATAATTAATATTTACAACATATATAGGTAAATAAAATATGTGAATGTTAAGGATCTTATGTGTTCATATGTACCAGTAACCTCAATGTATCTAATGCTGTTGTGAATAAAAAACTGTGAAAGTTTTCTTTTTTGACTTGTTATATACTGTGTTTACACCATCATGGCTATTCGCAATGCAAACTACTGTTAGCTTGTGGCCTGGGGACATTGGATAATAATCAGAAAAATTGGACTTCCATATCATTTATACTGAAATGGCTGCTAAGTGACTTAGTTTAGCTTTTTTTTTTTTTTTTTGCCTCTGTTTAATCATCTTCAAAATGAGAAGAATATCTATCTAGTCTGTTAATATAAAATGCTGTCAAATTATTATACATTTAAACTAACGAGTCTGTGGTCATTTTAAATACTGGAATGAACAGATAGTAATTTTATAAGTTGTTGGTATGTTAAAGAAATAATACAGAATCACCTCAAGTTTTCCTCCTTACAAATTAAATGTCTAAATCAGAGGAATCAATAAAGTCTAATGACCATATTTCAATGCAAAAAAAAAAAATTTCAATTACTATGACCATACCTTATATGCTTTTTTCCTTCATGAAAACATTACTGGATTTCTCAAATCAAACCCTGCATGAGAAAGAAATCTATTACATCTCAATATAAGGCTCTGACAAATGCTGTTTAAATCTTCATGCCTTACTTAGTTTTGTATGACACGTGCACATGCATACATATACAATCATTTAAAAACAATGTCTAAATGCACAATGCAATTTTCCCAGATTGGAATGAAAAATCTAGGTAATTACTTGAGCAAATTTATCCCCTCTGCCCCCGTTTTTTTACCCTTCCTTACTTTCCTTTCTTGTTTTTTTTATCACTCAGCAAACTATGTTTTCAAGTCCATACTATTACACTAGGCACTACTCTTGCTGACAAAACCAACAAGGTCCTTACCCTTATGGAGCTTACATAGTGTTGGGAATGGAGGAGCAAGGAAAAAATAAAGCAAAGAAATAAACACAGTAAAGTTAGATACTGTTAACATTTTAAAGAGATATTTGAAATTGGTGATAGAGCACTTTGATATAACAGAGAGTGACTAGGTGGCATCTTTGTGTTGGGTGAGTAGGGAAGTTTTCTATGAAGAAGTGATAAATTATGAGGCAGTTGTGGGAAGAGGGGAAGAAAAAGATCAGGACAAACAAGTGATGGGAAGTCCCTCAGGTGGAAAAGAAGGTAATTGAGGCTGGAGCAAAGTGGATCAGTAGGGAATTAATAGGGCAATTTTATAATTCTATTTCATAATTTAGATTACCAATTAGTAAACACAAATACCTACTGGTATTGACTATAAACCTTCTCTCTCAGCTATATTGGGAGGCATATGCACTTGGAAGTCACAAAATCAATGTTTTCAATCTTGGCCTGGTACCTCGTAGCTGGGCGATAACATCTCAGCCTGTTTTCCCTTCTTTTAAATTTGGACAGTGTTATTTAATTTTCAGAATTGTTGCAAAGTCCCCACCTAATATATAACACATAGTAGTTACTTACACTGTAGCTATTCATTTCCAAATATTTCAAGCTCTGATGCTTGACAAAGCTATGACTTCATCCATTTATATATGTAGCTTCTCATTTCCTTACTAGATAGTCATCCACTGACAACTACTGTGAAAAAGGTAAAGTGGTAGTTGTCATTCCTTACTTTAGCAGGCTAGGAGATGACAAGGGTCAGGGCTGAGGGATGATCATGAACAAGGTGCCTCCTTTATCAATAAGCAAGATTTGGGACCCTACCAACATAAGGATCCAAGATGAAACCTAGAATTTTCCCAAACTGCTGGAGGTTTTTCCTCACCAAATATATATATATATATATATATATACACACACACACACATATATATATTATATAGAATATATGTATTATATGTAGAATATATGTATTATATGTAGAATATATATATATATATTACATGTAGAAGAATAATGTGGGTATTATTCCTGAATTGCAGTAGAAGAACATGTGTCAAAGTTATTGAAGCACATTTGGCACTAAATAGTTTTCCCTCTGTCTCTATATTCTCCCTCCAAAAAATTTGGTCAAGGGAAGAGGGTTTAGAAGCAGATAAATGGAAATATGTATTATTTCGCTGCGTATGATGCTGCGTAAGATGTGCATTTAGAGGGAGCTATGAGAAGAGGGAAGAAAGCAAGGAGGAAGATCACAGAAGATATCATTATTAATACAATAAATGTCACCTGTCTCCTGACAGGTTTCCACTGTAAGTTTTGCATACACATTTTACCTCTCAGCCAAGTTTTTCTTTTAGAATGACAAACAGCATGAGAAGTATTGGGTAAATAATGTTAAGTATTGGCATAGCTTCTTATGAAGTCTCCAAACGGCCTTCTCCTATACTAGTTACCTGTGCTTTTTTTCAGGTGGAATTTGTGAATCGAGTATGGTATTCTACCTTTTCATTTTCTCTCTACTGCTTCTTCTTTTCAATGTTACTGAAATAAAAATGATTCTGCTCATGTAGCTGGACATGCTTAGAATATAGGACAGGCTTTGTTACATTTTTCTCCCTGTAGACAGAATCTATTTGAGCTTGAATCAAGGGTCACAGAATAAAACTAATCAAGAAAATAGAGAAACACATGTCTTTCTATACTCTGGCAATAGAAACTGAATTCCCTTTGGCATTGCGCCCATCTCCCTAATCCATCCCTTCTCCTTGGGCACCTTTCTGGGTTGCATCTCTGCATGACTCTGCTCACAGTACTAAGGGTCAGGTGTATTTATCTTTCCTCTGTTGCGACAGCCTCCTCTATATTGATGCTCCCTAATTTGGTATCTCCGGAGAAAAATTTCCTCCTGGTATTAAGACTCACATATCCAAATTTTCTTGACATCTCCATTTGATGTTTTGCTGATGGCTCAAAGTGTAATAATTTGCTCACTCAGACCTATTTCTGTATTCCCATCTTGCCCAACATTACTACTTGTCATCTATTTACTCATCCGTGGAGCCTAGAGAGTATCATTGATTCTTCGCTCTCCATTAACTTTCACAGTCTCTTAATTATCAAGTCCTGTCAATACTATCTTCTTAATTTCCTATAGATCTGTCCTCTACTTTCCATCTGCATTGTAACCACTGCCTCATTTCAGACAACTGGCAAAGCTCACCTGAAATACTGTATAGCTCATAAATGGTCTCCCTTCTTCCATTCTTGTCCTCCTCACCAGTCAATTAAATACACAGCTACCATGTGATCCTTGTCACTTACCTACTTAAAATCCTCAAAAGATTCATCGTGTTCAGTTAAAACCCAGACTTTGTTGGCGGTGGTATGCAAGGCCCCTCCAGATGTGGTTCTTAGTAAATGGTTGCCAATCTTCCCGCTCATTTTTCTACCTCCCTTTCTGCTCCCTCCTCATGTAGGCACCCACCCTGAAATCCAACTACATGATACTTTTGCACTTGCTAGAATCTGCCATTGCTTTCTTTTTCTTTTTTTTTTTTAAGTTTGTTTGTTTAAGTAATCTCTACACCCAGTCTGGAGCTTGAACTCATGACCCCCAGAGATCAAGAGTCATATGCTCTTCTGACAGCCAGCCAGGCGCCCCTGCCATTGCTTTCTTATGTTAATTATTTGTGCCTATAATATTTGCTGCTGCTTCTGCCTCCACCTTACACAATCACTAATTTTTTTCATCCTTTAATATAGACGTCAGCTCCTCCAGAGAGCTTTCCCTGATTTTCCAAAACCAGAATTAGATGTCTCTATGTGCTCCTTAGTAACAGAGCAGGGAGTGTTAATTACTAATGTGGACTATCACATTCTAGTGTGACTATTGGATGGTCTGTCCTCTCTCACATACTCTTCTTCCTCTCACCCTTTAGACCATGAGAAGTTCAAATCATAGTAACCACTTAATAAATATTTGTTAAAAATAATTGAACACGTCTTCTTCACACTGAGATGTTATGTAGCTAAATGATGCTATCAGAATACATGTGGAATGTGCTGTCTTTTTCTGCCTCCACAGATGAAGCATCTATGAAGTACATAAAAAACAAAACAAAACAAAAAACCCTTCATCATATTCTATGATTCTAACTATGCTCATTATTCACAAGATAATTATTAATAAATTATTTTTGTTAATAAAACCATTCTTCACTCATGGGAATGAATCTTTTTTATATTTAAATATTGGCATAATCATCAAAGTATAGAAATAAAAAAATTAAAAATTTTTTTCCTATTGAAAAAAGAAACTAGAAGATAGTCTCAAAAGTATTCTTTAGAAAAAAAATTAAATCTAGAGAATCAATCTTCTTTCTAATCCTCATTCTTGATATTTTCTATTCCATCAGCACAATAATCAGATTTTTGGTGGGTACTCTTTTGTTAGTGTGGGACCAAACCAGTCTATTGCTCTGATCTACACCAGATGTTAATTAAGGGGCTTAAGAACACCATTGAATAAGGTGCAAAATTGTGATGTACAGAACCACGTTTAAAATTGTTTCTAAAAATCGAAAGTCATATTATGGTAGAAAGAAAGCTTTCATACACACAGAGAGAAAAAGAGTCTATGAAATGGGATATTAAAAGAGCATAGTGGAAAAAGGAAACCAAGATAAAAAGAGTGAGAGAGAAAAATATATTTTAACAGCAGGAAATGACATGACATGACATAAAAAAAAACAGAATAAAAGTGTAGAAAGACAGGTGGGGGAACTTAAAGTCAAAATTAATGACAATAAAAAGTCTGCTTAAAGAAAAATGAAAAGAAAATATAAAGGAGAGCAAAAGGATCTTTCAATTATAAATTTAAGTTTCAGTGACCAAATATTGCTTTAAGAATCAGGATAGTATTTTTTATATTACATTATTTTTAGAATTTTCTTTTAGAAGTGTAAGATTCTTCACTGTGACAATGTGAAAGCACACAGAACATCAGTGTATCATTACTGCAGTGATCTCCAACTGGTTTGGCTTGGCACATCGGGATACTTTGTACCATTTGTATCCTTAACAGCTGGGCTATGACACTATTAGCTGAGCAGGTTTTTACTTATTTCTTTAATTTTTTTTTTTTTCTTTTTAATGCACTTGGTTCCTCCTAAAATGTTATCTGGGCACTTGGAAGCCAAATAATTAAGTCTGTGACAATAAAATAAGGGTGAACAGCTTTTTTAAAAGTAGAATGTTATTGCTTTACTCTCTAACCTCCAGCTTCTCAAGAATCTAACATTCAATAGATAATTTTTTCTTTTTTAGTGCCCCCCCTTTTTTGAGTCTGTTACTGATATTAAATACTTCAGTTTTATGCCAAATGTCTAAAGGCAGACTATTAAAATAAAAAATATTAACCTGGAATATTAAAAGAATAAACTTCATAGAGTTATCATAATGGTGGATAATAAGCTCCAGAATATAAACCAGATATTTTCTCCTCCCACCCCCAAACTAACAATGTAATGATATAACATTCTCATTTGGCAAAGTGATTACTAAAGTTCATGCAAAGAAACATAAACAAATACATAATTTTGGAGCTACAGCAAATGTGAAAAAAATATTAATTTTCTAGGTTTAAAAGCTTTTAATGCATCTCAACACAGATTTGCTGAGATTTTGCTGTTTTGAAGGTACTGCGCTAGAAAGATAAGCCACAGGCAGGGGAGGAGACAGAATATAATAAGTACTAAAAGCAAAATACAGGGGTAGGAAGTGTTCAAAGGAAGAAAGGCATCATCATTAGCTGGAAGAATCAGGAAATCTAATAAAGGATATGTCATTTGAGATGGGTGGGATTGGGAAGATAGAGACATAGGGTATGACTATTTCTACTGTGATTCTTCAGGTTTAGGTACTCATCCTATTTTATCTATTATCTTTCTGCTGATTTCTTCTTGCATTTTCAACATCGTGTCTAAACCCTCCACTACGTGACGTCACTGAGAATTAACCATACCAAATTAATCCCTGTCTCCTGAATAAACCAAACAGTTTTTTTCCCCCAAATCACTTAGCCCCTGCTCTTACTATTCTCCCTGCTCGCTTCACTGCTTTCTTCCCTTACCTTACATAGGTTGCAAACGAATATAGAAGGTTTGGTTCACTTTCAACGTCTTCCTTAACCCCTCTAAGAATTAAGTGTGTTATCTCACGGGGACGTCCAAATTTCTTTACCTGAGGTTTGATAACCTTTTCTCATATTAGGTATCACTTCGTCTCTAAGCTTGTTCCTCCAAGCAAAGTATGAGATTCCTGAGGGCATGGGGGATGGGTGGTAAAGTCTCTTAAGTCTTCAGGCCCAGTGCCTCTCAGGTGGTAAAGTACTGAATGACTGCGTAAACCTTGCCACACTGAAATCAGTGCTTGGCAGAAAACAATCCGCGCAAACACAACCAGGGTTTGTACAGCAAGGTTCTCATAAGCAGCGGCTGATACCGAAAAACCAACTCTGGACTCTTGGATTCACTTCTTCCTCTGACTGGGTGGGCCACCCATGCAACCTGGAAGCCCACGGCGCTACTAGCAGCAGCAACAGTAATTTAATTGACGCTGCTAGTACATAAACCTCCAGGCGTTTGGATGTGGTTTCCCAGCCATCATCTAAATGTTTCTCTTCAACTGCCCAAAGTGGCCCCTTCATTCTTACCCAGAATCCGGGAAACACCTTCCTTTCTTTCAGACTGAGAAAAAAAGAAAAAAAGGGGGGCTTTCCTGAGGCTAGGAGCGGGGATTCCCTCTCCACGTTGGTGCACTTTCCACCCCGCTTACCCGAGCGGAAGGCGAGCACAGCGAAGGCGCGTGGGGCACCTGGGAACACTCCCGACACCCTGTGGCCCCCGCCCCCGGGAATCCGCTCATTAGGCTCGCCCCCATTGGTTGTCCCCAAGGCACCTCCGTGCCGTCATGGTGTTATGCTAATGAGGGGGAGTCTCATTGGCTCGGCCCCCGGCGGCAGTTGCGAAGGCTCTGGCGGGGAGAGACGGGTTGGCCGCAGCTGGGACCAAACCCATGGTCCCCCTTGCGCCGGCTCGGGGCTGTGCCGCGTGCACGCCCGCGCGGGGACCTGCTGCCGGGATTGCCCTCGGAGGAGGCTCCTCGACCTGCCTTTTAGGAAAGTGCCTCCCCAGCGCGCGGCTCGCACGCCTCCTCCCCTCTTTCTAGGCACCGTGCGTGTTCGGGTTTTCTTTCTTTCTTTCTTTCTTTTTTTTTTTTCCCGCGAAGTAACTTTTGCATTCCCGCCTCCCCCGAGTCCTGGGGACCAGAGGCGGTGCCGAGCCTGGGGGCGGTTCCTTGGCAGCGTAGATTCTTGTCAGAGCCAGACTTTTGCTCCTGGGCTCGGTTTGCATCATCCCCATCACACCCTCTGGAGAGAGGAGCCAGCCCCCTTTCAGCCTCAGCTTCCGGCACGGAGCCGACCCCTCCCCCTTCCAGGCCCCTTCCCCTTCCCCGACCCTCTGTGGCCCCCCGCATCTTGTTAGTCCTCTCCCTCCACTCCGCAGAATTTTCTTTATCTCTCCCTCCTCTTCTCCATTCGTCGTTTTATGTTTCCCACTCTTTGAGGAAGGATGGTTGATTTGGAGAGCGAAGTGCCCCCTCTGCCTCCCAGGTACAGGTTTCGGGATTTGCTGCTAGGGGACCAGGGATGGCAAAACGACGACAGGTGAGTGGTGCGGTGCAGTCTTGCTCTGGCAATACAGCTGAAAACGAGACAGGGATGGGGAGGCTGAAGGGGGAACAGGGGAGAAGAAAAAGGGAGCCCCAGACTGGGGGAGGGAGTGAGAGGGACTCTGATATGTCTCTCCATTTTGACTGTATAGAGCAATTGCCATAGACAAGGAGCTCTTCCTTTTCACTTTCTTATCCTTGCGAGGCATTTATTGCATTTATTGGGTACTTACTCTTTTGTCTATCTGCGCTTTCCTAGGGTGTGTATAAGGCTGCTGCGAGAGGTACAATACATCCAAATGGCACGCAGTGTCAGTGCCATATAATTTTCAGTTTTTCCCTTTAGGTGTTCCTCAAATTTGAAAATGTATCCAAGTTGATTGAAAAAGCACATAAGAAACTTAAAATCTCGTGCACCTATTTACTTACTCCCTGTCAGTGTTGTCTTGTTAAGGTGTTCACCTGCTACTGGGAATTTTATGCTCTTTAAACATTTGGAGTTATAGATAGACAATTGGTTTAAATATGTAACAGGTAGTTAGGGAAAATGATGTCAGCTGAAAATACTTAACTTTGAACAGGTAAATGTGACTGTAATTAGTAATGGTGTTTGTAGAGCATGACCCAGCCTTTTTGTAGTTAATTATTTTTAACCTAACTAGTATATATGTCACAAGATTAAAACTAAGTTTGAGAGCTAGAATGTTTATTACTAGTAAAATATTGTTCATGTGTTTTATCAATAGCATCACTGCTTTGCCTCGTCAAACTTCTGAAATTCCTCTGGCTATCCGATTCATTATTTAAAAGGCACATTTTATGTTTCATTGAATTTAGTATTTTCTGGAATAGTCATTTCATGTATCACATGTCATATATTTTTGTTTTTGTTTTTATTTTTACTTTTTTATATTTTTGTTTTTAAATGAGCTATGTTTACTAACCAGGCTCTTAACTCAATTGAAATATTTCCTTGAAGTTCAGTTTGGTATTAATGTTCTATTTTAATTATGAAAAATATCCATTATTGGTCCTATTCAAAAATCTCATTCCTGTTCAGCGCTGGGCAATACTCTCCTTCTCTTCCTCACCATTTCAGCTCCCAATACCAACTCCTGTCTCTACACACACAGGCTTTTATCTTGGGCATCAATTTTGGACTTCTTCTTTGGTCTTATAGTAATTTAAAGAGGTATGGATGTTTCTCAGAGGATAATATTTCAATGCAACCTCTTTTTTAAGGCAAAACACATGTGTTTGTTAAGAGTTAAAAGAACAAATCCCAGTTTACCAGTATGCTTGGAAAGTAAGGTGTTCTGGATGACTGAAGATAGGGAAATGAATATTTAAACAAATTGCAAAGCTAGTTGACATTTAGATAAACTGTATTAGCCTGGTTAAATGGCTTATCAAATGCACCATCATGATTATAGTGATGGAATCTATATTTATTACTTCAAGACCTTAGGATCATTATATAGAATAGAAATCCTCATTCTAGAAATTGTGAGATGGACTGAATTCACAGAGGATATATTTTGGACTTGGTGGTGATAATGTTTGTTTTTTAATATTGTATCCGAGATGTTAATTGTTCATGAGATTCCCTTCATTTTTCTAAGGATGCTGCAGATATATTTCAGTAATTAGGAATTTTGGCTAGTTGAATATTACCCAAGTAAGTCACTGCTATATTAAAAAAAAGTTCTACACATTTAGTTAAAATATCCATTATAATAAAAGTTTATGCTAGCCCAAGTTTAACTTAAATTCTAGGCCATATTTACTATTAAAATGAGGTATTAAACATTAAAATAATTGTTCATCCATTTGGCTGATTTTGTGGCTTCATGAAAACTTAATATTGAGTTTTGGTTCCATTTGTTGTCCTTCTTTGAAGACAAGATCTTTGAGTTAATAGTGACTCAGCCTTCAGTCCTTTGCTTGTTTTCTCACTAGCTGAGTCTCCTTGGGCAAGTCATTTGACCATTATGAAATTCAATAATCTTATTTCTGTAAGGTACAAAACTAACACTTAGTTGGCACTAAGCACTGGCTAATCTAATATGTTCACTATGCTAATGGTGTGTGTGTGTCTGCAGGGGTTTATGTCTGTGTGTATTTTAGGAACTAGGTAACTAAGTTTCTGGGAAATTAAATGCTTGTTCTGGTAATATATCTTATAAGTGCAAGGATGACATTTGGGTTTGGTTCTTTGTGACTCAGATTCTTCAAGAAACTCCTAAGTTCTTTCCATTTAATTTGTTTGAATTTCTAAGAATAATTTTGCAGCATCTAGCACAGTTTAGGTGCTCATTAAATGTTAGTTCCCTTCTTCACTTCTGATTAGCAGTTTTCAGTTCTTTTGTTATATTTCTTCAGAATTCTAAATTAATATGCAGTAAGTAAAGTCATCAACAAAGACTTTACAGTAAGTAAAGTAAGTAAAGTTTTTCTTGTGCTCACAACTTCCTCTTTGCAACTGAGTCTAAGGAGCTTTCTTATTCTACTCAGTTATCATGGACTAAATTCCTATGGAGCTGAAGAGAAAGCACTCTTTCATAGAAGAGTAGGTAGATAGTTTATACCAACAGATACATTTAGTGATTTGTCCATATTCTCTAGGCTATTTTCTATGAATATTCTCTGCTGAAGTTTTTGTTTTTTGTTTTGTCATACCCCCCGCCCCATCCCACCACCGCCCCAGTCTCAGGGGCTCCCCAGGACATAGGTGCCACTGAGTAAATGAATAAATAAGGAATTGTTAGATAAATACCTTAGCTTTCTAACTCCTTGGTCGTGATAATTCTGAAACATGTTCTATCTACATTGTGTCCAATGGGACAAGCTCCAGTTGCCTACAGTTGTAATTGGTTTGATATTACAAGCTTTATTGGCTTTCTTCCCCTCTCCCCCTACTGATATTTTCTGGGATCAGTTCCCAAATAAACTACTTATGCTCCAATCCTTATCTCAAGGTATGCTTCTGGGGGAATCTGAACCAAGATTGGGTATCTTCTCCATCTAGAGTCACATCCTAGAAATGATGGAGAAATCATCTGATGGGAAAGTAGACACTTTCTACCTTGCTCTTCATGTTAAGAATTTTAAATTAAGGGATGTCTGGGTACCTCAGTTGGTTAAGCATCTGCCTTTGACTCAGGTCATGATCCTAAAGTCCTGGGATTGAGTCCTACTTCGGGCTCTTGCTCAGTGGAGAGCCTGCTTCTCCCTCTGCCCTTCCCCCTGCTCATGTTCTCTCTCTCTCTCCCTGTCAAATAAATAAAATCTTTAAAAAATAAAATAAAAAATAATTTTAAATTAAATCTTAATAGGGCATGATTGACTGGCATGTGAAAATGAGTAAGGCATATGATAGATGTGTGAAGGAGTGTGGTGAAAGGAGAATTTTGGTGGTCTCTACACCATAGATTTTCTGTGAGCTAACTTTGGATAGTTCACTTTATACCGTATCACATTTTAGTAGGGAAATGCACATGCTTAAGTGCATATGTAATGTACATGTGACATATACATGTATAGAATTTGTCTGTGTGTGTATGTATCAATGTCATCTTTACATAATTCTCTCTCCCTGATTTGCATTCTGATAACCTTTTCTGAGTAGGACATAAAGGAACAGATACATGGCATTGCAAAGAACTGCACATTTAGCACATGAATAACATTAGTTCTCTGAGGCTATCAAATAACTTTGAGAGTTGCTGAATGAGAACACCACTAATGCCTAGAGATGTCTGTTGCACGTATGACTCACGTTTATTTCTTTGGCATCCTGAGTAAAACACAAAAATCTAATTCAAGTGGCTCATGAAATATTTCTTAATGGTCATTTATCCATTCAGCTAATATTTGACTACATGCTGCATCTCAGGGCCTTATTAAGTTAGGTTTTAAGAAGAATATAAGGAGGAATGTGAAGCAGTGATTGGTCAGGAGGTGTTCACAGATATGATTAGAGATAAGCTCCCCTCCTGAATATTGACAGTATTGTTTATGCTATGATGATGTTTTTGCAGAATTTCAATTTTAGCACTGTCAAGAAGATCATACACCCTTTTTGATAGGCTAGTCAGTGTCGCTTGAAAATAAAGTAGCCGAAGTCACTATATTAGGGATGGTTCAAAGTATTCTATATATTTTGAATCTAATATTTAGGATATTTAGTATCTTCAAAGTTACTCTATGATTAAAACTAATATGACTAGAGACTGAATTTAACTGGTTTATATGGAAGTCATTCTGTAATATGTAGAATTGTTGCAGCCTTCACATCTATTGTTTTCTGTTTTAATATGTCTATGATTCATAAAACAATAAAGATTTAGAATGTTCTATTGCAGTTAAGTGTTGGTAAATTTCAAGTTTTAAATGCCTTAAGACAGAACAAGCCCTTCTCATCCTCATCATGACTTAGTAATTTTGAAGTTAGGAACACAATGCACTTCATGTGGATAAATTGTCCTGACTGTTCATAAATTACTGTTAGTGGGCAATTCTCAGTTGCAGTCATAGAGGAGTAGGGCTTTTATTTAATTAACACCATTCAGTTTTCAAATATCCAGTCGGTTGTTTCAACTCCAGTAATTTTAAGTGTTATCTTTCATATTTTATAGGTGGCATTTAAAAGTAACATAAGCAAGCCACCTAATGCACTATAGTAATTGAAATCATAAAAGGATTTGAACAAAGAGTGCAATTGAATGAATTAATAGTTTAAGAGGTATTTATAAAATGGCAAAAATGTTTGGAAAGTTTTGGAGTATGTGTAATTTTAGATATCATACAATGCAAATATATTAATTTATATAACAAAGCTAAATTGGAAGAATGGGTTTGGAGTGGCACATTTATATAACCTACCAATTTTATCTCCCTTAATAAAATTTTATATTATTTTGAAAAGTAGCCATTTGATGTAAAGTACTTATTCTAAACTAGTAAGTTCAGGTCATTAAATACACTTTTAAAATATTTTGTGTTAGTAAAAAGAATTGAATATTATTTTTACTGTTTAATTATATAGTGGAATCAACTTTGCATATGCAATATCTATAAAAGTGATTTAAGCATTTATTGTTAAGAGAATATAAGTGATGCTGTATTTCTTAGCACTGTCTATTACATTGAGGGAAAGCTCCATGAATAAGGAAATAAAAAAATTACCTACTACTAAAGTAGGTAATGGTGCAAAAAATGACTTTAGATACATATAGTGTAATACATAAAATGCAGAGAAATATACGTTGTTAATAATTTTTGTTTATCGGTAGTTATAAGAATTCACACATTAATATTTTATGTAAAAATGTGTTTGATTTCTTCATTTTGACCTGATCTTATAATTGAAATGTGGCTTTTCATTATATAGAATTTATTTATTTATTTACTTCCTTACATAGAATTTATTTTTAAAGTTTGCACCATTTACCCACTCTCATATATATATCCACTTTCTGTATATGCTTATGTGTTAGTAATACCTCTTCTGTGAGTATTACACTTGTAACTTTTTGGAGTACTTTTACATGTAATAAGTTTTTTTTTTTTAAAGATTTTTATTTATTTGACAGAGAGAGAGAGAGATCACAAGTAGGCAGAGAGGCAGCCAGAGAGAGAGGGGGAAGCTGGCTCCCCGCTGAGCAGAGAGCCCGCCACGGGGCTCAGTCTCAGGACCCTGAGATCATGACCTGAGCCAAAGGCAGGGGCTTTAACCCACTGAGCCACCCAGGCGCCCCCTACATATAATAAGTCTTGAATAAAGAAGTTTGGAATGTAGAAATTTCATTTTCTGCATAAGTTATGTGACATTTTAAGGAAATTAAACTTCCTTTTCTTTCTTTTTTCTTTTTAAGAGAGGGAGGGGTACTGGGGCAGAGGGAAAGAGAGAGAGAGAATCTTAAGCAGGCTCCGTATGGGACTCAGTCTTACGACCCTGAGATCATGACCTGAGCTGAAATCAAGAGTCAGATGCTTAACTGACTGAGCCATTCGGGTGCCCCAAGGAGATTAAACTTTGTACTAAATAGTTTCTCCATGGCAGCTTCAAGTTAGTCTCAAGGATGGGTGCAAAAGCATACTTCTTTATGGATGACAAAGAAAATGATTTCAGCTGACTTGTTTTATTGAAATTATTAACACACTTTCCCCCTTCTCTGTTAGTAACATAACTCAACTTCTACAAAAATACATTTGAAAGGTAGTATAGGAAATAATACAAATGAAAGCTAAATAACTAGAGCTTTCGTCTTCATTGTTACTACAAAATAAAAATTAAACTAACAATATATTTAGTCATAAAGCGTACCTGTAGCTTAGGCCATGCTTTTATTTTCTTATTGTTAATAGTGGATGTGGTATTTTTATGGACTTTTCTAAATTATGTTCTTGTTTATTAAAATGTTTTACATGTTCATAAATTGCTTTGTCATTGGTGGTTCATCTGTTTTTATCAGCATATTTATGTATTGCCAATATTGTCTTACTTATGCGCCATCCTTATCTAAGTTACTTTTAGAAAATGAAGCAAAAAGAAATAGCTTTTCAATGAAATCTAACCAGTTGCTTTATATATTTATAGTTTGACCTCTTGCTTGACCTCTTGGGAGAAATATTTATTTATTTTTAAAAGTTTGTTTGTTTGTTTGTTTGTTTATTTATGTAACCTCTACATACAACATGGGGCTCAAGTTCATGACCCCCAGATCAAGAGTTGGATGCTTTTCCCACTGAGCCAGCCAGGCACCTCATTTGAACAATATTTAATACATTCGATCAAGATGTTTTTAAATGAATGCTTTTATGGGTTTTAAATTGCAAATTAAAATTAATTGAAGTAGTAGGTAATGATCCAGAAAGACCATTACTTTTACTTTTTGATAGTCCTTGACTCAATATGTTTTTTTTTTAATTTTTAAAAAGATTTTATTTATTTATTTTGAAAGAGAGAGAGAGTGCCTAAGCAGGGGAAGTGGTAGGGAGAGGGAAAGGGAGAAGCAGGCTCCCTGCTCAGCGGGGCATGTGGGCTCTATCCAGGATGCTGGGATCATGGCCTGAGCCAAAGGCAGACACTTAACCGACTGAGCCATCCAGGTGCCCCTATTTTTATTTTTTTAATGGATCATGAAAAAAACAATTCTTTTCACAAGGATCTTAATCATCAGACAGCACTAAAGTTGCAATGTCAGAGAAAGTCATTTAGAGCACGGAGTGAGAAGACAAGGTGCATCTAGAGCACTGATAACATCTCATCCTCAGTACAAATTCAGAAGTGGTTGTGTGGGGTTGTAGAAAGTGACATGGAAGTGAATGTACTGCCCAGGTAGAGAAGATACAGATAAGCAGGGCCAGAAATGTCTGCTTTGCATAGATCTCTTACAGCAGAGTGACCATGTGCTTGCTTGCAGCAGATAAAAAAAAACCCCAGCTCCGTGTAGGCAAAGAAAGTGCTGTGAAAATGGCATTGGGTCTTTTGTATCTGATCATCTGGAAGCATAAGAGTGGATTAGAAATTTCTGACCTTGATTCCTCAGTAACTAGATACAACTATAACAAGCAGACTCTTAAAGAGAATCTAAGATGTAGTATAATTTCAGGGGAAAAAATAAATCATTTATGTAAGCTAATTCAGTACATCAGTGGCATTAGATTTATTTGTTTCCTTTGCCTGGGAAGTAGAGATGGGTTTGGAGCTGGGGAGTAAATCAGAGGCTGCAAAAGCCCCAGTGGCCTGAAAGGAATAGGGGGAAATGCTCCTGGGTGTGGGGGAAAAGAGGATCCTCAAAAGAGGAGGACTGAGGACAGTGAGATTTCTTTCCACAGTATTCTCTTGGATCAATCATATTTATCTTTATCTTTTTCTGACAAATAGAAGCAGTAAAAGTAAACAGAAACAGAAACCCTGACTGTCAAGCTTGGCTGGTCTATAGGGGACTGTGGCTGGCAGTAAGTCCCTCACTCTTTGACCCTCTCCTGTTTCCAGTTTTCACTGGGCTTCTCTTTGGAACAGTGCTTTAGTACTCTGCACTCCTGTAATTATGGCATGGCTTTAAAGAGTGAGCGTCATGCCCTCTGTGTATGCATTCCTTGAACTCAGAGCTATATTACTTCCAATTTTCACAGTATGTAAATATGTATAAGAAATGGATTTTGCATGCAAAGCCAAAAAACAATGAATCTAAGAAATAAAGGACTGCTTGTTCTTGGCTTTCTTGCACTGGACTTTGCACAGAACCATAAAGATGAATTGTTATTACAGGGGCATACTTAGCCCATCTTGTAAATCACTGTGTGAATAAGGATAAAAGAGGATTAACACATTTCAGCCTCATTTGACTCCCTGTGGGAAAACTTGTAGATTGTCCACATATTGCAAACAACCAGTTATTAACAACAAGGGCCAGATGTGTGGTTTAATAATGAACAGCCTGCTGTCTCGGGCCTGTCAAAAACTGAAATACCACTCGATCCCCTAGGAATCAGAAAGGGTGATCAGTAAGCTGCACAAGTACCAGTAAGGAGTGAGGGCAATGACTTTAGTCACTGCCATAACATGCAGTGATTATTTTGGCAAATTATAAATGGAAACTTTCAGTAATTTGTTTTTCTCTTGCCTATCTCTCCAGAAGGGTTCATGTACCATTTCACCTATTTTTCTGGAAATACAGAAGATCAGGTGAAAATGAATGACACTGAATTACTGCTTATAAAGGCAGGGAACATTTATTAAGAGCTGATTGTATGCCACACATTGTTCTAAGCGTATTACATGTATTATTTCATTTAATCTTCACATCAGCTCTTAGGAATTCTGTTATTTCCCCTTTGCATAATGAATTATCTGAAGTACAGAAATACATGGCTTATTCCAAGTTACACAATCACAAAAGGTAGAACCAGAATCTAATTATTATGCTCATCAACTATGTTTATAATGTAAGCAGATGTGATTTAATGCTACTAAATAACAGGAAAAAATGTAAACAAACGTAAATGGTAAAAAAAAATCATATAGCATCTATGTCCCTCTGTGGGACATAGATAGAAAGGTAGAAAATAATCATATAGCATCTATGTCCCTCTGTGCCCATATTACAGTAATTAATTCAAAAGAAAAGCTATGGAATTTTCAAAGTTGGTAATATTTTCTGGGAAAAAAATTTTTTTTTTTCTTTAAATATAAAGCATTATTCTTTTGACAGTCTGGAGAGAGTGGATTAAAATTGGAAATCAGTAAAACAAATAAAACAGATTTTATTTGTTTGTTTAAACAAAACCAGGATGTAGGTGAATCAAAAAGGCGTTATATAAGATCATATAGTTAACTTACCAATACTCTTAAAGTATTCACTCGGGAAGCTTTGGCTGAGGTCATCCATTTCCCATAGTCTCATTTGACTTTAGTTAATCTATAATCTATAATTACCTTTCTTTAGATATGGCTAGGTGTTTTGTTTGTTTGTCTTTTTATGTTCTTTGGTAGAACTTTGGAGTTTCCTACTTATACTTCTACTCTGTAAGGTATTTATATCTGGGTGAAATTAGTGTTTCTCAACCACTATACTGGTGATAATGAAAACCCTCTTGTGGAGATGCTATAAGGTTTAAATGGGGTAATGTGAATTTATTGACTGTGAGCTTAACACTTAGCCCTACCTATTAGTTTCATCTATTCCAAAGAAAATTTGCAATGGTTCATATAAATACATGCAATAGCTTAAAATAAATAGAAAATACAGCAGAGAAAAAAGATAATAAAGGGAAAAATCCAAACCAGGTATAGAGTTGGTACACAATGTGAATTCTGTGAGTTCCTATATAGTTCCTGGAGATGGGCCACAAAATTAGCCAGAGCACAGAAGACATGATCAGTTGCATAAGGTGAGAAATAAACTAGTAATTCAGGAGAAATACAGCTTCCCTTGGTGTTCAGATTGAAAGGATGTTGCTCCTGTGGATCTTATAGTATCCTCATTCAGTCCCCTATCAGAAAAAGATAGCAAGTTTCATAAGACTTTTGTAACGTCCTCACTGCCAGGTAGTGATATAACTAGAAAGAATTACTTGAAGTAGATTTTCAGGACACTCATAAATGTATTTCGGTTATATCTTGTAGGACAAAAGAGGGAACACTTGAGATTACTGATGGATATGAGCCTTTGATGTATCTTCTTTAAAAAGTTTTTTAAATAGTCTATACTACTGAAAGCAATCTATAGATTCAGTGCACTTCCTATCAAAATGCCAATAGTGTTTTTCACAGAACTAGAACCAATAATCCTAAAATTTAAATGAAACCACAAAAGACCTCACATAACCACAGCTGGAGGTATCACAATCCCAGATTTCAAGACATACTACAAAGCTATAGTAATCAAAACGATATGATACTGGCACAGAAATAGACATATAGATCAAGGGAACAGGATAGAAAGCCCAGAAATAAACCCATATGTATGTGGTCAGTTAATCTACTATAGAGGAGGCAAAGATATACAACAGGGAAAAGACAGTCTCTTCAATAAATCTTGGGAGAACTGGACAGCTACACGCAAAAGAATCAAACTGGGCCACTCTCTTACACCATATACAATAATAAACTCAAAATGGATGGAAGACCTAAATGTAAGACCTGACACCATAAAACCCCTAAAAAAATAGGCAGTAATCACTTAGACATCGGCCTTACCAACATTTTTCTGAATATGTCTCCTGAGGCAAAGGGGAAAAAAAAAAAGCAAAAATAGACTACATCAAACTGAAAAGCTTTTGCACAGTGAAGGAAACCATCAACAAGATGAAAAGACAGCCTACTGAATGAGAGAAGATATTTGTAAATGGTATATGCAATAAGGGATTGATATCCAGAATATCTATCTATCTATCTATCTATCTATCTATCTATCTATCTATCTATCATCTATCTATCTATCTCATACAAGTCAATACCAAAGAAACCAAAATAATCCAATTAAAAGTGGAGGGCCTGAATAGACATTTTCCCAAAGAAAACATGCAGATGGCCAACAGACACATGAAAATATGCTCAACATCACTTATCATCAGGGAAATGCAAATCAAAACCACAATGAGATACTACCTCACATCAGTCAGAATGAATAGTATCAAAATGACAAGAAATAACAAATGTTGGTGAGGATGTGGAGAAAGGAGAATGCCCATGCACTATTGGTGGGAATGTAAATTGGTGTAGCCACTGTGGGAAACAGTATGGAGGTTCCTCAAAAAATTAGAAATACCTTATAATCCATTAATTCCACTACTGGGTATTTGCCCAAAGAAAACAAAACATCAATTGAAAAAGATATATGCACCCCTATATTAATTGCAGCATCATTTACAATAGCTAAGATAGAGAAACAACTTAGGTGTCCATCAGTAGATAAATGGATAAAGATTTACACACACACATACACACACACACACTCATGAAGACTCACACACTGTAATATTACTCAGCCATAAAAAAGAATGAAATCTTGCCATTTGTGACAACATGAATGGACCTAGAGGGTATTATGCTAAATGAAATAAGTCAGACAGAGAAAGGCAAATACCATATGATTTCACTTGTATGTGGCATCTCAAAAACAAAATGAATGAACAAACAAAAATAGAAACATACTCATAAATACAGAGAGCAACCTGGTTTTTGCTGCAGAGGGCCGGGAGGGCAGGCGAAATAGGTGAAGGGGGATTAAGAGATACAAACTTCCAGTTAAAAAATTAAATAAGTCACAGGGATGAAAAGTACAGCATACGGAATATAGTCACTAATACTCTAATATTGTTCTATGGTGATAGATGGTAACTACACTTATCATGATGAGATTGTATAGCATATAAAATTGATGAATCGCTGTGTTGTATACTTGAAACTAATATGATATTGTACATCAACTAAATTTCAATTAGAAGATTCACATAAAGGGAATGGGAAGAGCATCAAAGCCAAACAGCCTTTTTCATGATAGTTTTAAAAACATGAATGCATTCACAAAACTAAATTTAGTTAACTAAAAAAAAAAAAAATCCCAGAAACTTAAAAAAATATAAATAGCTTTGATTAATAATTAAGAAAAGCAAAGAGTTATATTCTTCATTGCACACCTGAGGTGTAAACATTGTCAGGAGAGGCTCAAATGGGCTTTGCTTTATGGAGAGTGTACAGAGATTCTAACTAAAACACAAGACTGAGTTGGGGTCATTCTCACCTCCTCGTTTTGGATTAATTCATTTATTTTGTTTTCACACAAATGCCTAAAGTAAATATCATAGAATTTAACATTCCACTAAGACTTTGTAAGTATCCTGAATTTATTTATGTGGCTCTATATATTTCTATATACACACGTAGAGATATATGTTAAGGACATAATTATATAGCAGACTTCTGAAAGTAAGCTCAAACTACAATATTTTCAATTTATCTCTCACCACCAATCTCACTGTGGTCTCCCTGAATTCTCCATTTCAAAACTTTGCAGTGGTTTTGTGCTGTTTTTTAGCTTGCTTTCCTAAGTTCTTGATCTCCTTTATTCTTTTTTGATAGGATTTCACTCCTTTTTATTTAAATGAATAGAACACTTGCCAGCATGCTTCATGGTTCCAAGTCTGTTCTATGTACCCCACCTGTAATAATCTCCTATTGCCAACTCAATCCTCATTTAATTCTTGCAACTTCATCATAATCTTGAATGTGATTTTAACATGTATTCATGTTTTAAAACCTGTGCTATGTCACTAATGCTTATTATATGAAATTTAAGCTGCTGAGTTCAGTATTCAGCGATCTTCGTTAATTGATTCCTTGGTCAATTTTTCCTACACTGTTTTTTGAAATTCAATCACTATAGTTATTTATAGAAATTACCCCTCACCTCACATGCCGATAGCTGCTACTCTTTGCTTGTATCGTCCTATGCATTTAGGCTGTCTTGCATCTCTTCCTGTCCGTGTCATCCCCTTTTTCCATGAGTGGACCCCTAGCTGGACACAGAGCCACAGTTACTAAAGACATTTTCCAAATCAGGCTATTTAATATAGTTTACTTATTTTTATGTTGTTTTGCAATTACTCTCATGTTATTTTATGTATAACATGTAACCTTCTAGGGAAAAAGCT
>CM052893.1:38539929-38588005 GCA_028534135.1 Potos flavus
AAAAGAAAAGTTACAGCTTTGAATATATATATGCACTTCTTATATACATATATACATTATCAAAGTAAAAATAGAAGTCATTTAAATTTGAGATTATTTTTCTTCATGGAATCGTGAGCTTTTTTTAAAGCTCATTCTAAAACCAGGTATAGTAGTTTAAGTCATTTGACTTGAAATGCCTTGCCCACATCTAGTTTGATATTCACGAGGAGCTTTCCTTTGGAAATGGTGAAGCAGAATGTGCTTCAGTCCATAATTCATACGGTGACAGTTCAAATGACTGTTAAAGTGAATTCCAAAATTTGCGTCGGGAGCAGCTCAGTGAAAGCCATCAATCTGCTGACAGCCAGCTGTGTGCCATCGTCCAAGGGGCTTGTGGAGGTGTGAAAGATAAGCTTCATCTCATGCTCACTAAAGTGGTGGTAGCAATACTTACAAAGTTGGAATGAACAAAAGGAGGGTTGTTTTTTTGTTTTAAATCTTGTAAAATATTTTTTCTTATTGAAGAACAGTGCTGACAGTAGTTTACAGTGTATTTAATTTTGCAATGTTAAAATGAATAGAATGATTTTCTTGAGGACTAAAAACCTATGTGAAATGCATCGGTGATAGTTATCTAAACATGTTCTGAGTCTTTGAATAGAAGGCACATTATTCTAAAACATGTATATTCCTATTATTACTCTGTTTCCTAAGTCAGATCATTACCTATTTGTAATGGAATGACCACTTTTGATTTAACTTCATTCTTTCTCAGTACTAGAAAGAGGCTTGTCATATATCTCTTCATACTTACAGCTTTACTACCACATGAAATGTGGGAGAGAGACAAATTCTAATCACTTACAGAATTATATAATTAAATGTTTGATTAAAAGAAGACTAATTAACATGTTCATTATAAAATCGTTCTGACTTACTGATTCTCTTCCCTCTGCAACATGTTCCAAGTAATGTCTCCTTTTAGTAAACTCACATAATGGAATAATGGAAAGCTCCTCTATGCATCCCAAATTGTGTTCCAGTTGAACTTACTCCTGCTACCATTGAGGTGTGATGATGTATGAGAAGTACTTAAATGATGTGATCTCACACTCACACTATCCTTGAGCTTGTGTTGTGTTGGAGAGATAAGATATACGAGATGACTACTATATAAATTAGAACACGGTACAGGGACAGTACCAAAGGAATATTGGAAAAGCTTCTTGGAGAGTTCTAGGGAGAAAGTAAATTTTATATATTAGGATTCATTTATTAGAAATAAAGTAGTAATGGCTAGCATCAACATAGAGTGGATCTTTCACAGGGCATGTTCTAGGAAAACAAGCAATAAGCAGACTAAGTTGGAAACGATATAGGACACATGAAGATCAATAATGGATATTAATAGTTTTGGGGGAAGACTGTAGGAGACTTATTTTGGCAAGTGAAAGAGTTTGATTTTTTTTTTTTTTTTTTAGATTAGGGAATCATTGAAAGGTTTTGCATAAAGAAATGGCGTGGTCAAAGTTGTGGCTTCAGTGGAATTATTCTTTTGGAACTCTGTGGAAGGGTTCAGAAGAAAAAAAAAGTGGGGAGATTAAGCTACTTTAATAGGCTAAAAGAGGTAGAACAGGGTGAATGAAGATGGCAAAAAAAAATACAATAGAAAACTTTGAAGGTGTCATCAACAAATTTGAGAATGGATTAGGGTGAAGGATATCCATGTTTTGGAATGAGAGGAAATATGAAAAAAATGTTTGCCATGTTCGTTCAATGCAGCTTGATATTCTTTATTTGGATTATAAATTCTAGGAGGCAACAATTCTAGTATGTAGTATCTAATTATGCCTTGCAAAATGTCCAAGAAAGGTGTGATTTGTATGCTCACTTTCACTGATTAAATGTGATTCAATCCAACAAATAATAGTTAAGACCTGATCATGAATTGTGTTATGTGTAAATATCTCTGAAGACAAAGATTCAGATATTCCCAGCCTTTCACTTATCTCAGAAGAAGGACAAATAAACAGGTATTTATTACATAAGCATACTATATAAAAATGACATAAGTATGAACAAATTATGAAACTACCACAGGGGAAAATCAATTATGTGATGGTATTGTGTACACATAATATGTACACATAAAAACTACTATATTGTATTTTGACCTTTTAAAATTTATTGTTTTTGTATTCTTCATAACATGAGTGGAAAGGTAAAGCAATCCCATGTGCACTATAGATAGAAACTCAACTAAAAAGAACTTAAATGCCTGACACAAAGCAGAAATTCTCTATTGCTTCTTTTAGTTGCAAATTATAGAAAAGCACTCTTAAGATAACCTCAATAATTAATACACTCAACAAAACAAGAATTCTGGAACCAGAGTAGTTTCAGGGTTTACTTTAGAGCCCAGGATATTTCCGTTTTCCTCTTGGCATCCCTTGACAGGTGTTATTTATCTATCTTTGACACTGGTCCCTCTTGGTCCCTGAAAGGTCGTTCTAGTTCCAGGTTTGGCATAAAATGATAAAGTCCAGAGGTGGAGAAAAGCATTGTCCTGTCCTTGTCTTATGTCCTTATTTAAAGTGAATAAATTCTTGCCAGAGGCATCCCAACAGATTTACTCTCATGTGCTATTGAATAGAATTGGTTTTGTGCCATACCCAGATGAAACCACGGTAAGGGTAACAAAACCATGGTGAATAGCTTAGAACGGTTTCATTCAACCTCTGGGACTGGAGACAAACTCAGCCTCCTTGAAATAACTTTGCCACTTTGAGGTATATGAAGAAAATCAGATTTGTTTTGGGAAGAAGTCTGTGTGTGTGTGTGTGTGTTGGTGGGTAGATGAGGAGGGATGCTCATTGGGCAAAAGATGATGGCTCTCATGAAGTAGGGAACTCATAGTTCCAATTCCAAGTATAATTTTAACTTAAAGTATGCTTTTTAAACCATTTGATTGTTTTCCTTCACTTCTGAGCAGCTCTCAGAGGAAATTATATTTTCGGCAGGTATCCTAAGTTTCTTGATAGCAGAATGGCTCCACATGTGAGTGTTCTCAGATTCCCTTATGGAAATCATAATGTTAATAAACACTGCATCAGCTTGTAACTGGGTCCTTTGGAAAATTGTACGTCACTCTAAATTGCCTCTGTGGCATGTTGATTAATGAGTCTCGAGAATGCAAATCTTAACAAAATCAGCATTTAATTATATATGTGTTGAGGATGTTTTGGTATTTTCAGTGCTAGACGATAGGAAGGGAATATATATATAAGCTGTAGCCGAGGTGAAATCTTCCTTACTGGCAAGTAACCTTAAAATATAATTTAGAAGCAGCAACTTTGTTTTACCCAAAATTTTCAAGTAGACCAACCATCAGGGTTATGAGTAATGGAACACTTGCCTACATTAGCCCCCTAACTGAAAAGTCATTCTTCACCTAGAAGGGTATATCCCACATTATCAGCAGATCGTGGAAGAAGACAATGAAGGTCCTGCCAGGTTAAGGGGATAGCAGGAGGGCCAGGCTCCAGAAGAGGAGGTGGAGGGTGGGCTTGAGGCCATCTTCTAAAACCTAGTCTGCATCTCAGTGACTGTGGCACTGTATCTCTTTCTTATAATCAATCATCTGACAATTCTAATTTGTCCTGCTCATTAATAAATATATTATCTGGCAGTAACAGGTATTCGTTGGTCACTTATGGCAGACTGTAGGATTTTCATATAATCTCCACTCCTCCCCTTTTCCTGATGTCCTGTTATATTTTTGCTGATTTGCCATATTTAAAATGGATTATGTGAAAGGCCATAAGTAATCGAGTGTGGAGAGAGGTAAAGCTGGACAAGTAACATATACTTAGCTTTATTCCTTTTAATTTCTACTTTTACATTTTGGTGATTTCCCTAAGTCTAGAGGGCCATACTATTTTTAAAACAATGGCTATAAAAATGTGTTCTCTGGGATTGAAATGAGGACAGCAGAAGGAAAGTCAGAGTTATTTTATTAAAAAAGAGCTTTTAGAAAGTTTATAGGAGCACATCCTGGTAATGCTTAGTAAAAACTGACCTAAGTATTTATATGCCTAAAGTAAAAGCTCTTTTAATGAAATGGTGGTAGAGTGTAAGTTCAATGACCAACACAGTGAATGAAATGGACCGTTAGATCTATTCAGAACACCTCTGGAGATCCAAGAATATCAGAGATATGCATGAGTAGTCAAATATAATAAGTATTAATGAATATAATAAATATCACAAACACATATATTCATAGTGCATACTTTTATAGGGGAGGGGCAACTTCTAAGATTGAGGATGATGGGGTGGGCTCTTGACATTCCAAAGATAGCAAATATTAGTTTTATAACAGAAAAATAAGGCAACATGTTATGTTTAAACTTATTTGAAAATTCAATTGCTAATACATTTTTGAAATAATTTTATTCTTTTATTTTAAAAATCAAGTTTTGATCTTTTTTTAAAATTAATTTTATTTTATTTTTTCAGTGTTCCAAGATTCATTGTTTATGTACCACACCCAGTGCTCCATGCAATACGTGCCCTCCTCAATACCCACCACCAGCCTCACCCAACCCCCCCACTACCCTCCCCTCCAAAACCCTCAGTTTGTTGTTCAGAGTCCACAGTCTCTCATGGTTTTGATCTTTACCACTTCTAGAGTACAAATACTATGCTAACTAGTTATTTTGAGGAGACTTTTTAATACAGTTGGGACATTTTAAGGAACACATAAAATCTTTGACTGTTTACTCATATATATACACATATTTATTTTGTATGTATTAACTTTAAGGGTTTAGATGAATGGAGTTATACTAGAGAAGATATAGTTTTATTAACTGTTGTTTTCACTTAACATATCGTTAAGTACATCTATTTAAATCTGTTAAGTGAAATGTATCTGTAAGTAGATTCTGAAACAAGATTACTTATGATTGCATAGTATACCATAGTATGAATGTATTATATTTATTTAATTAGATATTACTGTTGCTGGCATTTAGGTTGTTTCGTGCTGATATAGTCTTTCCTTTAAATGCTTATAGGCATCTCTAAGGCCCTACTGATGATTTTCTTTTTTTTTTTTTTTTTTTAGTTTTACTTATTTATTTGAGGGAGAGAGAGAGTGAGAGAGAGCATGAGAGGGGAGAAGTTCAGAGAGAGAAGCAGACTCCCAGTGGAGCTGGGAGCCCGATGCGGGACTCGATCCTGGGACTCCAGGATCATGACCTGAGCCGAAGGCAGTCGCTTAACCAACTGAGCCACCCAGGCGCCCCTTACTGATGATTTTCTTAAAATAAATGTTTAGATGTGGGATTACCCTGTCAACAAGTAGGAACATTTTATGGCTTTTAATGAATATTTCTATATTGTACTACAGAAATATATTTCAGGTTCTATGTCCAATAATTATTTCTTGTATTATTATTTGATAAAAATTAATGGTGCCCGTAACTATACAGATTCTAGATCATTGCAACATGATCGACTAGAGAGCTCTATATTAGTCCCTTTTCCTTTCCTTCTGAATCACCCTTGTCTCATTATATATTTACTTTCTTTGTGTATTTTCCTTCTTTTATTATATATTTGTATCATTGGCCAAATGAAAAAAAAAAGAAAAAAAAGCAAGGAAATTGATATATCAGTACATGTATTAGGAACAGCAATAAAAGTTATGCTTTTTAAAAATGTCAAAATGCTTACAATGTTTTTATTTGCTAATAAAATCTCTATTTTTTTCCATATGCTGATAAGAAAAAGAAGAAAAAGATGAACAAATCATACCTAGACCTTATCCTCTAGGAAAAGCTGATGATGTACATGAATAATATTCAGGTTTTATTATTTCAAGTAAATCATCACATTTGTGGCATACTGTACCTGAGACAATAGGGCAATAGCTTTTACTTTAAATGTTTTATTTGTTTTCTGGGTTTTTTTTTTTTTTTTTTCTGCCTTTTTAACCCATGTTCAAATACTATCCGTGCAGAATTTGAGCTGCAAAAGCTGATATTCAAAGCTATTCTCTCTTGAAATGGCAGTTTAGTTTAATAATAAGAAGAGAATTTGCTCCCACCCTGACTCAGCTGACAGGAAAAGTTGTTTAAAGTATTGATTATGATGATGGTGATTATGATGATAGTAATTTTTCCACGCTATCTTATTAAGGCAAGAGTCAGCCAGGCATTGAGCCAGAGAGCTCTACTGCTATTGAAAAGACGAATTCATTTTTCTCTGGAATGAATTAAATAGTCAGGAGCAGTGAAGCGTGTCAGTATGTCAAAACAAGGTAATTTGTGCTGCCTTAGCTTTGTAGTGGACCTTTATTTTATTTTTTATCATGTTACACTTACCTAGACCACTGGATAGCCCATTTAATTCTAAAAGCAAGTATCGAAGAGTCGGTATTACATGTGCTGTAGGTTATTTGTGGCACTTTCTTCATTAAAATCGTAGATTAGAATTTAAATGAAAAGTTAAAATAATTTTTCTGTATTGAATACTTACATAAACATGTGTCTATAAATTATTATAATTAAAGCCTGTAGAGATAAATGTTATAAGGATCCACCTAAATTAGGACTCTGAAATGAAAACATGATACTTAGCAATGTGAATAATGATAGAGAATATTAATAAATGATAATACTTCATGATTGCGGTACTATGGTATGCAACTAAGTAATTAAAAGGGAAAGGTCATGTACTTTTAATGTCACTATAGTATAGCTGTTGAGAGCGTATTCTCTTACCCAACTCTTAACTGCTGGGCTTGGGTTTGTCCTCTAGTATTTAGTAACTGTGTAGCTTTGGACAATTATTTAATTTCTGTCTTCATCTACATCTTCATCTACAAGGTGTCTTCATCTACAAGATGAAGATTATAATTTTACTGTCTTTGGGAGGTGAGATAATCCAGGAAAAGTTCTTAGCTCAGTAATGGTAATAATTACTGCTAAGTAAATGTTCTTTTGTTTTGTTTTGTTTTGTAAATTTATTAGCAGTATGTTAGAGTTTTTAGGATACCTAATCAGGCTTTAGAAGTCATCAATATCTTGTTACTTGATTTTTTGTTATGATTTAGAAAAATTAATTTTGAAAACACTTATTTGTGAAAAAAATATTTTAAATATATGAAGTGTTGGTTCTGTTAAAGTTTTATTTGCATTTTTCTGCATAGAGAATATATCCTACATTTCATTACATAGCTGTGAGAAAAGTAGCATCTTGATTCTTGATAGCAAAAGTTTATTGCTGTTTCATGTTTCATAAGCTCTGAGTCTGTTTTAACAATATTATGGTAATTTGTGCTTTGGGGAGTCAAGCTCCAAGATAAAGAATTCATTACTTAGAGACAACAAGACTTTTTTTCTCATATGAGCACTTATTAAATACACTTAAAGATCAAGCAAGAATCCATGAAAAATAGTTTGTAATGATAGGATATAGTGGAAGAAGTTGTAAATTGTACCATTTATGTTTTTAAAAAAATGTTTTCTCAGTTTTAATTTTAGTAGCTGTCTAAGCTATTTCCCCCTGGCTATGTATTTCTCCTTACTTGTCTTCCTGAAAACTCATGTTTCACAAGAGGAAAGGCGACTGGCTATTGGTTCCCCTTATAGCAGGATAAGAAGGTGACTCAGCATCAAATCAGTTACTGTCATTAATGGTAATAAAAAGAATACTGATGTATATAAGAAATGTTATTCTTCTGGCAATGAAAGAAGTCAATCAACCATTATCAAAGCAATTTAAGCCCCCAAATGATCAAATTCTTAATAATATTGCTAATAGTATAAAAACTTTAAATCAACAATTTAAAAATCCCATTTTTTAAAAGATTTTATTTATTTATTTATTTGACAGAGAGAGAGAGAGAGAGAGAGAGGAAGAGCAAAAGCAGGGGGAGTGACAGAGGAAGAGGGAGAAGCAGGCTCCATTCTAAGCAGGGAGCCCGACATGGGGCTTGCTTCCAGAACCCTGAGATCATCATGACTGAGCCGAAGGCAGATGCTTAACTAACTGAGCCACCCAGGCGCCCCAAAATCCCATAAGTTTTTAAATAAACCTACAAAATGGGAAGTCTAGTAGCAAGAAGAGTAGTGATGGGATTGATTAGTGCTTCCCATTATAATATTAAGAACTTTATTAATAGAGTTAAGATTTATGTGCATTTAAAATACGTGTTTATCTTTGGATTTATATGCATTTAAATATATTGCAAAAGATGTTGTCATTCTGAATATACTAAAGATGTGAAAATGCATGTATGCATTTAAAATACTGCAAAAATTGTTCCATTACCTAGAACTAAAAAAAAATTGAGCGTCATCAGTGTTTATTATTTTTGTAAAAATATTGTTCATGGAATATGCACACTAAAGTAGTTGCAAGTATGAAGTGTATCTAGAATTTTAAGTCTTGAACTTTTAGATGAGCTACTTCATTCTCATCCTATGAATTCCTAAGACTATATTCAAGGAGTTGAATTGATAAATCTAATAGATGGATGAGTGCAAGATGTTTTTTTCCATTAAAAAAGAAAATATTCTAAAATAATTTCCTTTGTTGCTCTGTTATTCATAAGTTATCAAATTCATTTGTGATCTTTTTTTTTTTTTTAAGATTTTATTTATTTATTTGACAGAGAAGGAGATCACAAGTAGGCAGAGAGGCAGGCAGAGAGAGAGGGGGAAGGAGGCTCCCTGCTGCGCAGAGAGCCCTATGCGGGGCTCGATCCCGGGACCTTGAGATCATGACCTGAGCTGAAGGCAGAGGCTTTAACCCGCTGAGCCACCCAGGCGCCCCTCATTTGTGATCTTTTTAATGAGTATTACTTTGAATTAGTTAGCTTCCTCTTGGCCATAATAAATAGTTCAGTCATTTCCACTAAATTGGCCAATCAGTTTCATTCATTTGGACATTTTGCTTATTGGGGTAGGCAGAACGACAAAGGGAATTCATTGGTATTCATTGTTCAAGTAAATGTGCCTAGTCTGAATAATCAAAATATAGATCACATTTGTGTATAGGAAATCTTTAAAGACCTTTATGTTTCTTCCCCTCACTTCACAATTTATTTACTCACTACCTGTTACTTGGTGTGCTAGTCCCACCTATTCTTGGAAGAAATAATTTTTGTAAAGTATTTGACACAGAGCTGCTAATTCTCTTAGCTTTCTGATTTTTCCCATTCGCCTTGAACTTCATTCCTCTTCTTCCTTTTTTTGGATTTACTTCATTTTTATAATGACTTTATAATGAGTTGTCTTTTTTTTTTTTATCTCCCTATTCCCCCTAGTTGACCCCAAGTTCGTTTTATATCTTACTATACTCATACTTGAAAATAACAAAGTCAGCAAATACTAAGAGGTCAGCCTCTTCTACTGGGAATGATCTTTAGACTGAACAGAGCACAGGTGTGGTGAGTCTTCTCCATGGGGCCAGGTCTAATGGAAGCATCTTCTTTACCCAAGGTTCATTTCTGCAAAACACCCTTCTCTCTTCCCCCCCCTCAAAAAACATAGTGTTTGTTTTGATTGGACCCTAAGCAGAGTCTCCCGAATACTAGATTGGGAGATATATCATACGTTTTACTTTTACTAGGGTAAAACTTACCCAGAGTTCCATCTGGAATCTTGAAGCCAATTCCCAAGGTTTCTGGTCTAGGAAAGCCTATCAATTTATTATTAAGATAAAACTTTTATTAAAATAAAATAAAACTTTTATTAAAATAAAAGCTAAAAGAAAAAATTGAGAGGATTTTTTCACAACAATAATTCTATCACTAAAATTTTTAGCTATCTAGTTTTCTGAGAATATGTTCATTCATCTGTACTCTGTCTGTCTCATCCTCATACTCTGCTGATTTAACTGTCCAGGCACTGTCCTTTGCTAATGCTTTTTTTCTTTTGAGCCTTCTGAAATTCCTACACAATCATAAAAATAAATTTTTCTACACTCTTAGTATTTTTCAAAGAAAGTTCACTCCATTTGCTTACTTTCATAGAAACTAAACTGTAACATTAGAATCTTTTCCTTCTGTTCCCCTGTGTCTGGGACTAAGTTTCTGTTCTCACCAGTTATAGATCATTGCATCTCCTTATGTTTGAGATGTATGCATTTATATCACGACCTTTTTTTTTTTTCCTTGTTACTCTGTTCTGTCAACCTTTTGGTGATTCCTCTGTAGTCATGGGGGGTGTGGGGCAGATTTTCATTCTTTCTTCTTCTCCCAGATTCTGGTGTAGATAGAATCATAGTGAACAACCAGTTCAAGACCCTGTCTTTATAGTTTTGTAGTTTGATGACTTTCATGTCTAGTTTTCTTCAGCATTCTCTTGTCAGGCTGGACCCTAGCATGACCAGAATTACTTCACTTCTGGCAACTTGCACCGCAACATCCCACTGTCTCACTGATTGTCCTTCTGGCCCACACGCTTCCTTATGAACATTAACCTGATTCAATTTTACATTTTGTGAAGACCTTCATTCCTCTGTACATTCCGCTTCCATGCCTCTCTTGCATTCATATTTAGCATCTGCTTTTTCTTTTCTGCCTCTTATTTTCTCTTCTACCTTCAGCACTTTCTTTTGTCTTACTACCCCACTGACACTCTTCTTAAAGTTCCTGATGCCAAATCCAATGAACAGTTTTCTCTGATTCTCCTCTTGCTCTTTCTTGAAACTTCCTTCTCTTGATTTCTGTGATGTCATTCTGCTTTAGTTTATGTCCTGCCCATTCTTTCTTAGTTTTCCTTTATAGTTTTCCTTTTTGCCTACTCTTAAGATTGGGCTTTACCAAGAATTAATTCCTTGTTTTGTTCTTTTCACTTCTTATCTCTTTCTAGTTTGCTTCATTTAAGCTTCAGTAACTTTAACAATATATTGATAATTTCCAGATCTTTATATTTGTCTTACTCTATTCAGAGCTCTAAAATTATACATACTTTTTTCCACTGAATGTCTTTGCACAGTTGTCCAACAGACTCCTCAACCCAGAATGAATGTCGAAAATCAATTTTAATCATCTTTTAAAAAAAAAATTTCTTTGAGAGAGAGTGAGAGGCAGAAGGAGGGGGAGAAGCAGGCTCCCCACTGAGCAGCCTCCCCCTCCTGCCACAATGTGGGGCTCTATTCTAGGACCCTGGGATTATGACCTGAGCCAAAAGCAGATGCTTAACCTGAGACACCCAGGTGTCCCATCAATTTTATCATCTTAAAACTACCTTTTCTCTTGTCTTTTCTCTTTTGGGGAGTGGTAGCAACACACAACCAGCCACCCGAATGAGGAGCATTAAATTCCACCTAAAGCTTAGTTTACTACAAATTCCATTGATTCAACTCATAGATGGCCCATATAAATGTCCTTATATTTCTATTTTAGTTCTTACTCTTATAATTGATGTGGTTGTTATTCTCATCTGGACTATTGAGTAGTGTCTTAACTTTTCTGCCTTAGGTTTTCCATCTTAGGCTGCTGCCTGAGAACTCCTTCATTTGGAATTAGTAACCACTTTTAGAGACATCCCACTTCATCCCAATCCTGCCACTCCATAGTCACCCATATTTTCTGACCAGCTATCACTTATCTTTTATCTCAGCATTTTTAGGAAAACTTTCTTATCTGTAGCTCTCAATTCTCATAATCTTCTATATTTTACTCTTTCCAAACCATTATACTTTGTTTATTCTACTTTATCTAGTTTGGATAAGCTGAAGCAGCTGACATGATTCATCCGTACACTGGCCTGATGGATCATTGCTATGTAAATGGTGTGGTGGGGAGAAAACAATTCAAGGCGCTGAGTCTTTGAACCAAACCCAGTCCAAGCCGTCCTATCTGAGTGCTGGAGGCACTAAGGTATAGTGGACTCCAGCACTGAAGAAATGGCAACTTGACCTTCCTTGTTAAGGCAGTTTACATAACTTGCCCTCCATAATCCTACCTAATCCTCCAAACCTCACCAAACCTTAGCTCCGCTTTGTAAATTCATTTTCTCTCTTTCCATAACAAAGAAGGTAACTCTTTTTGTTGAATACCAAAAGTTCCCACATTAGACAATTCATTTTTGACCCTTGCCTTTACTTATATACTACCAGAGATTACAATTTATACCTTACTGTACGGAATCTAAACAGAGAGCACAACGTGTCAAATAGAATGATGTGCCTTTCCTTCGTTTTTTTTCCCATCAGATTATCTTCCCTCTACTTTTTTTTTAAATTAAGATAACATAGAAATATAAGGTAATAAATAAATAAAAGAATGCAGAGCCTAGAATCAAGGAAGCTGGATGTTTTTTAGATCTGTACAGCTACCTCCAGGGTATTTCCTCCCGCTCTAAGTAATATGGGTTGGAATTTATTCATGGACTTTAGCTTCCTAATTCACCATTTATATAACATTACTCTTTATCATACATTCTTCTCTAAGTTCTTTATATGCCCCATGAGGAAGTATAATATTATTTCCATTTTATAGATGAAGAAATTGAGACGTAGAGAGATTAAGTGACTGAGTGATGGTTACAAAGCTAGAAAGTGGCAGAGCCAGGAACTCAAACCTTATTCTTCTTGACCATTAGGTTGTGTCCAAAGAAGATAGAAAGATTAGGAAGGGGAGATAGGGATGAGGGGGAGTGTCTTTGGTTTATTTTTCTAAAATCTAGTGTCGTTAAATAGATAATCAATAGATATTAAATAAGTACATGTTGATTTTGAAATATATAACACATCTTTTTAAAA
The DNA here is from genome assembly GCA_028534135.1 of Potos flavus. NCBI lineage: Eukaryota > Metazoa > Chordata > Mammalia > Carnivora > Procyonidae > Potos > Potos flavus. The sequence goes on from CM052893.1 coordinate 38,552,695, forward strand.
AAGATTTTATTTGTGTATTTATTAGAGAGAGAGAGAGCACGAGCAGGGGGACGGGCAGAAGGTGAGGGAGAGGGACTAGCCAAGCCCCCAGTGAGTGCAGAGCCTGATGTGGGGCTCGATCCCAGGACCCTGAGATCATGACCTGAGTTGAAGTCAGACACTTAATTGACTGACACCCAGGTGCCCCTATAATACATCTTTTTAAGGGAAGCTTTCCTGGAGGACTGGCAGTAGTGATTCTCCCACAGAATTTTCTTATGAGAGAGATTCAATTTTTCTGAAGTGTAAAAATTTTGACATTCGTAATGCCCATAATTCAACTCTCATAGGTCTGTTCATGTACACGTTTAGTATAATTTAAATAAGAGACCAACAAAATGGAAGCCTTTTTTTTTCAAAACATAATAAGATATGAAAGATAAATTGGGTGTTTTTATAAGACATTACTTTTAGCACGTATTTTTTAGATTAGTTGAGGATAATTTGTATTTGAGTAGGACTCCTTTCTTTATTCAGAAAATTGTTATAAGTGAATGAAAGCTAATCTCTTCTTTAATAATACTCCCCCGTGTACCCCCGGCCTTCTTCTTCTTAGGGTATTTATGGAGTGCCTGTGGAATGAGTCAGGCTGTCAAGAAATTTTGGATTACATTAACTTCATTACACTCAAATTCTGGAGTATGCTTAGGGAAAAAGGGATGAGGGAAAAAAATGAGTCAGTATTTCATTTTCAGGGAAGCAATCAAAACTCAAAAACCTTCACATTATTAAATTAATTTTTTTTTTTTTAAGTTTTTAACATACAGATAAAAATAAAACTTTTACTAAACTGGTCCAAATCTAGATATTTGTAAGCATATAGATTTGGGAACTTACAAAAATGAAATACTTAGGAGAAATATTTTCTGCTTCCCATTCCCTAAATATCATGTAAAAACAGTATTTCTATTACAATAAAAAAGGTGAAACACTGCAGTTCTTGGCACAGATTGGCATTTATGTGATCTTATTCTAAGCCTATGTGATATAAAAAGCTAAAAATGCCAAAAGAATGACTAATTGCATATATAATAATGTTTACATGGTTAATCTGTTTCAAACATTTGTATGTTTTGTAAATAGCTCTACTAGCTGTAATTCCTTGAGAATAAATGACCTGATTTGGGAAAAAAAAAAAAAAGGGTTTCTATCAGAATAATGCATGTACACAGTTCAAGGAGTCAGAAAGCTTACAACAGGAAAACAAAACAAAACGACAAAAATATCTGGCCCTTTCCTCCATCTTATCAGCTTTTTCATGATCTGCCTTTCAGACAGAAGTACTTTTAAATCTTTTAACTGGTTTTTCCAGTTTTTAACTCTCTATAGTATGTTTCTTAGGTTCTCCATTTTAGGCACTATCCATTGACTTCTTTCTATGGAAGATGGAGTTACAGTCCATCTTCCATACATACCTTCCTATATACATACATACCTATATACCTACCTACCTACCTACAGACATACCTTCCATGTCCTCTCCACTATACATACTCCTGATTTTTGCTTAAGGAATACGAAGTGTGTATGTTACATGACTACTTAAATATTGTTCAGAGCTTAGTAATGCAGTATATTATGATTATAGTTTTCTTATTCAAATTTTATTTCTTAAGAATTTGATCTTCTTAATTTTTTTGTTTGCTCGGTATTCTAGTTACTTATTGATAGTGGTTCCCCAAACACTCAAGCAGAACTAAACAGGCTTTCTCAGTGTAGCCTGAGAAAAAACCATCAATCAGGATGGTTCAGGCTATCCGACGTCTGAAACAGCCTCAAATTTTTAGTGGTTTTCTGTGGAATTACTTAGGAACTTCTTCTCCTCCCTCTGAATTAACCTTCATTCTGGACTCAGAACTGTCTAGGCTTATTCATTTCTTTCTCTCTGTTGAGCTGGGACTTCCATTCATCATTGTTCCATCATCATGGGAATGCTTTTCACTTTCTTTTATTTAGGTCTCCTTTTCTTAAATTTGTTTCTTCCTTCGTGTTGGTGGAGAACATCTTCCAGAAGCTTCCTGAGGAACAGGTTTTAGGAGGGAAAACTTTGAGGTTATGCATGTTTAAAAATGTTTTTATTTTATGGGGCATCTGGGTGGCTCAGTGTGTTAAAGCCTCTGCCTTCGGCTCAGGTCATGATTTCAGGGTCCTGGGATCGAGCCCCACTTCGGGCTCTCTGCTCAGCAGGGAGCCTGCTTCCCCTTCTCTCTCTGCCTGCTTCTCTGCCTACTTGTGATCTCTTTCTCTCTCTGTCAAATAAATAAATAAAATCTTTAAAAAAAATGTTTTTATTTTACCTTTCCATTGACTAAATATACAGTTTTATTTGGAAAATTATTTCCTCTCACAATTTGGATGGAATTGCTCTATTGTCTGTTATCTTCCTTTGTTGCTGTTGAGATCATGAACATTTCAATGAGACTTGCTCCTAGTTAATGAAAACTTTTATCTCCACTCTTCTGATATTTCGTGATGATGTACTTTGGTGTAGGTCTTTCCCCCCATTAATTTAGTAGTGAATTATAAAAAGTACCTGGAGGCTCTATGAATCAAGGGGATTTCTTGCCTGTGAACTTTACTGTGGTTGGTACACAGAGGGGCTGATCGTTTCTTTGTCAGTGCTGCTCCCCATCCCGCTGTCGCAGATGCCAGTGTTTGTATTTCTTGTCTTTTGGGTCAGTTTCTCCAGATTTGAGTTTTCTAGAAGCTCAGTGGAAAAGGAGTCCTTTATACATTAATTTGTAATATGCAGACTTTAGCATAAGCCCCTGTTTTTGGACAATGCAGTCTTCCATCCCCCTTTCTTTTCTCCCTGGTCCAGCCTGTTAGCAACTACTCATCCTCCTGTGTTCTGGGGGTTAGGGAGTGATATTTGTCCAACTGCATGTGGTAGAGAAGGGGATATTGGTACTCAAAGACCTTACACCCATTCTATTCTCTTGCTAGCCCTTCCTTTCCTCCCAAGGTTCCCCTCAGTGTCTTTCCAGGGGCTTCTTATTGTCCTTTGTTATCTAACATCTGTATCAATTCTAAATCAGTTTCAAAGGATTGGTTTTTCTCTTAACTATGGTATATGTAATGACTATTTGTTCCAAATTTTTATTATAAATGAAAACTTTTTCTAATGTCAATTACTGTATTTTGAGCACCGTACTATTTCAGTGACCTAGGACAGTACACAGTAAATAAGCATTAAGTAAAATCCTACAACGTGCTAAAAACAGTGCAGTTTACATTTCTCATGCTCATTGTCCTTTTTTCCTAAGAGAAAGTATCCACAGATTTTAAAATAGCATATTTGAGAAGAAGAACTTAAAACCTCAATGGATTATATATTTTTTGGCCTTTTTTTATATTCCCTGTGATTTTTTTTATCGGATTCCAAAGATTGTGAATTCCACCTTTTGGAGCAGATATCTTGTATTTCTATAAATATTCTAAATGTGTGTTGGAATGTTGTTATTTGGAAACTGACCTTTTTGGGTCTCGCTTTTAAGATTTGTCAGGCAGCTGTGGAAGAGCAGTGCATGGGTTAAGGTTTATTATTGCCCACTGCTGAGGCAAGAACCTTCTGAGGACTCTAGTCCTGGGAATCCTGAGGTTTCCCAGGCTAGTTGGTATTAACAGGCAGCATTCCTGGCCCTGTGGCAAACTCTCTTAAAGCAGAGTAAACTGAGGCAACTGTAGAGCTCACCTCATTTGTTTCCCATCTCTCAGGTAGTATGGTCCTTTGTTGCCCGAGTTTTGTGGCCTTGAAATTTTGTGTGTGTATATGTCATCAATTTTTTTGGCTGTTTTAGGGGGAGGGTAAATCTGGTACCTGTTACCCCATCTTGGCTAGAAGTAGAAGCTACAGAGTAGATGTTGATTTTTAGGCGATTCTTATTGTACATTTTTTAAAAAGATTTTATTTAAATATTTGACAGAGAGAGAGAGAGAGCATGCGAGCACAAGCAGGGGGAGCAGTTGGCAGAGGGAGAGGGAGAAGCAGACTCCGTGTTCAGCAGAATGCCTGATGTGGGGCTCGATCTTAGGACCCTGAGATCATGACCTGAGCTGAAGGCAGACGCTTAACTGACTGAGTCACTCACATGCCCGTCTTATTGTACATTATTATACGAAGTCCATATTTTTTCAAGTAGTTGGTACGCTTAAGAATAAGCTGTTGCCATAATTGAGTAAAAAATATCAAAATTCCTCTAAGAGGTATTTTTTTTTCTACTCAGTATGTTACCAGAAGTCCTTACATGGATATCTACTTAGAAATTGTGCAAAGAGAAAAAGTTGATCACTTTTCCAAGAAAATGCTTTGATGGGAAGGATGAGTTTAATTAACTTTACTGACTTTATCACTTAAGAAATATAGGCAAGAAGGAAGGGGAAATACCACTGATTGGACTGGTTGCTCTGTGAATTCACATTTAGCAGTCTAAAAATGAACTTCATAACCAACAATGCTTAGTGATTTAAAAAGCTTTAATTAACTGCATAATATAAACATGCATATTTAGATGTAGTCAAAGGTGTTTTTTTATTTTAAAGGGCAGACTATAAGCTATAAGTTTCGCAGGAAGTTGAAGGGCATGTTAACAGTATTTTTCATTTACTTTATAATTTTCAAATATACATGTTTATTCATACTTTGCCCATGAGACCTTACAGACATTTTTAGAATTGTACACTAAGAATTATGTGTAAACTTTTCACATAATCATGTGTATGACAATATCTATTTTACTCTGAAGTATGCTACTAGCTGGTGCTCCTAAGGAGTTTTGCTTGGAATGTTTTTCTAAATAGTATAAGTCCTTTAGGAGACAGTAGATTGAAATAGAAAAACCACTCAAATTCCTGTGTTATCACTGCTTCTGTGTGTCTCCTTGGATAATTAGTTTAATACTCTGAATCTCAGCTTTCACTTTATAAAATGGTAATAAAGCCAAGAACACTAGCTTTTGAACCAGATATATTTGTGTTTATACTCCTTTTTATATCTTCTAGCCTTGAGTTAATTAATCTTGGGAGTTTCAGTTCCTCCCATTGTAAAATGAGTATAACCATATCCATTTTGCATTGCCGATGTTAGGATTCTTTGAAGACATGTATATAAAGAACCTAAAACACTGGCTGGCACTCCACAACTGTTCACCAAATGTTTGTTACTATACCTGCCCCAACATGAGCTAACAAGATAGTTGGAACAGTGCATCATAGGTTATAAATATAAACATCTGGGAAATATTAACAATGTGCACATTAAATGGTAATGTGTTATTATCTGTGGTAGTTATGTGGGCTATAGGATGTAAGCTTATGGCCAAGTCATCTGTAGGTTTGTGCCATAAAAGTCCAAATTAAAATCAGCTTAAATGAAAAACTTTTCCTAATCTGAATAATGTTTCTTGGCTAGAGGTTAGAGCAGTCACAGCTCTGCTGTAGTCAAAGGACATGTGGACATTTTACTTATGACTCATTCACCATAAAACTGTAGTACATTATGTAAATCATCTTAGAAGAGAGATGTTAAGTGAAAGGAAAAAAAATAACCATTGGTGACACTGAAAATTACCCAAAGCATGCTAGTTCCAAGAAGTCTAAATTTAAAAGGGGAATTTAAGAACATGGTCAATAATTGGTTTAATCCTTCATGGATTAAAAAATGATTTCGTTTATTCAGTGAACATTTGTCGAGTTTTCACTGTGTAGAATGCACTCGAGTAAGGATTTTGGATACAGTGATGAAAGTTACAGTCCCTAGCCCTTTCAAGTGGGACTAATATGTATTTCAAAACTATAAAGGGTATAAAGGGTATAAATGTGATAAAATTTGTACATAAAAGAAGTTACCCAGACCACAATAAGCTTGTCAAAATATTAAATTGGAAGGATCACCTGGGTGGCTCAGTGAGTTAAATATCTTGAGGTCATGAGATTGAGCTCTCATGTTGGGCTCTGTAGTCAGTGGGGAGTCTGCTTAAGATTCTTTGTCCCTCTCCCCCCACTTGCACGTGCTCTCTCTCTCTCATTCTCTCTCTCTAAAATAAATAAATCTTTAAAAAAATAAATTAAATTGGAGTAAATACTAGAAATCACCAAGGGCCACCCCCTCTTGACTGTCCTAATTCTGTAATACTCAAACATGACACCTTCCCCTTAATGTCTAACAGAGGTGTCAATATTCTGTGAAAAAGTGAGTTTGGAAATAGTGGGGTTCAAGAAACAGTTTTCACAATCATGGATCAGAAGACTCAACGTAGTAAAGATATCATTGTCTAATATTTATCTGTTGGGCTAATGTAGTTCCTATCATTATTTCAGCAAGGTTTTTTTTTTTAGACATAAGCAAGTTTATCCCAAAATATCTGAAAAGGGAAAGTCTCTAGAATAGCCGAAACAACTTTATGGGAGGAAAAATAATGTGGGAGGAATCCGTGTTCTCAGTGTTAAGGCTTACTATGTAGCTATAGTATTCAAGACAGTGTGGTCCTGGAGGAGGGATAGACACATAGCTCAATGGGACTGAATAAAAATTTCAGAAGTACACCCAAATAAATATGTTTAATTAAATTTTAATAAAGGAGCAAAAGCCGCCCAAAGGAGGAGGAATAGCCTTTTCAATAAATGCTGCTGGAATATTTAGCATCCATAGCTTAAAAGGAGGTACCTTGAGGTAAATCTCACACGTTATACAAAACAACTCAAAATGTATCATAGAGCTAAATTCAAAAACACAGAACAATAAAAGTTCTAGGAGAAAAAAACATAGGAGAAAAATCTTTGAGACTTACAATAGGTATGTAGTACTCAGACTTGACACCAAAGCACAATTCCTAAAAGAAAAAAAAAAGGCACTTCATCAAAATTCATCAAAATTTTTGCAGCCACCTATAAAGAGGATGAAAAGACAAATTACAAAAAGAAAATATTTGCAAACCACATTTCAATGGACTTGTACCTAGAACATATAAAAAACTATCAAAACTCAGCATTTAAAAAGAAACAAAACAACCCAGTTAGAAAATAAGCAAAAGACATGTACAGACATTTCACCAAAGAGGATATATAGGTGGCAAACAAACAAATAAAAAGATGTTCAGTATCATTAGCTATTAGAGAAATGCATATTAAGACCTCAAGAGGATAATTGCTACATTTTTCTCAGAATGGCTAAAAGTAAAAAAACAAAGTAAAAATAAAATAGCATCATTAAAAAATAAAATAAAATAGCAATTCCTTCTAATGCTGGCAAGAATGTGAAGAAACTGATCACTCATATATTGCTGGTGGGAATGTAAAAGCTACTCTGGAAAATTGTTTGGCAGTTCCTTTTAAAAACTGAAAATGGATTTATCATATGACCCAGCAATTCCACTCCTCGGCATATATCCCAGAGGAATGAAAGCTGATTTTCACACAGACACTTGTGTACAAATGTTCATAACAGCCAAACCCTGGTTAAGTAAACTGTGGTAGATCTATACTAAGGAATACTAGTCGGCAATAAAAATAAAGAAAAACTACACTCAACAACTTAGATGAACTTCAAGGAAATCATGCTGAGAGGAAAAAAGTGAATCTCAAAAGAATATATACTGTATGATTGCATTTATTTAGCATTACTGAAATAGCATGATTATGGGGATAGAGAACAGGCTAGTGGTTGGAAAGTATTAGGGATGGGGTGGTGGGTGTGGCTACAAGCAGATACCTCTCAGGAACCTTGTGATGGTAGAGTTAAGTATCTTGATTGTGTCAGTAGTGAGATGAAGCTACAAGTGTGATAAAGTTACGTAGGGCTACATACACATACCGTATACACACACCAACGAGTGCATTTGTAACTGGTGAAATCAGAGTAAACTCTTTGGATTGTATCAGTTTCAGTTTTTCTGGTTTTAGTATTGTACTATAGTTATATCAAAGGCTAGCATCAGGGGAGGCTGGGTGAAGGGTATGCAGGACCTCCTGAACATTTCCTTGTCCTTCCTGTGAATTTATAATCGTCTCAAAGTAAAAGATAAAAAAAAAGCAAGCTATAAAGAAAATAAGCAAAATAAATACCTCCTGGGGATATGTTTTCACATCTCCTCCATTAAGCACTGCAAATTGTTAGAAATAAAATTACTGAATCTTATGAATATTTCAGCCAATTTTCTGTGAGGTACCACATTCAGATGCTCCTCCCTCCCTCGCTTTCTCCCCTCTCTTTTCTTCCTTCTTTTAGTCATTAATAATTTTGTATTCCAAACACTTTGAATGACCCTGGATAAATGGCTAGAAGAAAAATATGAATAGCATGTGTCAAATCTTCAATCTAACTTTGAGTTCTATAAAGTAATTCATCAATTTAAATAGTTAAGATCATTTTCACCTGGTCTGATTAGAAATCAGGACTATCCCTCGGTAATTTTTTTTTAAGATTTTATTTATTTATTTATTTATTTGAGAGAGAGAGAGAGAGAGAACACACGCAGATGGAGGGGCAGAAGGAGAAAGAGAGGAAGAAGCAGATTTCTCACTGAGTAGGGAGCTTGATGTGGGGCTTGATCCTAGGACCCCAAGATCATGACCTGAGCCAAAGGCAGGTGCTTAACTAACTGAGCCATCCAGGCGCCCCTCCCTCAGTAACTTTTTAAAAAGATAATTAAGCAAGTAGTTGTAGTGCTGGGTGTATAAACAAATCAAAAACATTGTTTCTGTTAATTCCTCACATGAAAAGTACAGTTGATTTTAGATCTAAATAAACCATGAAGTGAACACACACACACACACACACACACACACACACACACACACACGTTTAGGAATAATATTCTGTACATTCATAGAATTTTAAATGTATCTCTCAGGATTCTTTCCTTCTTTTTGGTACGTCTTTATTTTAATCTTAAAACTTAAAATTAGTTATAACTATCATCTTTTTCTATGAAGACTGTTAACATCATTCTTTGAAATTAAATTCAATGATCCAAACTGTGAAGGAAACAGTTGTTTCCTATTCCTCACATTTGGTAAGATTTGGTCAACTACCTATTATGTGCCTTGTGGAAATTAAAAACCAACACTCAAATTTTTCAAAATTCTGGAAAGGCAAGACCTACTATGGTTAGCACAAGCTCAGATATACAGTTCCTGGTGATTTTTTTCTTCTCATTTACATATGTTCTTCTATTTTATCCTAGCATCCATCTAAACCTGGGACACTAGATTCCCTTTCCATTTATATCCACATTTATGTGGAGTAGAAATTATGCTTAAAGTTTTCTAAGAAGCAAGAGTCAGCATGCATCATGAGATAATTGAAAATCATGCATTAGACATTCTTCTTGTTAAAGCCTCTGTGGCAATTCTTCTATTGGTGGTTCCCATGTTATTCATTCTACAAAGTGCCTGGCCTTCTATCATTTGTAAATTCTCTTTTCCTTTTTCATCAGTCTTTCTTGAAAACCTACATTTGCCTATCAAAATGCATCATGGTGTTCCATAAAATAAAATAGCTTTTTATTAATAATATCCACTCTTGGGCGCCTGGGTGGCTCAGTCATTAAGTGTCTGCCTTCGGCTCAGGTTGTGATCCTGGAGTCCTGGGATCGAGCCCAGCATCGGGCTCTCTGCTCAGTGGGAAGCCTGCTTCTCCCTCTCCCACTCCCCCTGCTTGTGTTCCCTCTCTCGCTGTGTCTCTCTCTGTCAAATAATAAATAAAATCTTAAAAAAAAAAATCCACTCTTATTGGAAATCATTTGCAGTCTGCTTGGGTGGCTCAGTTGATGAAGCTGATGAAGTTGATGAAGTCTGCCTTCAGCTCAGGTCATCATCCAGGGGTGCTAGGATCAAGTCCTGTGTCAGGCTTCCTGCTCTCTTCTTCCTCTCTCTCTGGTGCTGACCTCGCTTGTACTCTTTCTCTCTGTGTCTCTCACTCTCAAATAAATAAAATCTTTAAAAAATAATAATTGCATTTCTCTCTTCCTCTCCCTCTGCCCCTCCCCCTACTCATGCTCTCTCTCTCTCTCTCTTAAAAAAAAAGAAAATAATAATAATAATAATAATAAAATAAAAAAGGGACACCTGGGTGGCTCAGTCCATTAGACGCTGGACTCTTGATTTCAGCTCAGGTAATGATCTCGGGGTTATGAGATCGAGCTCTGCATTGGGCTCTGCACTGAGTGTGGAGTGGAGCCTGTTTAAGATTCTCTCTTGAGATTAAAGATTAAAGATTAAAGAGATTAAAAGATGAGCACCTTTTAAGCCCATTAGCCTCTGTCAGCAGGATCTGAGCATTATGTAAGGCAAGAGGACAATGGTGTCGCTTGGACTTTTTCATTCATAGTGTCAGAATATATTACCTCTCAGGCCCTACTTCTCATTAAAAAAATCCCCTTTAAGCAAGTTTTAACATCTGCCCAATTAGGGTCAGATTTTTTGTGTGGATATACATTACCAAAGATATATGTTATTTCTACTACTAAAACAAAAGAATTGACATTTCTGCTTTGTAGTTCCAAGAACACACATTACCTCTCCATAAACACACCTCATTCCAAGCTGATCTGGATTCTTTCTATGAAAAGAGATTTCTGCATCTCTTGGGCAATAACAGAGTTTACTGGGTCTTTGGAAATGTGGGTCTCTGCTGTCTTCTGCCTTTTTCTGGATTCGCACTATTGGGACTCTGCTAGGCATTAGGACCTACTGATCACAACTGTATTGTTTATAGATAAGGAGTTCACGATGGAGGCAAATTAATCAGCATGGTTAATAACCAGGAACACATTTTACCTCTCATTTTTTCTTCTCCAAATTTAATATCTTGAGCAGGGTGAGTCTGGGGAATTCTTCAGGTCTTTTCCCATGCTGCTCAAGTTCTTCCAACAGATACTGTAAATGGGTCCATAAGCATTTTCTGCAAGTGAATTTATTTCCCCCCTTTCTGTTTAATTGCAACATCCTGTCTTTTTGCAAAAATACCTGACTTCAAAGCTTTTATTATTTGAACAAATATGTGTTAAGTATCTCCGATGTATAAGGCACTTTTCAAAGTGTTGAGGTCGTACAAGTGAATAAAATAGACAAATATTTCTGTCCTCATGGGACAGGGGAAGAGGAAGGAAAGACAAATTAATAAAGGTAGTTTGTCATATGGGACCACATCAGGACTGTGTGGCAAGAGTAGGCTATGAGAGTGGGTTGTGTGCTCATGTAACTAACTTTTGCTTTCTGAGAACTTCCCTTAGAGGAAATGATGAATACTTGATTTTATGGCTGCATGAATCAGATGCAATCAGTTATTTACGGGGCACCTTCAAGAGGAACTCTTTGGTGTTCAGTAGTTGGACATTTAGTCTTTACCTTGATCCAGTAGAAAGCCAGAATCTTGCTGTTTCTGAAGAGAATGATGGTTACTCACCCAAGGAGGACTTATTCTTGCTTCAGAATCCTAGGCATCCTGGTTTTGTCCTTCAATATGAGAGCTTGTCACACATTCTATGATAGCACCCTAATCTGCTACAGGCAATTAGTGTATCATTACATCTGCCAGCTTATAAGATGTGTAAAGTATTTTCTTGCTTTGAGAATACTCAAAGTATTATTCTGTACCCAAAGCTAAAAACTTTTTAGTCTACTTGGTATTGAGTCAGAATGTAACACCTTTATGTGATAGAAACTGTTGGGATGAGGGTCCCACAGATAAGTCAAACTCAGTAAATCTGCCAATTCCTTTCAATCTATTATTAAGAAGTTATTTGATTGTTCTAAAGTCAGGTTTATTCAGGCTCAGCCAAAATGATGTAATAAAAATGAATTGTAAAAGTCTGCCAACACCAATATTTAATAGGCTTTTAGCAGTAAGAACTATCAAATTCCAGCAATTCCTCAAAATGAGACTTTTCTTTCCACAGTTACTGCATTTTATCTTAACAACAGATTATCCTTGCTTTTTGAAAATTTTTTTGTTTCTTTTTGTTGTTTTTAGTGGATTGAAGTGGAAGCATTGCTTTGCATTTCTTAGCCCCCCCATTACATGAAACCGGTTTATACAAAGGGCTTTTTCTATTCCATTTTAGGCTCCCTGAGCCCTGGAGACGTATTGTTGGTCAGAACTTCTTACAAAAGCAGAAGACCCCTGTAGTCCTTGAGTGACTTTGGAGGTGATTAACTTGATTGTAGCTTTCCTTCAGTCTCCACCCCTCTCCCCACCTCCCGAAATTGCCCATCTGCCCTGTAATCAAAACAAAAGCATGAATTTATTTTTAATAGAAGTTTTTAGCAGTGTAAGAAATAGCAGTCTTTTAATTTTCTCCCCAGTCTGGCCAATTTGGGTGAGCATGAACTCCAGTTGCTTAAGTTGGAATAGGGATCTGTCGCCCCAGGTCTGCTATTCTCTTCCTTCCCTATGGGTGGTCAATATTACTTCCCTGTTGTTATTCTTTTGAATTAACATCATTAAGAATTCAGGGGCTCTCTGGGTCTCTCTACAAATTTGAACTCCTTCAGTAATGTTTTGCCATAAATAGCTATAGCAGTAAATTGTTCCAAATGATCCCAAATAAATTATAAAATTTAATCGGAATATGTAAAATAGAGACTTAAACAACTATCGAAGTATATCTTTATCCTCATGAAGTCACCAAGTATCAGATAAATTCATAACTTTATTAAAGTTCCAATACAAGTTTAAATATAAAAAAAACAAGTTTAAATATAACTTTTGTTGAAAAAATCAACACATCACTATTAAATTAATTTGAAGAATAAATGTTGAGAATACAAGAGGTTATTTTGAAAAATAGACAGGCACTACCAAATATTAAGGTAGATTTTAAAAGGACAAAATGTCCTTTTAAAACTTTTATTCAAAATAGTTGTAGAGATCAATGAAGTAGTGTAGATAGTCCTGAAATGATAGGAAATTAATATAAGAATTTAATGTTATTAGAAATAATTACCTTTTAAAGAAACAAATTTAGAAATATAACTGTAAAAATCAGATAAGTTTACAAATGTGTCAATAGATTAGGAAACTAAACAAAACAAAGTCTAAAAAAGTTAGGAGGAAGTAGAAATTAATTTTAGGATATCAGTGGCAGGATGGAAACTTATTAGGAATAAAATTGTAATAGAGTGAGCCACTACCTCAATGATTCCTGCCCCATCCATTGTCCTGGATTCTCATTTCTTTAAAGGGATAGAAAATTATCGTAAGGAACACATCAGTAGATTTGACTGTATCTACTGAGAGTTATTTGAGCTTAGAGCTATGACTTATCTCCATATTCCTAGCATAGTATCTTTCTGTCATACATTCATCTAACATTTACTCTTTGCTTCAATTATGTTAGACTCTGGAGAGAAAAAAAAAGTCTCATTATATAACATAAAAAAAGCATTTTAATTTGTGGTGAGTGAATGCAGATACAAATTAGTACTGGGTATTAAGACAGAACAGAGAAAAGGTACTTTTTAAAAAAAGTTTTTTAAATTTATTTTTAATTTTTTGCATTATCTTTTCATCTTTTTTTAAACTTAAATTTAATTGATTAACATATAATGTATTATTAGTTTCAGAGGTAGAGGTCAGTGATTCATCAGTCTTAGGTAATACCCAGTGCTCATTACCTCACGTGCCCTCCTTAATGTCCATTACCCCGTTACCCCATCCTCTTCCCCACCTCCCTTCCAGCCTTTTGTTTCCTCCCCTCAGTTTGTTTGCTATGATTAAGAGTCTCTTATGGTTTTTCTTCCTCTCTGATTTCATCTTGTTTTATTTTTTCCTCTCTTCCCCTATGGTTCTCTGTTTTGGAGAACAGGTACTTCATATCTTAATCAGGGGAGAGCAAGTTTCAGGGTTTTTTGAGAGCTGATTCCTTCTATGTGTGAATATGAGAGCTGCTGAGAATTGTGACGAAAACCACAGCCATATAAATTGGGACCCGAGGCTAAGGGCATAGAGTTATGACAAATGAAATCAAAAGTCCTGGATGAAGAAAGGTGTAAATACTCAGGGAGGGTTAGTTGGCAATGCAGCCCCACAGTTCTCATGCCGTTCCACAATATTCCATTTCCCACATAAGCTCTTTGAAAGGCCGTCCACCCTCCTCAATAGTCCTTCTTCACTACCTTCATCTCTTTCTTAGCAGAAGACCTCACTGTGCACTTTTGGAATAAGATAGAAGCCACCACACAGGAGAGTTTTCTCAAGTTCTTATAACTAGACCTAAATGAGCACCCTCTAACACTAACTGCTTATGACAAAAAGAAGAGGCATCTTTCCAGGTAGTGAACAACATATTTCTTCTGGACCCTGTCTTCTTTCACTTCCTGAGGAATCTCAAGCATCAATTATCAATCCTATTTGTAAAAATTAGAGGAAAACATTAGAAAGTCCTAGATTAATGCCAACAATATTTGAGATTTAATCTCATCATGCAGAGACCTAGAAGCAATGTTATCACAAGATTAGACTTTGAGGGGAAAGAGGGTATTTGAGATTTGCTCTTGACAGATAAGGAGAATTTTAAGAGGTTACACTGTCAAGAAGGCATTCTAGGTAGATGGAAGAGGGCACGAAAAAGTGAGGTATGTTCAAGGAATGGTCTTTAGTGTAGTGTGGTTTAGTTAAAACATTGGTGTTCAAATAGTCAAGACGATTGGGTGATATGACTGGATAGACTGAACTGTTTTATGATGAACCAATTCTAAATGGAGGAATTCATATTTAATTTTGTAATTAGTATTCAACTAGTAAAGTTTTTGATTAAGGGCTCTATTAATAACTATCTTTCTCAAGTAGATGTTACATAAACCTTGCTTTTTTATGTATTACTTATTTATGTGTTTATGCATTTTTAGTACATATTTTTGTCTATGGACCTTATGTGTATTTATTCATTTATTTGCAAAATACTTTCTCAAACGTTTTAAGTATATACTGAAAACCTAGCAATATTTTTATCTCGCTTTTAAAAATATCTTGTAACAGAACAAAGTGCTAGCTCTCATAATCTATTTATGTACATCCTATACTTTTCTCATAGCAGGTATCCACATTAAGTTGACATCTGTATGAACCATTCATCTACCACATTTAGCTATGGTAATGATGTGCAATTTCCTTCTTATCTCTAAGGAAGTGTCCTGTAGATAGCTATTTGTCAGTTGGCCCCAGCATGATGAAACCATAAAAATAGTTTATCCATTGTGAAACTATAGGTAAGTTTCAATTTAGATTTCATAAAGTTTTCTTTTTTTCCATTCTTACTCCCACTACTGAAGCTGTCTTTTGATTACTTCACATCTGGCCTTGAAATAGTCTTTTAAGACCTTTGTTTTTTTTTTTTTTTGTTCCATTGCATTTGACTAATTTTGCACATAGTTGCCAAACTCCTATTCATAAAAATGACTTCGATCACATCATTTCTCACTGAAATAACCTTGTGCATCTCCCTGTCTTCTCTGTGGTCCAAGGACACAGTTGAAATTCTGCAACTTAACACTGAAAGACCACCAATTTTGATACCAAACTACCTATGGAATTACTCAGGCGGCTCTACTTAGGAGACTGTGTCCTTTGCTACTTTATCACTTTTCCCTTTCTGGAATTTCATTTTTTTCACTGTTTTAACCTGATGGAATTTGACCTAGAGCTAATGTCAATTAGCTTGTCAATAAAGGATCGTTAGTGATCTCATGCCCTGAATTATCTTTTCATTCGCTGCCTGCTTATTTCTGTTTTATTTAGCTCACTAAATATTCACTGGGGTCTTAATGGGGGGGCATTTTTTCAGTTATTGGCATGAACAATAACAACAAGGCCCATTGTCTTGAAGTGATTGCATTTCTGTGTAGCAACACACACAGATGATTTCAGTAACACAGTAACTCTTCAACATCCAGGTACAATTATATTAAGCCAGTCATCATAATTATTCATTACCTGTGATTGGAAAAGGAATGTCAGTGGCCAGGTGGGAGGCATTGAATGGAAAATTGTTCCTTCTTGAGAGAACAAAAACAATAAAAAATGCTTTCTCTTCTCCTCATATTCTTAATATTGTTTGGCTTTCCTGGATAATTGGGAGGGCTAAGGAATAGGATCATGGTTAAGGTCACTAGAATTCTTGGCAATTGTTGAGAAAGACCCAAAACTGAAGGCATAGAATAATAATTTGAAGCCCAAGTCCCAGATGTAGGAAAGCTCAAATACTGGGATATCCTCTAAAGAAATTAAAGATATTTAAGTCTCTAAATATCTACTCCTTTATATTAACCCTCTATACAGAAAGTAGGTGCAGATCACACATGAGTTTGAAGCAAAGATTACGTATTAGATTTAGACAGTGGAATCTGGTTAAAAAGAAAAATACCTACTGTGAAGGGGAAAAGTATTTTCATTTGGTTGTCAATTTTTCTGGTTTTGTTTAATTTGTTTGCATTTGGCAAGAGAGGACTTTGTCAAAACCACCAAGCTAAAATAGAATTTGTCCTGGAAGTAATTAACTATTCAGAAAAAAAAGAAAGAAAAGAAGAAGTAAAAAAGAAATTAGAACCTTACTTCAGACTCACCAAAATAAAATACAAGATAAATGACCCAATGGCTAACTTAGTATTTTCATTTCATTTTTTCAATCACCTCAAATTTAGTTTTTCCCAACCAAGCAAACTTGCCCCCCACTCTGTGTTCTTATTTCTTGGATTATCTACCTGTTATAAAATACCTTATGAGTTATCTTTACCGAAATTTCCATAACATCCTATTCATTGCCAGATCCTATTGCTCTTATTCATGAAGTATCCATGAATACATCCACTTCTCTATCACTCCCATCTTCTTCCAAGCTTCTTCCATTTCTCACCTGGACCTTTGATTAGTTGGATGAAACTATTCCATTCCTCTCATCCATTCTCTCCTTTATAGCCAGGGATCATTTTGAAATAGAAAACTAAATGTATTTTCCCTTCCTTCACATTGTTGAGGAAAAATAATCAAAAACAAAATCTTCTTACACTGTATGTTAATTACACTTGAATTAAAAAAAAACAAAACAAAACAAAAAAGCAAAAACAAAATAGCAATAACAACAAAACCCCCCAAATCTTCTTCCAGTCCAGAAATTCCTTCCACAAAGGTAGGAGAAAAAGATACAACTTTTATCACCAAATAAGCATCAAACCAGAATGTGATACATTACAATCCAGTAAGACATTGCAAGAATAGATCTCACCCTCTAATCTAGCCAAGCATATACAACCCATTATGTACATGTTCTCAAGTTAAGCAATAACTAGTCCTCAAGTAAGAGAACTTGACAGCACCATTTGTCACACACAGTTCTAACTTTACCTGGTAGTTGGGGTAACTATCTGTATTAACGAATTGGCTTTATCCAGAGGAAAAACAAACTTCTCAGCTCTTTATTAGAGAAAGTAGTTTTGCACCTTGGAACACTGTAGTTAGGCTACCATCCTATTACAGAAATGGAGAGAGGGTGCTATCTCCCTTGATGTTTATATTTCAAAGAGACGACTCCCAGCTTAAGAAAGACAGTCCTGAGTCTGTCTATAAACTCACAAGAGGCTTACCTAGTTTTCAAAAGGATTTATATCATTTTAGAGGAGGAAAGTACTTACAAACACTTATTTCCTAAAGTAAATATTCAAAGAAAAGGGAGGGTAGAGAAATCTCTTCCCCTGTTTTCACCTGGGAGAATTAAGCCTCTTATTTTTAATTTGTGTTTGTCTTTCCAGCACTGAAAACCTTTTAATGCTTTCCATTCTTCTTAGGATAAGGACCAGAAATCTTAAGAGGCTTATGGTGCTGCCTGGTCCCCTTACTTATCTCTGGAGCCTTATCTTTCCATGCTCTCCTCTCACACTTTCAGCTCCATTGTTCTTACTTTACTGTATCAGAAAGCACAGCAAACTGCTTTAGTACGAGATTATTCTCCTTCAATGTCCCCTTCACCCTTTAGACTTTCTTGGTCAGATCTTCTACATCTCTGTTCAAGCATTCCTTTCGCTAATGGCTGTCTCTTGCGCTAGATTTAAGCCACATGAGCACAGGGGCTGGATCCGGTTTTGCTCACTATTGGTTTATGTCAAGCTTAAAATATGTTTTCTTGATGCATGGTAAGCACCTTACTAATATTTTTAGAGAAATGAATGAAAAGAATAACACGAAAAAAATAAAGTAGTAAAAAAGTATAAGAGAATGTAATGGGGTATTTATCAATTATATGAATGGAAGAAAGCTTCCTAAGATAAAATAAAAGACTGTAAAATCAGTTTCTTTAAGAAAAAGAATGATAAATTTGATTTAATGTTTCCATCTGTACACACACACACACATATAAATCAAAGAACAGATGGAAAAAAGCATTGGGAGAGTACAGCAATGGATTAATTGCTATATTAAAATTTTTTTCAGAGGTTATTTTGCAAAGAATTATGTGAAAAACCCAGGAAAGATGAAATCCAAATAAATGCTAACCACAGAAAAGATACATTGCCAATAACTGGGAAATGCACATTAAAATGAGATGTCATATTTAGCAGTGCTTTTTACAATCATGCTGCTTAATATAGAAGGGGATAGTGTAAAATAGGAAGTTTCTTACATTATGACTGGAAATGTAAATTTTTACAACACTTTGCAAAATGATTTGGCAATATTTATCAAGATTCTTGAAATGTCCATACTCTGAACAAGAAATCCACTTTTGGGAATCTACTGTGGGATGCAGTCAACATTTTGCACATAAATTATTCTTCACAGTTCATTTTTAACAGTCTAATGCTAGAAACAATGTAAATATTCAAAATTGGAGGAATGGTTTACTAATTTATGAATATGTGTGTTTATGAAATGCATTTCTCTGCAGGCACAAAATATGATGTTTTCAGGTAGTTTTTAATAACATGGGAAATATATTTTGTTTTTTTACTGCCAGGTTTAACATACAACACACACGTATAATACATACATGTATAATACCCATACATCTGAACACATACAAATAGGCATATATAATACATATGCACATGTGCAATGTTAAATAACAAAACAACATTGCATTTATTAACTGTGACCTATATTAAAAGTAAGTAGATTATACATAAAAGACATTTTACCTTAGGTGATCTTTAAAAAGCTCTTATTGAGGTATGATCAACTTAAGGAGAGCATGCAGTGAATGTTTTTTCCCCAAGGAAAACAACGATTGCTTATCAACTTCTTTTTTGTTTATATGTACCTCATTTGTATTTCAAATAAATGTGCCTCTCAAGATATTGCTTGCTTTATGAAAATTGATGTATTGTCACCTTTTCATAAAACTATATATAAACCTATGTGTTGGAAATAGAGATCTACAACTAAATATTTTTACGTACTAAAAATATTCAAAACTGGCACGTTAATCAGTATATAGTTTTGAATTTTACTATATTTTCACAAAATAACTAAAAATAAGTTTCAACTCTGCGAGAAAATGCATCTACACTGTGTAAAAAAGGGAGTAAATAGGAAACCATCAGAAAAATATTTGGAAAAAAATGTAAGAATTGTGAACTTAATTCAGCATTTCCTCTATTTATCATTAATTCACAGCTTATTTGTTTTTGGTTCTATTTTCCTGGAAAATCATTGACTAATTCCCCAAAGACATTAGAGATTCTGGTAGTTACACATTACTTGGCTTGTTACACTGGTTGTAGAAATATTATTCCTCCTATTTTCCTACAACAGCTGCAGGCCAAAACAAAGCAAAACAAAAAGAAAGAAAAAGCCCCACAGAAGTGAAAGCAAATTTCAAAATTATTATACAGTTACAAATTAGATATAATATCCTTACTTTATGGTCTTTTTTGTTAATTGGTAACTGGAGGTAGATTTTAATAGATTTAACTACTTGATTCTATTTGGTATCTATGATTTCCACATGCACCTCTTCATATGGTATGGGAATTGTCTTTGTAGTTTCTCCAACAGTGGATAAGATATGGAACTGTGGCTACTGAAGAACTTTCTTTGGTCTCATTATATCATGTTATTTTCTAATTAGAAAGAAAAATCAATCACTCACTGTATTATAATAGCAGCTTGCAGTAAAAGAATGCTTTTTGGAAAGTATTAGACATCATGCACTTTGCCAGGATGCTGATTTGTAACATTTTGGTGACAACAGTGAGATAAAATATTAGAGTCTTTTTGTCAAGATGGTGCAACCTCTCACATCTCACCACATAACAGTAATTAGATCATCTTGCTTTTTCTTAATAATTCTGAAAGGTGTTTTTTGATAAATAAGTTTGATTTCTTTGGGAACAAAAGATGCATCTTAAAATAGTAAATACATGTTTTCATTTAAAAGAATGTAGATAACTAGAAAACTGAGGTATTAACCTGCTTCATCAAGTAAATTACCTGCTCTTGTTAACAAATAAGTCTTCAAAAATATGAATTTTTTTAACTTCCCTTTTAAGTGATCTTATAATTTTCTCCCTTTTTTTATTTTTGCATACTTCTCATTACTTTGATATTAAATGGGGCTAATTGTGGTAAACAAAATTGAGTTATGTTGCTGTTATTTAATACATTCTCTGTGCATACTGGACCAAATTGCCATTTTTCTTATAAGCCCACCATTTTTTGGGGGGGTACAGAGATTATGTTGAGTCATAAACTTTGTAAGAGGAAAATATCCCCAGGGACCATGAAAAAGTACATCTTAACTGTTAATTAACACCAAGTTGCTTACTACAGGTGATACAAGTCAGCGAGAATGTTCCTTTGCATCATTATATTCCTCAAGAAATGGGATAGGATGATATTTGCTATCTTTTTGGTTAACTCTTACTCAAAATTATGACACATACAAATACTATAAGAATCCTGAAAAAAGATTTTATGCCATTGTTGTCTTTCTACAACAGGAATGGTTTAGCTCTTTATGGAGACATCTGGAAAATGAAAAACTCATGATTTTAATAATAAAACTATCAGTAATTCTTTTTAAAAACAAATACAGTGTAAGGATGAACACAGCTACTGAGAGAGTTGGGCGGTGTCATTTTAGGATTAGAGTATGGTCTCTGTTTTCCATTGGCATAAAAATATTTATTTGTTCTCTCTCTCTTTTTTTTTTTTTTACTTATTTTATTTGGGTTCAAGATAGGGATTGGAATTTGGTAAGCAACCATTCTGATGACCCGATATCATCAGGATAGGATGACAGGATAGGAATAGGATCAGGATAGGAAGGACAGCAGAGTTGTCAAGAGTTTGAGGTTCATTGTATTTATAAATATTTCTGACATCACAAAATCCCATTACTTTTAATATAGTGCCTAGATTCCTATTACATTCTGAGCATCTCAAAATATGTCTCACATGTCGTGGTTAGTTACCGGTGTAACGATTCAAAAAGGACACCAACCAGGAAAGAAAGAAGAGTGAATTATTCTCCTTATAACAGAAGGGAAAATATCAGGATGGAGAGTGTGAGTGAAATATGTTCCAATGCCTGGACATATTCAGGTTCTTCAGAGAAGTGACCGCCTTGCTTATTTAAGTCGATATGCTAGAGTTTCTACCTAGCGTTAACTGTAGCCCACAGTGGATGTTTTATAAATGAATGTAATTGGGAAAGGAAACTTGTTTTGTCATGATTCAGATATAGCAAGAAGCTACAGGAAAATACATAGAAGAAGAACCGTCCCAGATTTAAGATCAGACTTCATCCTAATGAAGTGGGTTCCCTATCATACTGACTGCAAAGGCTGGACATTTATCTTTTCTAGCTGATTTAGAAGGTGTCTCTCTAAGGAATAGAAGAAAGTAGACTTTAAGGAACATTCACATTTTAATGTTATAGGATCCTACTTTACATATCCTTTACATACAAAAACTGCTGTCACCACTATCTAAATGAAATAACAAAGTAGTCAAAGGCTATTTTTATAAACCTCCGTCTCCACGTGAGAGTCCCTCTCCTTTTAAAAACAGTCCTTCCATCTTCAACACCCTCAAAATCCCCAATCTACCTGCCACACACTGGCCCTCCTATTCCCTCTAGCTGTACTCTGTGTACAATTTCAGATACCAAATTTCTGTTTTGTTCCTCAAACCAAAACAAAAACAGTTCTTATTGCTCGGTGCTTTTGTGTTATAATCTGATGAAAGTAATTTAACAGAAGTTATGGATTTAAGATAGATTTAACGATCTCAGAGGGTATTTAAGTGTGAGTTAATCCTCGTCAATCTCTAAGGAGTCAGGCATGAAAGAGGCAAGAACCAGGAACCTCTGAGCTTTACTTGCCTCCTGGAGGCCAGGCTGTACCTACTCACCTACTCACTTTCTTCAGTGACTGCCCTAGAGGCAGTGCTGTAAAAACATGCACTGTGAACAGAGACAACATGGTCTGGCACAACTTCTGCAAATATCTGAAATCATAAATCATAAATATATGAATGTGAAGAATTTCTTATATTTTGAAAAAAAAAACATAATTAGGAACATAATCTTCCCGCGTTGCATTCAAATTTTCCATGGGGTTTAGCTGAATTTACTTCATCTATCTTTCTCCTTTCTACCATTGTTTATTTCCTTTTACTGCCCCTCCAGCCTTTGGTTCAGAGAACAGAAGCATCTACCTGAAGGAAACAGAGGTTCCCAAGATAACTAAGGAGACAGGGAATAGAAGTGAGAAACAGAACATGTTCGGTGTTTTGGTATTTGCTGGCTGGCTTATTTTAGAACCTGTACAAGTGATCTTGTGCCTATTTTTAAGCCTGTGTACACAGACAGTGAAAGTGTGGTTTACATTTAAAATATTTTTTAATTAAGTCTTTAATTTTAATTCCATGTAGTTAACCCACAGTGTTATATTAGTTTCAGTATGTTTAAAATCTTAAATGGTGTCGTATATGTTAACACAGTACATAACTTACTAGAGAAAGACTTCAAGGCTAAAATTATTTTCTTGATTTTGATAATAACATTAAAATAATATATCTAACAGAAATTATTTATATGCAATGTAAAAACCCAAGTTTTTCTGACAGAGTGATCACAGAATGTACCATGTTTAAAATAACCAGTCTTCATTCTGTGTTTTTTCTTACACATGGTACTTGAAGTAAAACACTTAAGAGTAATCTAGACGATCCAAATGTTTGATTTTCAAAATGATTTTGCCAGGATCTTTGGGCTTAAATTTTTTCTCTCACTCCTGCTGAGAAAGTGCATACATTTTGAAATTTAGTCTATTTGAGCAATGCTTTTTTCCCTTTAAGCTGATAATAACCATATGGGAGTGGGATTGAATTTGAGACAAGCTGTTGATTTCTATTGAACACCCAAAAAAAAATGTAAGGTCTCAAAAAAAATTTTTTTTAACTAACTCTCCACCGATAGGCTAAAAATGTATTAGAAATTCAGTAAATTGATGTAACATCATCCTGATGTGGGACTTATAGGAAGAAAAGTGTGGTTGTGGTATATTTTATAAATTGGGGTTGTGATTATTTTGCCTAGTCCTTAGAGTTATAAAGTTACAGTTTTCAAGGAAGAGAATTAAGAATCAGATAGGGATACAGATATTCACAAAATGGCGACAAGAATATTATTATCACACTTATTATGTCACCATTCTTTTGTTATCTTCTGGTTTGCTATTTTTAGAACCACATCTTAGGAATAACATATATATAATTTTATATATTTAGATAGATAGATATCCTTCTCTACCCCTAGGAAAGATTTTGAACATATAGAGAATATACATTAAAGATATGAACTGATATTAAAGAACATAGTCATAAATTTTCTGCTGTTATGCATCGAGAGAGCAGGTTTCAGAGAAATCAAGTGGTATATCTAAAAGGAATTGAGAGACCTGGGTTTTATTTGTATCTTTATGATACTGGATACACACAACCATTTACCTTTGCTGGTTCTCAATCTCTCTGTAAACCGACAAGGCTGAACCAGAATAGCCATTTCTAGCCCTAGTTAGTCTGACCAGAGAAAGGAATAGACATCTTAGAACATTTGTAAACTCATGAGGTCTGTGTTTGGGGCCTTCTGGCTTCCATTTTGTGGCCAATGTGCCCTCCCTCTTGCTCATCCTCTTTCTGCTTAAGTTATTAGAGGCCTCAGGGCCCATGAGATTTCCTACCAAACTCTCTCCTTTTTGCCATTTTCCAAGATTTATTGTGTCTTTTATAATGCGGTGTTTGGTTTAACCTCGTTAAAATACCCAGTTCCTATTCAATTAAACTCTGCTTTCAGGTAGCAACAAAAAGTACTTGACTTTTTGAGGAACCTCCAGACGGTTTTCCAGAGTGGCTGCCCCAGTGTGTGTTCCCACCAACAGTGCAAGAGGGTTTCCCTTTCTCCACATCCTCACCAACACTTGTTTCTTGTGTTGTTTTTAGCCATTCTGACAGGGGTGAGGTCATATCTCATTGTAGTTTTGATTTGTATTTCCCTGATGATGAGTGATGTTGAGCATTTTTTCATGTGTCTATTAGCCATCTGGATGTCTTCCCTGGAAAAATGTCTGTTCATGTCTTCTGCCCATTTTTTAACTGGATTATTTGTTTTTTGGGTATTGAGTTTGATAAGTTCTTTATAGATTTTGGATAGTAACCTTTTATCAGATATGTCGTTTGCAAATATCTTCTCCCTTTCTACAGGTTGCCTTTTAGTTTTGTTAATTTTTTCCTTCACTATGCAGAAGCTTTTTATTTTAATGAAGTTCTGATAGTTTATTTTGGCTTTTATTTCTCTTGCCTGAGGAGACATATCTAGAAAGAAGTAGTTAATGGCCAATGTCAAAGAGGCTACTGCCTGTGTTCTTCTCTAGGATTTTTATGGTTTCATATCTCATATCCACCAATTGCACTACTAGGTATTTACCTAAAAAATAACTCAAACTGATATATGCACACCAATGTTTATAGCAGCATTATCTACAATAGCCAAATTATGGAAACAGCCCAAGTGTCCATCAACTGATGAATGGATAAAGGAGAGGTGATATATATACACATACATACACACACACTATGGAATATTACTCACCATAAAAAATGAAATCTTGCCATTTGCAATGATGTGGATGGAGCCAGAGTATTATGCTAGTCGAAATCAGTCAGAGAAAGGCAAATACCATGCGATTTCACTCATATGTGGAATTTAATAAACAAAACAAATGTGCAAAGGGGGGAAAAGAGAGAGGGATGCAAACCAAGAAACAGACTCTTAACTAGAGAACAAATTGGTAGTTACCAGAGGGGAGGTGGGGCGGGGGATGGGTAAAATAGGTGATGGGAATTAAGGAGGGCACTTGTGATGAGCACCGTGTGTTGTATGAAAGTGTTGAATCATTGTATTGTACACCTGAAACTAATGTTATACTATATGTTAACTAACTAGAATTTAAATAAAATAAAAACTTTAAAAATAAATACTTGAATGTATCTAAATAACAGAATTACATGGTTTTCAAATTTTAGTGTGCATAACTTGTTGAAAATGCACATTTGGATCCTGGTCCCTAGAGCCCTTTAACACCCATGTTTAACAAACTCCCTGACAGATTCTGATACTAGTTGAGAAACATTGCTGTAAGACTTTTGCTTATTTCCAGTGATTTAGGATTTAATTCAAATTATATATGACCAGAGATGGAATATTTGGGGTTTGTAATTTGATGCTTCAAATCATGTAATACAATTGTACATAATTTTTGTTTGTTTTACTCCTAAATTTTTCTCACTCTCTAGTGTGGGGGGCTTATTACCCGCAAAATAACTGTTACTTTTCTCCTATGAGATTTCCCATATAGTAGTTTGCTTTGCAGTACTTAGAGTTCATGTGTAAAAAAATGGAATCACAATAGACAAAAATGGAAGAAAATGAACTTCCAAAATTTCATTGAATAACAAAACACATAAATTTTGCTTTATCAAAACATGAAATCTAAAGGAATGTTTTAAAAAACTGTAGAAACAGATCTTCCCTACGTGACTCAGTATAGAAGTACAAGGCAAAGTATAGATTTTAACTATTTTTATTTATTTACTATCATTTTCTCCAATTCATATCCTCATTTTCATGGCTTATAAATGTTCTGCTTTTTTAATGCACAACTCTGTGAAATTCCTTAAAGTCTATTACTCAATATGTGGCCCTGGGCACTTATTAGAAATGTAGACTCTGGACTGACTCCAGACCTACACCAGACCTACTGAAGTAGAACCTGCATTTTATAAGATTCCTAACTGATTTGTCTTTGTTTTAAAATTTGAGAAGCACTACCTTAAAATGCTTTTGTCTTGTGTTCTACCATATTGGAGTTTACTTCCAATCTGTAACTTTATGAAATGATGATTTTTAAAAAAGATTTTATTTATTTATTTGAGAGAGCACAAGAGAGCACAAATGATGGGGAGGGAAAAGCAGGCTGCCTATCGAGCGGGCAGCCTGATGTGGGACTTGACCTTAGCCAAAGGTAGCTGCTTAACTGACTGAGCCACCCAGGTGCCCCTGAAATGATGATTTTTTAATAACAGTGTTTGAAAGATAGCTGTATTGTTTTTGTGCAAATTATACATGCCCATTTAAGATGCAAAAATAATACAGAGAAATACAAATAAGGAAACTCAACCACTCAGAAATGACATTATTAAAAAAAAGAAATAACATTAACATATGATAATTTCAGCTATCTCTGTATACAGATAAAGATAGCTGCAGATACAAAGATGGATGGATGAATGGATGGATAGATGGGGAAAGGATGAGACAGAATTTTACTGGAATGTAATCATGCTATATGTAAAACATTTAAAAATTAAGTTGTTGAGTTAATTTTTCTAAATTCAGAATGGTTCAGAATTGATCAAAAACCAATTTAAGTGAAGGGTATTGCTGAACCTGAAGCAATATATATAAATATATATATATTTTATAAGAAGAGATATTAGATTTTAAGAGTCTTATAAAATGTGATGATGTCATGGGATGGATGTGTTTCAAGTGTAGACATCTGTTATCTGTCAAATGAAGGATGGGGAAGTAAATATCATTGCACTGCCTCACACTTACACCTCCCAATTTTGTTTCTTCAAAAACAATATTTTTTCTAATATGCATTCTACAATCATAATTTCAATAGTTGTTTGAGCTTCTTTCTTTATTTAGGGTTGTACTTACTGTAGTACTTCTCATAGCATCTCCCATCCTGAGTTTTTATTGTGATTCATCTTTTTTTTTTTTTAAAGATTCATTTGTTTATTTTAGGGAGTAGAGAGCGGGGACAGGAGGGAGGCAGAGAGTCTTAGGCAGACACCATGCTGAGCTGGGAGCCCCACACGGGGCTTAATCTCATGACCCTGAGATCATGACCTGAGCAGAACCCAAGTGCACCACCCAGGTGTCCCTATTTTGATTCATCTCTTAAATGTAGGGATTCCATTAAATATTTTTAGTTTCTCCCCAGGAAAGTCTAAGGAATATTTGATTTCTATAACTTTTGCATGCTTGAGGAGGTATATTTTTAAATTTAATTTAATTTTTTAATTGAAAGACCAAATTGCATGAATATATAATTCTTTTGTTGTTTAATATTGTAGATATCACTGTTTTCAGATATTATTTGCTTAAAGAAATACCAGATCACTCTAATTCACCTACCCCCCTTGTAATTTACTGAATGTTTGTAAAACTCATTTTCTATGAAGTCTAATAACTTTACTAGAATATGTCTTATTTGCTATCAGTTTTTTAACATCCATAGAGTGCCATAAGTTGCTGCAGATTTGAGTTTTATTTCAGTGCAGTTTTCTTCAATAATTTTAATTTTTTTTGTTTTGCTTTCTCATTTTACTTGTTCTTTTTTTATGGAAGTCTCTCTGTGTACTCAGAGTTCTTTGTTTTTCTTCTGTTTCAAACCAGTAGTAAGAGTAACACAGATTTTGTAACAAGTAAGTTAATCACTCTCACTAGATTTTGATATAGAGGTTTTGCCTTCTATACTCTCACTACCCTTTGGGAATTAAAAACCAGCATTCCTTTCCAGAAGCTAATGAGTATACTGAACTGTGGCCACAGGGCAGAGGTGACTTGGAAAACACACAGAGTTATGGGAAGGTGTCCATCTGTTAATAATATAAATATCAAATTGTTGGCTGCTATCCCTAGAAGGTCCATATGTCCCAAAGCCAACATGTAGCTCATAAGCTTCCTCTCTTGGAAGATACATAGTTTGCTCTCTGATAAAGACAAATGGCATAATACAAGAGTACAAGTGACATGAGAAATAAATAGATAAATTTACTTGATCAAAATTAAAAATCTTTGTGCTTCAAAGGACATCATCCATAAAGTGACAAGATAATCCACAGAATGGAAGAAAACATTCAAAATCATATATCAGATACTGTAGATATTTGTATCTAAACTATATACACAACTTTTACAACTCAATAATCAAAAGACAAATAGCCCAGTTAAAAAAAAAAATGGGCAAAGGATCCGAACAGATACTTTTCTACAGGAGATATACAATTGGCCAGTAAGCACAAGAAAAGATGCTCAGCATCAGGGAAATGCAAATCAAAACAACAATGAAAACTTACTTTACACCTACTAAGATGGTTATGCTGAAAAAGACAGTTAACAAGTGTTGGTGAAGATGTGGAGAAGTTAGAACTCAGTGGGCATGTAAAATGATACAGCTGCTTTGGAAAACAGTCTGGCAATTTCATTTCTCAAAAGGCTAAATATAGATTTACCATATGACCCAGCATATGGTATATTCTCAATATACTCAAGACAAAAGGGAACATATGTTCATGCAAAACTTGTACATGGGTGTTTATGGTAGCTTTATAATAGCCCCCAAAAGAGAAACAACCGTATACCCATCAATGGATGAATGGGTAAAAGAAATGTGGTATATCCATACAAAGGAATATTACTCAGAAATAAAAAGGTATTAAGTACTGATACAAGCTATAACATGGATGAATCTTGAAAATATTATGCTAAATAAAAATATCTCATATAATACGATGCCATTCATATGAAGTATTCAGAATAGGCAAATCTATAAAAACACGAAGTAGTTTAGTGGTCGCCAGGGGCTGGGGGGTGGATGGGATGGAGAGCCACTGCTAATGGCTGAATGAGTACACGGTGTTTTGGGGAGGCTGAAAATGTTCTAAAAATAGGTTTGGTGATGATCGTACAGCTCTGTTAGTATACTAAAAACCATTGAATTGTACACTTTAAGTAGGTAAATTTTATGCTATGTAAATTATATGACAATAAAGTCATAAAAAGAAAAGCCAAGTAGAGTGCAGTCTTACTTCTAGGTTTATCTTTGGTCACTCATCGTGCATTCTTATTGTGGACGCTTTAGCCATCTCCCTAGCCTGACCTTGCTTCCCCAAGGTCACAACCTCTCCTCACTCTCCTTGTACCATTTCTGTATCCCCATTGATGCTGTTCCCTCTTCTCTTCAACCCAGGTGATTCATTTCATGGTGATGGGGATGATGGAGCTAAGTGGATAGAGGTGGTTTTATTATTTTCTTGTTCTCTCTCTCTTTTTTTTTTTTTTAATAGTTGCTGCATAATTATATCCTGCTTACCTCCCAAGGTCTTCTCTTTTGATTCTAAAAACCTCTTTAAAGTAAAAATCTAAAGTTGGACAATTTTTTAATGGTGTTTTTTAGAATTAGGGCTGTGGGAAATATTTCATAATTCAAAGGAGTTGTAACTTTTGCTAGTAGCTTTGCATGCCTGGATAGAGTATAAACACATTTGAACCAAATTATGTTTTCCAAACCTGCTGGCTTTTGAGAAGTCTACTGGTCTTATTTTTTAAAAATCTTTTGCTAATAGTGAGGATTATTTTTTTTCTTGTCCAGAAAAACATTTCATAAACTAGTTTTAAACCCCATATTCTTATTTTTGTGAAGTCAGTTATTATTCCAAAGTTTTTCTCAACTGCTCACATCCTGAGAAAAATCACACTGCTTAGTCTCACAGGAGACATTATTTGTATTACAAAACAAATTTGATCATGTATAATGAGACAGGAAAGTGCCAAGTCTGCCAATGTGCCTTAATGCTGCTCAGGGCTTTCTTTTTCCAGTGAACTCTGTCTAAAAACAAATTAGGATGAAAAGCCTGCTCAGTGAGAATATGAAATCATATCAAAGAAAATGTCCAAGCCATTGGAGTATTTCTGACACCAGCAATTCTCTTCCAGACCAGAGACGTATTAGGCAAATTTATTTCCAACTTCTAAGCCTAGAATTTCCCACATTGCCCTTTTCACCTTACTAATTGCAATCACATTTATATTAAAACCCTTCTGTTACTTTTGGAAGAGAGTTATTAGAGGCTTAAGTATATATATAAATACGTATATATATATAATTAAAAAAACATATTTTTAAATAGGTAATACATTTATATGGTTTCAAATTTTAAAACTTATGTAAACAAGAGTAGAAGGAATTGAGTGAAAATTCTCTCCTATCTCTGCCTCCACCCTATTTGCATTTCTAAAGGCAATCAATTTTGCTGGTCTTCATTTCTTGCATATTCTTCAAGAAACATTCTATGAATTTAGAAGCAAATATGTGGAGGTATGTATATTTCTTCTTCTTTATACAAATGATAGTGACTATATAGTTGTATTGTACATTTTTTCTTTCACTTTATAAAAAGTCTTGAAGATAGTTCCATGACCGGGAATCAGGTTCTCCCATTTTTAAAATTTGCAGTGTGATCTCTTATGTGGGCATACTATAAGTTTTTGATACAGTGATCTTTCTTAGCTATTTAGGTTGCTTTATAATTCATCTGAGTTGTTCCATGTATGAATAGTTCTTTTTATTACTGAGTAGTATTCTATGGTATAGGTGTACCATAGTTTATTTAACCATTCACTCATTGAAAGACATCTGGGTTGTTTCCAGCTTTGAGCTATTACAGATTAGCTGCTCTAAACATTTGTATGGAGGTCTTTGTGTGAACATAAATTTTTATTTTTCTGACATTAATGCCTAAGAGTGCAATTGCTGGATTACATGGTAGTTGCATGTTTAGTTTTTTAAGAAATAGCCAAACTTCCCCAGAGTGGCTGTACCACGAACATTCCCAGCAGCAATGTGTGAGTGATTCAGTTTTCCACAAACACCAAAGGCTAGGTGTTGAAATCTTACTATTTTGGCCATTCTGTTATGTATGTAAGGGGCCTTATTTTTAAATCATGAAATATTACAAACTTCTTTCAGCAGGAACCATCCAGAAAATTGCAGTGGGCATCCATTTTTCCAACATGAGATGATTCTTCAAAGATAAAGAAATCACAGGTTAAGGATTAAACTGTGCAATTTTTTAAATTAAGCTTGATATTTTTTGGACTCCTTTTATCTCCCAATATTTTTCCATTATTTTTTTACCTTCACAGATTTTTCTTTGAGAGTATTAAGATGGTGGTAAATGTGATTTTTATTTTTTGCTATTTAGTCTGACAGAATTTATAGTCTGTGGTTCTACTGGAAGAGACTTCTGATTGATAATACCTCATGAGAGGTACACAAGGCATTTTACTGAGATTAAACTTTAGTCTTCTGATTTTAGAATCCTCACAATTGCAGTATGTTAAAATGTTAATTCTCTAAGAATATTGCCAAGAGACAGATGGGATAATTATCTACATATCAAATATAATTGTTTGGAAGCTACAAATTAAATCATGAGCTAAATTTCTTATGCATGTAGCTTAAGTCTAGTGAATTCCCTTGAAGAATTGTAAATCAACAGCTTTCAAGACCACCACAACTATATTTAAAATTAGTGTTTTGCCTACGTATTTGCTAAATAGTTATATTATCTATTTATAACTTCATGTAAAATATCTCACAGTGTTTTTGCTTTTCACTTTGTCTTGAACATTTTCTGCTTTTGATGTTCCACTAACTTTTTCTCTAGATGACTCTTATGCTCTGATTTCTCTTCCTTCATTATTTTTCTCAGTGAAGTCTCTACTGACCTCTGTCATTCTTTCACGGGCGCCATGCAGATGTTCTCTGTACTGTTCCAGTTTTAGTGTACGTGCTGCCAAAGTGAGCACTGCTGAACTCTGGGCCAGGTTATATGCTCCTTCCATATGTTTCCTTCACTCTTGTTTCATAAACGTACACTGGCAGTTCCTCACCCTTCGTTATCTGTTAACAGAACCTTTTGTTTCTTGTCCTCATGAGGAGCACCATAGCTTTTTTCTTCATAGTTGCTTCTCCAGTGCCAACCTTGGCATTTTCTCCCTAGTAGGCACTGAATAAATGTATGTATTTTTGTTGAATGGTTGAGGTAATGAAACAATGGGCTTAAAAATACCGCCCAACCTCTAAGTTCCATGGGAATGTTCAGTATTCTTTCTCTGGTGAGTTATTTGTTTTTAACTCTTGTTTCTTTGAACAGGTTGATGCACTCAAAAGGGAAATTATGTAAGAAGGGAGTATTGTAGAGAGTTGTCCAGGGTTTGGTTTCTTCCAACAAGTTTCAGATATCTTAGACTGATATTATAGCTCTGTCTCCTTCATCTGGTATCTTGTCTTTTGACAAATCAGATTTCTATAAAAATGTCTATGTATTTACTTCAAATCAGTGATTTCTGAGGTTTTATATTCATAAATGCTATCAGGTTCCTCCATTATCTTGTCTTGACAAGACTTGTTGTCATTTTGTGGCTTTGTGGGAGAGTAATGCATATTTGGGTCAATTCATTGAAAGTAGTTAAGAAATTCTAACTAAACAGAAAGTACAGTTTAGAAACTATATTTTCTTAGTAGATAAGTTAGGCAGATTAATGGCTCAGTGTAAATGACTTAGTTAAACCATTTTAATCATGATTTTAAAATTATGAATGCTCTTTTATATTTCTTCCTTTATAAATTAAACCGAATACACAATTTTTTAATTAGACAGAAAAAATGATTTGTTTAAGGTGTTTGATCATCTCATCTTTAAAAAAATAAACCTATTTCTTTAATATTTGAATAAGTAGCATTTACATATATTAGTAATCACTAGCTATACAAGAATGCAGTGAAAAGTCTTTCTCCCAATCTTGTCCTCAAGCCGGTTTTCATCTGTACCTCTAATCATTAAGCATTATTCTTAGTTTCATAACATCATCTCATCTCATAAGAAATGGCTTGTTTAAAAGTGTAGAGTGTATTATCAGATAATTAAAGTAAATTTTTTGTAACCAAAAAGTGAGTCTCTTAAAATTAGTGCGGCCAAAATGTAGTAAAATAGATCATGGCAGAAGATAGGCTGTTTTCGTCACTAGAGCAGAGATCGGCAAATTTTTCCTGTGTAAAGCACCAGATAGCAATTATTTTAAGCCCTGGAAGCCATAATTCTCTTCTACAACTGTTCACTTCTGCTGTTGTAATTTAAAAGCATCCATAGACAATATGTAGATGAATGAGCATATTTCAGCTTGAATAACTTTTATTTGTGGACACTGAAATTTGTTTTTCCTAAAATTTTCACATGTTATGAAATATCATTCTTCTTTGAATTTGTTTCTAGCCATTAAAAAATATAAAATCGATCTTAGTTCACAGGTTATAAAATAACAAACAGTGGGCAGGATTTGGCTTCTCAGCTATTTACTGACTCCTAATGTGGCTCAAGTTAATGTTGGGTTCCAACACAATTTCATCTCTAATTGATTTTTTTCTTATATATATTTAAAATACTGTTTATTAAATATCTTAATTTTTTTGTCTTATACGTCCTATTCAATATATTAGGGAAGAAGATGTAACTATTGTTGCATGATGGTTAAGTGCTAGACACTTTTTTTGTACATTATCTCAATTAGTCCAGTCACCAACTCTGTGAAGTAGATATTATTTCTGCTTTATAAAGTAATGAGGAAGAAGGGGATTAGTAACAATCCCAAAGTTATATACTTACTAAGAGGTGGACTGTAGTGTTTAACAGAGGTTTATCAGAATCCATGTTTATAGAATTGAACAACTATTTTTCAGCTGCATAAATATGCTGCTTCCACTTACAGTTCTTTGCTCATGTTTAGGTGTTTTTAGCTTTGTTGTTTTTTACTTGTTGGTTGATATTCAATGCTGTTATTTTCTCAAAGGTATAAACAGGAAAATTGAATTCATATTTATTTTCATTACGTAATTTTCAACTTGGTGATTTTGCTTTACCTAGCTTCCTTTTAAGGGGAACTGGATTGGAAAAAAGACAAATGGAGTTTGAAATACAGAGTAATTTTTTTTTTTTCAAATATAGTCCCTGTCTTGCAGTTATATGTATAATTCAATTTTTAATTTTGCAATTTCAGTTCATTTCCTCTTGAATCCTCAGATGTTCAGAACATTTGATGACACACCAATATTGGAAGATTGTTTTTCACAATGGTTAGAGGAAGAATAAAGTGCTTTTATATGGGGATTATAAAATATGTTAAAGTACATAGTCTTTTTCTGGACTTAAAAACAATTAAGAGTGATCTTTTTATTCAACAATGATATTGAATTACAGTCACAACATTGATAGTAAAATTTGCTACCTTTCAAAATAAAATTCAACACAGAAAACATTTTAATTCACTTTATTATGCTTTAAATTTATACATATCTTCAATGATACTGATTTATTTCATAGAGATCACTTCAAAATATGTAAGGATTCATTAAAGTATTTGAACAGGATTGTTAAAGTAAAAGCAAAAACTAAATAGCATACCATTGTAACTAATATCACTTGTTTGGAAAAGGTTAAATTTCAAGTTTATTTAAATCTTGCACCTATAGCTTGAAATATGTTAATTAATTGAGTGGTTGGGACCTTCTACACTCATCAGCCATGCCATAAAACATTTTCTCTTCAGCTCTGGGAAATACACATTTTTGGAAGCCTTTTAGGGATTTGTGGGTTAATCTCTGGTCTACAGGAGCATTCTGTAATTAAATAATTAAATTATTGGTTCCAAATCATAAGAGTTTTAGAGATCAGACTGTTTCTTTAATTTTAGTGATTGTTTAAAGGCTAATCATTAGATTAGCTGAATGACCTGTAGATGTCAGAGAAAATGATTTATTTCATATCTGCCTCCAAAATTTTTTTTTCATTTTTTATTTTTTATATATATATATATTTTTATTAACACATAATGTATTATTTGCCCCAGGGTACATGTCTGTGAATCAT